>CM067320.1:17500-77187 GCA_034231615.1 Meghimatium bilineatum | reverse complement strand
AGTATATAATCATACCAAAAACACATCGTACTTATGATCATATCTAGAAACACACACAATCTGGTTTATGATTTAATCTTAAAGAATACACACACACACACACACACACACACACACACACACACACACACACACGCGCATACAATATGGTTTATGATTATATCTTAGAGAACACACACAATCTGATTTATGATTACATCTTAGAGAACACACACAATCTGGTTTATGATTATATCTTGGAGAACAAAAAAAAACAACACACACACACACAAGCACGCACACAATTTGGTTTATGATTATATTTCAAAGAACACACACATACACAATCTGGTTTACAATCATATATTAAAAACACACACACATACAATCTGGTTTATGATTATATCTTAATGAACACACACACAATCTGATTTATGATTATATTCTAAAGAACACACACACATTCAATCTGGTTTATGATTATATCTTAAAAAACACACACACAAAATCAGGTTTATCATTATATCTTAAAGAACACACACACACAATCTGATTTATGATTATATTCTAAAGAACACACTCACACACAATCATCTGATTTATGATTATATTTTAAAGAACACACTCACACACAATCTGGTTTATGATTATATCTTGAACACACACACACATACTGGTTTATGATTATATATTGAAGAACACACACACACACATACACACAATCTGGTTTATGATTATATCTTGAAGAACACACACACACACATACACACAATCTGGTTTACGATTATATCTTGAAGAACACACACACATAATCTGGTTTATGATTATATCGTAAAGAACACACACACACAATATGGTTTATGATTATATCTTGAAGAACACACACATACAATCTGGTTTATGATTATATCGTAAAGAACACACACATAATCTGGTTTATGATTATATCCTAAAGAACACACATACAATCTGGTTTATGATTATATTTCAAAAACACACACACGCATATACACAATCTGGTGTATGATAATATCTCAAAAACACACACACGCACACACACAATCTGGTTTATGATTATATCTGAAAGAACACACACACACATTCTGGTTTATGATTATATCTGAAAAAACAAACACACGCACACACACAATCTGGTTTATGATTAAATCGTAAAGAACACACACACACACGCACACACTCATACAATCTGGTTTATGTTTATATTTTAAAGAACACACACACATACAAAATGGTTTATGATTATATCCTGAAGAACACACACACAATATGGTTTATGACTATATGTTAGAGAACACACACGCACACACATACAATCTGGTTTATGATTATATCTTGAAGAATACACACACAATCTGGTTTATGATTATATCTTAAAGAACGCACACACACACACAATCCGTTTTATGTATATATCTGAAAGAAGTTTGGTTTATCATTGCACAAAGAAAGGAAAGTGTTAACTTACTTTGAAATGTCCTGTCTGTAATCTTTAGGAAAACCTTTTCCCCTTGTCTTGCAGTTCCTCCATCAATGATAACTTCGTGAAGTGCTCGTGCATAAATTAGCACTGAATCGTAAAGGTAAGTAGCAAACACAGGAACCTGTGACATTTTGTTAAGCATTCAGTGTATACATACAAGTACCTGTGACAGTTTGCTAGGAATAACACAAACTCTACTACTGACACTGTATTAATATATTGTACATATTCTCAAAACTTGGCATTTAAATAATGCATTTGTAGTTGCTCTTGTTTTCTATATATGTGTCTTTGAACCTATTCACATCAACACTTTATTTCTAAATTTAAGCACACGCCACTATCACACTCCTATATCCAATAGTACTTACTTAGAACACAGGTTTTTGATGATTCAATTGAACACAACAGACGTACTATCACTAAGACTAAGGTGTTATGAGGTGTAAACAAGAGAACATACACATTTCAATACACAATACTATAACAGCGACTGAGCTTGGAAGTGTATATAATGGGTTTAAAATGATAAAAATAACAGAGCAGATAGTGATAGCATCAAGATAGAAAGAGACCGTGGTGCGATACGCCTCTGGATGGTGGTCGAAATCAAATAATAGTACATTAGGTTCATACGATATAGCAAGCGGATGGATCTAGGTCAAGGAAATAGAGGTCATTAAAATTTCGAATAATAAGATGAGCCGACGCAATCAACATTGCGGATACTCGTGAAATGCATGCACATGTCGCTAGAGGAAGCGGGACAATTTGAAAGAGACAGCGTGGATTTCATGAGATTCATTAGGAAGACTACGTTCTGGATAGAATATGTCACATGACACAGACAACGAGATATTTACGTCAACTTTGATGCCTAGCTTGTCACTGAATGGTAACTGCGGTAAGTTGATTGGTGGCTTGTACAGGTAGTCGATCACTGCATGTTCCCATTGTGAATAGTTTGGATTGGTGATTGGCATCCCAACCAACACTAAAACTCCCCTGTAAAGAGCAATAGACTTGTTTTTTCGGTCTTCAGTAAATTCATTTTCTGTAGAAAAAAATATTTGAAGAGAGAAAGATATAGATAGAGGTAGCTTAACATTGAAGTGTAGTGATAGCTGAATAAAATTTAGATGATAGCTTAATACTGACATTTATATAGTGGTATGACTGAAATTTATTATCAGGACATGCGCATTTCCAGTGGCAATATATGGCTGTGATGCATGGACATTAAATAAAAAAGTAGCAAAGAGAATCGCTGTTTTTGAAATGAGATGCCACAGAAGAATTTTACGTATATCATGGCCAGCTAAAAAGACAGATCAAGAAGTGTTAATGTCAATAAACGTCGAAGATGGCTGGTTCCTTAACAACAACATAACAAGAAACCTGATTTTTAAAAATCTATATAGAGAGATATAATGGTATGAACATATTAATGTAAAGGCAAAGTTAAAGTTATAGGGGAAGAGGGCACCCAAGACGACGATGGTGCGGTGATATTCAGATTGTTTAAACTAGCTGCGGCAGGTAATCCCGCCCAGTATTGCGGAGTGATACGAGAATCAAAAGGAAGACCATTTTCTGGAACAAATATGTCACATGATGATGAGATAGTGGTAGATTAATACTGAAATGTAGATATAAATAACATAATACAGATATGTAGATAGAGGAAGCTGAATACTGAAATATAGAGGATATCTTAATACAGAAATGTAGATATTGTAGCTTAATACTGAAATATAGATAGATATATAATATTTAAAAATAGAGCTGAAATGTAGATAGAGGAAGCTTAATACTGAAATGTAGTTGGAGATAGCTTAATACTGAAATGTAGATATGTTAATACATTCACTCTTGTGTGTACGAGAGACATGTATATGAGCAATGCAATTCTTCCTTGAGTATCCAACTAAGGAACATAGATTACAGTTGTACCGAGAAAGAGTATATCTGGAAATCAGAGCTCATAAAGGGCACCCACTGTATATTGAAACACAGAGTGTGAAGGCTGGTAGACTAAAGAAAGGAAAGTCATGGTTGGTGCAAGATGAGGAAGTTATACAAAGTGTGTACTCACTGGAGGATGTGTCACGTGGTGCGGATTGGATAAATGTTCCCGTAGATTGCCATAACGCCTTTCATGTAGTGATGAATCACGATAGAGAAAGTAGGAAGAGGTACTTTATTGCTGTTGAATCTGAGGTGCAGGTAAACATTTCAAGGATGGTGACATGGTTATATACATTGATGACTTGGAGTTAAGACTTGTGCATAGTTTGTGGGGCCTTCACAGCGAATTTTGTAAGGAAACGTATTAGAGAGAGAGAGAGAGAGAGAGTGTAGTTTTTACTGTAACTGTACGGAGCATGACAATGGACATTATGGTATAGTGAACAGGGCCTTAAACTGGATGGGCATACAGAGCAAAACTCTTGTCTGCATTTCCAGCGACACAATGAGCATGATTAAGAAAATGCAATCGGTATGTATTCGTGAACAGTGGCATGATGCTGTGGAGATAACAGTTGGAGCGGGCTGTTTACGTGAACAGTGGTAAAATGCTGTGGAGATAACAAAATGTTAGGATATCATATTTAATTGTGTGCCTTTTCCTTATTCAAGGCAATGAGAGAGCAGATAGATTGGCAAGTTATGCCACAGCACCGAATGGAAGGGGCAATGAATAGCACTGACAAATTGCAACTCTTTGAGAGAAACTGCATGATCAGACCAGACGAAATAAACGAAGATGGTGATTCCTTTTCCATATCCAGAAACCAAGATCTTGCTTTAAAATGTGGCGCAGTAAGAAATAAACATTATGTTTCATGGTCGGCATAGAATGTGAATTTTTAACAACAGAGAACCATAACTGTCGTATTAATGCACATATATACTTAGGGCGATATCGGAGCAGCTATGGATATGTCCTGGGTGAGTGATGATGATCTCTCTACTAACTATGGGATTCTGATGTATCTGAGATTAATACTTACGGGGAAACATTAACTCTGTGCTCATTGCATCATTGAATGGCCGGTCGTTAAGTATGCCAATAATTACGTACACTCCTGTCTGTGTCAAGCCCTTCTCATAGAATCGTCCAACAAAGTCTTGGAACATCGACCAGTGTGAATAGATCACATAAACTAGTTAAAAATAATATATTAATTAGAACATAATGTCTGATGGAGAACATGAGAACGTAAGAATTTATAACAGTTGTAATGTATTAAAACCAATCAAAGAAATGTCAACAAAAAGCCATGACTAATATTTACTGGTCACTGTTTGGAGTTCAATTTGTTGAATTATAATGAAACATTTTGAGGATAAGACAATGTTTAATTCTTTAAACTTGCAAGGTTATAATGCAGAGATAGAATATATCAAATGTGCATCACATTTATGCGCATATTTATTGTCTAGAATACCACTTGATTCAAGCACAGAGGAAGAAGAAGAACCAGAAGTACATGGTAGATATTTGCTGCAAGTGGCAGCCATCAATCTGAATAGATGTAGGACACGAAACAATAGAAATCGCAGAGATTGGACACAGAAACATAATCATAAGAAGAGCCAACACTAGATGTAAAGAAGGAACAAGAATTGGATGATGAATGGGGTGTGATAATCCAACGGTTGAAATCCAATGAAAAAGATAAGAAATTGAAAGGATACTCTTTAAATGAAGATGGAATATTAATTAGAGAATCAGGAGAAGGAAGAGAATGGTATGTACAGAGTCTGTATTACCACAAAAATTTAAAACTAGGCTGTTGCAGCAATATCATGATGAAAATGGATATCAAAGCCGAGATAAGGTCATTGGCGGCATTAAAAGGAAATACTATTGGAAAGGTATATACAAGGAAGCAGAAGATTATGTGAAAAAATGTAACGAGTGTAAACTCAGAAATTTAACAGACATTAATCCTCTAAATCATCAGATGGACCATCAATACTTTAGTATGTAGAAGGTCAGTATCGACATAACAGAACCATATCCAGTTACCGAGAATGGAACCAGGTATATTGTACAATTCACGAATTGCTATTCCAGATGGCCTGACTGCTTTCCAGTATCAGACAAATTCAGCACAGTAGTGGTACAATTATTGTTATGAGAAATAATTCTGAGATATAGTTGTCCTCAGATTATATTGACAGATAATGGCGGTGAGTTCACCAGTAAATTATTTACCAAAAAACCATGAGAGAAGTATGGCATACATCATGTCCTCACGTCAAGTTATTGCCCCCATCGAACGGTTTTAATGAACGACATCATAGAACGGTGAACGATACCTTATCAAATTGTCAATAGGTCAAGATTGGAACTTATTCTTAGGGCCTACACAAGCAGAACAAATAGAAACGAAAGCACGGGTTATAGTCAATTTTATTTAATGTATGGAAGATAACCTTTACTACCACTTGATAATTTTAGTAAAACTAATTTGTTAGAGGTTCGGGATTAAAAGCGTGCATGTCTTCTTTTGGAATGTGGCCAGTGTACATATGCATAGACCTTAGTTAAACAAATTGTTCTATTGGCCTCACATTATTGCGTTGCAGGAAACATAGCTAGGTGAAAGTGGTAACATCAATATAACAAGGTTTCGGTGGTTCTACAACAGGCGACACCTTAGACAGACAATCTTCGTAAGCGACGGTACTAGTGTATGCGAGGTCGATATGTCAAAGTGTAATAGTGACACTATCCAGTTACAGTCAGTGAGGGTCCAGAGGGTCCAGCACCCATTCGTGATTGTTAATGTGTATGCCGCAACACGAGCGTTGATCTGCAGGGTTGGAAAGTTCTGGAGGAGATGATACCTGGGGCTCTGAGAGATACGGACCTGGTGTGCATTAATAATGGTCGAATAACAAGAATGGCAAGTAGGGATGTGATGATAGTGCTACCTACCTGGCATCGGCTTCTATGGCTATCTGTAAATGTGATGTGCTGGGTCATCATGGCAGTGCCCACCTCCTATGTGTTGTGCTCTTGAATATTGACAAACGTTAAGCAGATTAGTCCAACGGTCAGGTCTTTTAAGTATGATCGCAGAGGAGTGGATGTTGTGTGCAGAATTCGACAAGTCAAACGTAGGACTCAAGAAGTGGGAAATGAGATTTAATATAAGCCCCCCCCCCCTTCCGGTGGAACAAGGAAGGTACAAAGAGCGAGAAACTAAAAAGAAGTATCATTATGGCAGAGGACAAGGAAACGTGTGGCTGCTCAGCCCATGGATGTCGCATCGTGTAATCGGAAGAAATAACTTAGCTCAAACATTCAAAGATATCGTAAAGTCGTCAAAATGGGACGAAATTTGTCAGGAGATCACACATTAAAATTCAATAAAATTGTTCTGGCACTTACACAAATTAATGAATGACGAGACGCACGACTATTGCGGATTTCCAGAGCGCTGATACGGACTGGCAGAAGAGCAACGAGAGACAAGCTGCGGCGTTGCTAGCACACTATACCACACAAATCGGTCAGAGAAATGTGGAGGCATATCAAGAAATCAGGGAAAAGATTACAGACAAGTGTAAGAGCTAGAGCATGGAAAAACAGATAATAATTACAGTTGAAGAAATTAGGAAGGCGCTGAAAAGTACAAAAAACACAGAACCAGAGCCAGAATGGTATTAGAGACGATGACATTAGTTCGATAACGGATGAGGTGTTGGGAAAGTTGGCGAACGTGTTCAGTAATAATCTTTTAAAAGACACAGTAAAAGAAGACTGATTGCACGGTTATTTAGTTCCACTACAAAAACCTGGCAAGGATCACACCAGGATACAAGGTTACAGAATAATACCAATGCAGAATACGATATGCAAGTTATTGACAAAAATTGGTGCCTGGAAGGTATCGTGTCATCTAGAGAGAAATAAGTGTTTACCAACGTTGTTAGGAGGGTATAACAGGAAAGAAGACATGACTGAATGTAGCCATATTTGCGCAGGAAAAGTTCGATTCCCGTATGGAGACATGTGCTGTCGCAATAGATCTTGAGTATGCTTACAATAGATCTTGAGTATGCTTACAATAGGGTGTCATTAGATGTCTTGATGGATCAACTGTTAAATCTAGCAGTAAATCCTTTTGTCGTGCAGTTGGTTGGTGCGGACCTGCTGCACAGGATAGTAGTTATTAAGTGTTGTAACTGGTTATCAGCAGCACTAATGGTGATTAGCTCGGTTGTGCCACAGTGATCGGCTCTATCTCCTGTGCTTTTCAATGTATATATAGTACACATCACTAGCAATCAAATCACAGGTGCTGGAAGAACGATGTCTTAAACCAATGACATCCTGGTGTATAGGCAGGGCGGAAATCGATAAGAGTTATGCGCTACCTATTTGACTGTCCGACAGCAAAACACAGATTTCAGTACTGCGGTGTACGGTTGTACCTTCAAATACATGCAGAAAAGAAACACCCATTGCTTTCCGAAATACAGAAAGTTAAAGATAGAAGCATTAAGAGAGGGAAGTAGTAGATGGGATGTGCTGAGGATGTCATACAAAGCGTGCACAGATTGCAAGATGTGGCAGCTGGTGCGGAATATATAGGTCTACCCACAAATTTCGAAACGTGTTTGAGAATAGTAATATTACTTACCAGGGAATGCAGAGAATGGTGTCCCACAGCTGTGGAGAAAGAAGTGCAGGTTTTGGTCGTTGAGAATGCCAAAGAGGGGGATGTGATTTTATATTCACTGATAGATCTGTGATTAGATATGTCAGCAGTGATTGGGCCTTTACAGATCAGTGCGCAGGATAAACGATCAGGGAGGAGATTGGTGTCTTTGCTATTACTACGAGTAGTATGACTATGGAGATTATGGCAGTTACCGTGGCATTTTAGTGGGTAGGCACACAGAAGATAAAGAAGACCTGCATCTTGAGTGACTCTATGAGTATGATTAGGAAGGCACAAGTGGATCTCTTTTGCGAACAGTGGATTTATGACATGAAAATTATTTATTTTCGGCCGAGACGTGGGTGTTCGAGGCAATGAAAGAGCGCATCAACTGGCGTCATGCGCTATTGTGGCCAGGGCCGCGGGGCAATGAATATATCTAACGTTTTTAACTCCTTAAGAGATATATCATGAGAGAGTGAGACTAGTGTGGATGATGGTTCATTTCAATGACCATAATTAAAGATATATGTTTGAAATTCGATGTTGCTATAAGTGAATATTTTGGGGAGCGCAGAAGAATGATGGTCAACCAGTATGGGTGTGTCCAGTTTACAGTGATGATGATCCAAGGACTAACTAACAAACTAACTTATCATAGAACCCCAAATGGAAATTCTGATTATGAAAACATTAACAAGGGTCAGTCTCAACTTGCAAATGGATCGCAGATGTGCATTGCCTACGTCAATTTTATACCATATTTGTTTGCTCAACCATTGACTACTGACTCCCACTGATTTAAGAAGTGAACAGTTTACTCAACCATTGACTATTCATTCTCTCTTCTAAGAAATGAACGAACAGTTATGGAAATCCTCTAATGATACATCAGAATGTTATATCACCATAGAACATATGCGGTCGCGTCTGTGCGTCTCACCAATGGCCCAATAGACAAACCACACGTGCAATAGAAAACCATCTTAGATGACATGCCGTTATATTGAGGCTCTCTTATGAAAGCTTGTCGCATGTCATCTATACAATTATAGACCCCACCTGAGTAGAAAACTCCTTCAATAGACAGTGAATTAAGCTGAAAATTGAAGTCTCCTGACTATGAAAGAAAGCTCTGAAAAAAATCACCCCATTGCACATAGGAAATAAGAGATAATCGCTCGCAATTCTTGGGGTTCTCAAACAAACAAACTTATCGCCACTGAATAAATTATACCAGCAGATAACGAATTCTATTAACACAAAATAAATTATACCAGCAGATAACATGAATTCTATTAACACAAAAGAAATTATACCCGCAGATAAAGTGAATTCTATTAACACAAAAGAAATTATACCAGTAGATAAAGTGAATTCTATTAATACCAAATAAATTATACCAGCAGATAACATGAATTCTATTAACACAAAATATGCCAATATACATTCAGACCCATGTGAAAGGAATACTAAGCGAGGACGAACAGAACAGTGTGCAGCGAATGACAGTCACCCTCAGTTTCCTGGATGAGGAATATCCACAAGATATATGGGTCAGAGTGTACACAGATGGGTCAGCACAGAATGCTGTGAGGAATGGAGGTGCAGGTGTATATATAGAATATCCACACAAGCCTAGAGATACAATCAGAACACCGACAGGAAAATTCTGCAATAATTATGATGCAGAAATCCAGGCAATTGGTGTGGCAGCTAAAAAACTGCTGAACTCCAACTCTGGCCTACAGCCTGTGGTATTCCTGACAGATGCAAGGTCAGTGCTTCAAGCTCTCCAGTCTGGAAAACTAACAGACTTAAAAAAACTACTTAGCGAATTGTCTTACCAGTATAGGATAACCATGCAGTGGATACCCTCTCACTGTGGAATACCAGGAAATGAAAAAGCAGACCAACTGGCAAAAGAAGGTGCTGCCGAAGACCAACCAGATATACCAATCACCTACCATCAGAAAAAACAGATGATAAAGTCAATAAGAAAGCCACAAACACCAACACAAGATGACTATCACATTATGAACAGATCAGAACAAGTTATAATTCTACGTCTCAGAACAGGACACAACCGACTCCGCAGTCACATGTATACAAAGTTAAAGATTGGCAACACGGCCATGTGTACATGTGGACAGGCAGTTCAGAGTGCCAAACATATACTTCAAGAGTGTTCTGAGCATGAAACGCTGAGGCAGACATATTGGCCAGAGGAAACAACACTGGAATCAAAGCTCTATGGGACACTGTATGAACTACAAAAGACAGTGAGTTTTATTAAGGAGACAGAATTACAGATATAGACATGTTTCAAGTGAACGAAAGAAGAAGAAGAAGAAGAAGAACACAAAATAAATTATACCAGCAGATAAAGTGAATTCTATTACCACAAAGAAATTCATTTTCAAATCGAATAGTTAGGTATTTCTCAATAATATACATAACAAATAGTGAAAAATAATCAATCAATAAATATACCCTTAACCATTCAGGGTCGTAGGGGTACCATATTGTATGCTTCAGCATTCTGAGTCCTCCAGCGATTTCTATCCTCAGCGGTGCGGATGAGTGTAGAAATATCTTGTTCTGTCCTTTCCTTGATGTTGTCTGTCCATGCCTTTATTTGTCCTCCTCTGCTTCTTCCATCTTCGACAGTTCCCTGCAGTATTGTTTTTTGACAAGGAATCATGTCTGCGTGCATGTCCAAACCATGCTAGTTTTCGTCGTTTCACTATTGAAAGCAATAGTTCTTGTACACCTGCATACATCTCTACTTTATTTCTTACGTACACATTGTCTTATGTTCCGTATAGGAAATGCGTACAATTCGTCTATAGCATTTGTCCTCAAAAGCCTATAATCGCCTCATCATGCCCGCAGTGAGTGTCGAACTCTCACAACCATATAGCACAACATAATTCAACAAAATACTACAATACAAAACAATGAAAACATTGTTACCACCACATATGCACTAGATACACACTATTAACATGCAAACAATGCAAAGTTCAAGGTGACAATGATGCATATGGAAACATGTAGTCATGGAAGCGGGGATGTGTTGAAAATTGGTCGGGATATGTCAACAGATATAACAAATTATTACCCAATACAACATGGATAGCAATAAAATAAATCCACATTAATGTAATTTACGTTATTATATTTCAACGTGACAAGAGGTATATAGGTGAAACGAGCTTACGATTGAGTGACCGCTTCTGTAGGCATCTTCATGCCATAAAACACAGAGAGCCTACCCCTGTAGACATTCATTTTAATGTTCTTATTATCGTGCCCGCGATATCCAGGTCACTACCCTCAGATCCTGCACCACTGAAGCCATCTAGATCTAAGATGAAATGCAGATCTAGGTAGGCTCTTGAAAATCGATTTTTTTTAAAGTTTGGACACTCAAACCTTTTGGACTTAACTCCGAACATTTATTTGTTTAAATTATGTGTTGGTGTGGCCCTTAATGTATTGCTACCCATGTTGTATTGGGTGATAATTTGTTATATCTGTTGTCATATCCTGTTCAATTTTCAACAAAACCTGCTTCTATGACTACATGTTTCCACATACATCATTATCACCTTGAACTTTGTATTGTTTACATGTTCATAGTGTATCTTGTGCCTCTGTGGAGGTAACATTGATTTTACTGTTTTCATTGTTTTCCAATGTTTGTTTTGTATATTCTTGAGAAAGACCTAACGGTTCGAATCGTTGAATATGTCTTGTGTATTGTCATTTGTATTTTTTCGTATTGCACCTCATAATCCCTTATCGATAGTACGTCTTGTTCAAGTGAAACTTTAATAAACCTATGTTCTAAGTAATTACTATTGTTGCTGCGTTTCACGCAGTATTGCCTTATATTGATTATAATATTTAATAACAGATGATATATAATATTTAATATCAAAAGATGATATCCAATAGTTAATATCAACAGATGATATATAATATTTAATAATAGGTGATATATAATATTTAATATCAACAAATAAAATATAATATTTAATAACATATGATATATAATAATTGAAATGAGATGGAATCACGATAACAGAGAAGACGCATTGGAGACCAGAATTTTGGCAACATTGTTGTTTGTTTTAATCAACTTACTGCGTGTATCTTCGTAAGTACTGTCAATGGCCGCGTAGAGAGACTGATAATTATAGAGGGCGTTGTAAGGTCCGGTAATGTTGATAAAATGATTTACTGTAAAATTATTTTCGTGTGCAGATCTCTGAAGATCGAGACCAGCTCGTGGCATTAACTCAACCTGGAATAGATAACTCAATCTATGAGCTAAGCACAGCAAAATATATGGAATAGATAACTCTAGACTTGTGCTGTCGTTGTCCATGTTTGGCAGGGTAGCACAGCGTTGATATAATAATCGTTGTGAATAGTATTATTTTGGTGTTTAAATCTACATTTTTGTTTCTGAAGATTGGTGTCATTTGCTCTAGGGCTTGATATGCTTTACTACATCTGTTGTGTATTTCTTTGCTGCTCTTGCCATCTGTTGTTATTTTGCTTCCTATATATGTGAATTCTGTCACAAGTAAGGTGTCACAATATACGGTAATAAATGTGTGAAACGTGACAGCAATTTTACTTAGTAAAACATGTTTAAAACAGTTCCACTAAGACAAGATGGACTATCACTAAAACTATGGGGTAATGATGTGCGAACAAGCAAACATGCAAATTACAATATACAGAACATATTCAATGTTGTTATATATATATATATATATATATATATATATATATATATATATATATATATATATATATATATATATATATAAATAAACTTAATCTTGAAATAGCAATTTGTTTAAGTTATTCTTCCGATTGTTTTCTTCCGTTGTCTTTACTACTTTGCACATCTGATCTATGTATGTTCAAAATCAAACCACAGTTAAGAGATAATGCAAAGAAAAGTTCCGACCCAGTAAGTCTTATGAAAGCAACACAGAAAACAATAGACACCTACCCAGAACAATGGATTAATGTCTATACTGATGGGTCTGACTTCAAAGCCATCATCAAAGCAAGTTATTGTGTCTATATAGAATATCCAGACAAAACATCTGATGAGTTGTTTGGTGCATGTGGGGAGATATGTTCTAACTATGAAGCTGAAATAACAGCACTAGAAATTGCCTTGTACCACCTGAAGACCATATTTGATGCCTTCCCATCAAAAATCCAAAACATTGTTATTTTTACAGACTCTATGTCTGCTCTTCAGGCACTGGAATGTGATGGACATTGTAAACCTGAGCTAGCTGAAATACATCACCATGCCAACCAGCTACTTACATCTTATGATGTCAACATTGTTATGCAGTGGATTCCTGGCCACTCAAACACACCTGGCAAGGATAAGGCAGACAGACTAGCAAAGAAGGGAGCACAGCAAGAACAGTCTTATACAGAAACAACAATGCACACAGTTATAATGATTTTGAAATCTGTGAACAAAGAAAATTGGATGAACAGATGAGCCATGGGAAACACTGAGAGGGAAATCTATAAATATATGACCAGGCCAAATCCTAAAGACAATATCAACCTCCTGGAAAGAAAAGACCAGAGTATCATATTCCGACTGCGCACACAACATGTACAGCTTAACAATCACCTGAACAGAGTACAACCACAAAAACTCCAGGGTGCCGGTTTTGCATTCATTCCTATGAAACTGTTGACCACCACCTTTTTGAATTCCCAGCGCCGAATGGTGTCAGGAAAATGTTTCTCCCTCCAGGGCCAGATAAATGGAACACATTATATGGAACAAAACAACAGCTCACAAACACATGCATATATCACACAATGGCATTGGGTCAAAGGGCATGAGCCAATGGACCGCTGGATCAGCAACCAACCAACCAAGCAACCAACCAACCAACCAACCATCTATGTATGTTATGAACAATAGGCTGGATAGTACACATCCCTGTCTTACTCCCAAGTGAATTTGGAAATTATTGGATGTACCTGTGCTCGTTCTTATTACGCATTGAATATTGGCTTATATGCTCTGACATAGGCTTATCGGATGTTGGGGAACTCCATATGTCTGTAGTGTTATCCATAGTTGTGCTCTATCCACTCTGACAAAAGCTTTCTCTTGGTCCACGAAAGCCAAATATAAGTCTTGGTTATGTTCTCTCGCTCTTTCTGAAAGTTGTTTGAGGGCGATGATTGCATCTTTACAGCTATTATTTTTCTGAAAGCCCAATTGTATGTTGTTGAGCCGTGGTTCTATATATATACGAGCATCCTATTCTCTAGTATCTTGCTAAATATTTTTCCTATTTGGAGTGATATGTCTCAATACTTAGTGCAGTCCCTGTCTTTTTTCTGACAGATGGGAACAATCACCGCTGTATTCTATTCCTGTAGTTTCTTTAGTGTCTTCCATATCACATTGAACAGTCTGTGTAGCCACTTTATTCCTGTCACTGTGAACATTTTCATTAGTTCTATAGGAATTGCTTCTATTCCTGTTGCTTTGATATTTAGTGAATGTTTAACTGCGTCTTCAATTTGAGGATGTATGATTCTAGGACTTCTTTTATTGTATTTACTGTTGTAATCACTTCTTTAAGTTTAACTTTTGATTGAAGTAATTTTCCCATCTTTCCATGATTTCTTGGGGCATATATTTAGTATCTTGCCGTGTTCATCGTTGATTATTTTGGTTGGTTCGTGTTATTTTTACTTCTCATGTTTTGTACTTTCGTGTAGAACATCTTTGATGCGTTTTGTCTTTCCTTGTTAAACATTTCTCCATATTCTTGCCATGGCTAAATTTTTGTAGATTTGATGACTTTCTTCTTTTTTTGTCTTTCCTGTCTTGTATGGTAAGTGATATTCATGCGTTTTGCTCGGTGCCAATTTCTTTTATTTTTTGTTTTTATCTTTCTTTGCGTTCGTTACCTCTTCTGTCCACCAAGCTGCTATTTTTTGCATCGTGTCTTTAATGTGTTTTTTTATGCGCATATATTTCCTGCTGCTTGTATGATGGCATTTTGATATATTTCCATTCTTCTTCTATGTGCCGGATTTTCTAAATTCTAGACATTTTTCAATTATTGTTATACGAGTGAATATATGGTCGAGGCAGGAACGACCTGGTCTAAAGCCTGACTGCTCTTCTCTAAGTATTTTGTTTAAGGTTGACTTTAATCTTGCAATCATCATATTACAAAGGATTTTACCAGGCACGGATAGCAGTGTGATTCCCCTCAAGTTATCACAGGTCTCCTTTTTTGTAGTTTGATAATGATAACATTTTTCCATTGTTGGGGTGGGCATTCGTTTTTCCAAATCATATTGAAAATATCCAGTAAAAAGGACAAGGTATTATCATTTGATGCATTGAACATTTCACTTGTGCTGTCATCTTGACCTGCTGTTTTATTTAAAAAATTTCCAAATGGTTTGTTTTACCTATCAAATGTGAAATTTTCTATCGAGGCTTCTAATGGTGGCACTGTCTCCTCTTCCTCTAGATTAAAACAAGCGCTAGGAAGGGCAGACACAATTATATAAACAACTTAGCATTGGAAACTGAATCAGCAGCAAAACACAACAACAGCAAGATACTCCACCACATAACCAAACAACTGTGCAACCATCCACTTATTCCAAACGCCCCTATTAAAGACAAAAATGGCAAAGTTCTAACAACAACTGAACAACAAAAGCAAAGATGGGCCGAACATTTCCAAAATCTTCTTAACAGACCACCACCCCAAAATACTCCTAAGCTAGAGGAAATCTATTCTGCTGCCACTTAAAACTTGACTTGTTCTACAACTTGAAGATTCTCCCCTGATATTGACTGCAATCTGACTTTAGTATGGCACCATTTTATTCCTAGTTTTAGTGATCAATTTTCTTGCACTAGACGTGTGCCAGTTCATGTATCGTCCAAGTCTAAGGCATATGCCTTATGCCCATCCAAAATTATTTTACACACTTGGATCCTCTCTGCCTCCCCTAATTCGGTCTTGATATACAGGTGACCTAATAAATCACCCCTCCCTCATATATCTTCATTTATGTTAGTTCTACAATATTTTACTATATGACCTATGGTAACTTATCTCTACATTTGGCCTTGGGAACTGTGGAACATTGTCTAGACTCATATCTGGACTGAATGTTCAGAATTTCTATTCTACATATGAATATTTTCTCCCAAATCCTCTTCCATTATAACTGAGTAGACTCGTCGACTTCTGCCTCAGAAGTTGCATCTTGAGTTCGTCTGATTTCAATCCGTCTGTAAAAAATAGCTTGTATCCGTTTCTCAACCTTACATCGAATGGTATTACCAAAAGCTTCTTCGACTGTATTAGTCAATCTGACACCGTAGGTTAGTATATATATTCTGATGTTTCTTGTTTCATCCTTCGTAACTCAATGAACATTCCTTGACCATCCATCAACTTTCCATATGTATTTATTAAATGTTCTGTAAAATCCCTCCATGGTTCTTCTGGGTATTCTTCTAATCTTCTTTTAATATAAACGCTCACTAAACCCGAGCTCACTTGAAAGGCAATCTTTTTTTTCTGGATCAATTGCATTGTATAACAGGGTATCTTTTTCTATTTCTTTCATACATTCTCTAATTATATTTGTATCATCATTATATTTTTGTGCGTCAGTAGCTATTGTCTGGTATCTGACAGAATGTTCAACCCCTTCTAACATTTTACCTATCCTTAAGGTACAACAGTGCACACGTCAGCTGATACAGTTTATCATATCAGCAGGTACAAAAGTGTACTTTTATCAGCTGGTACAGACATATCCTATCAGCAGGTACAATAGTCGTACAGGTTTTAGAACGGTTACCTCTTCAACAAAGATGGAAAACTTGGTCCAGTTGTAAAATTTCATGAGGGCGAGTACAGATCTCACAGAATGTGATGCTGGGGGCTGTGTTCGTGCCAATGTTGGAAATCTGGTCTTGTCTGAGACAACAGGGTCGTTACATTTCTGTCAATGATAGAAAAATTACGTGTTTGTCTCTCTCTCTCTCTCTCTCTCTCATATGATGACTATTGAAACATAAATAGGAAACGTACTCTTTGCATAAACATTTGTAGAGACCAACGGGAATTGAACCAGTCCGTCCAACGGCACCGAATCGCCTAGCAACTCGGGTACACGTGTTGTTCCATACTTAACTAACCGCATCTCCAAAAAAGATGCAATTTTGTCAAGACATTCAAACTTTGCACTCAAGTCACTGAGAACGGACCAATCGAGATATGGACTATTACAATAACAACGAACAACCTGTACAAGTGGAGCGCGTGGCCGTACGGATAGAACGCCGGCCTCAAATTCCTGAGGTCCCGGGTTCAATCCACGGTTGGGTTAAGGTGCAACAAAAGAATTCTTCCTCTACACGTCGCGGCGACAGCTTTGGCAAAGGGGTCTTTATAACCACGGCCTTAGAAAAGCCTTCCTGCACTCCTTAACAGGAAAACATGCAGTAACGAAAGTGTTTTTGTTGTTTTTTTAAATAATCCCGTACAAGTATTGAAGTATCCTCAGTAACACAAACATTTAACATCCGTATGTGTTCTACAAGGTACAATAGTCTTTTTTAAACATAAATAACAGAGACAATTTTGCTTTAAATAATTCTTATAAAAGTAAATTCAAGTAGGAAGCTAGAGGATAAACGAAAACTTGAGTACATAGTTTGAATGTCTTGACAAAATCGCATATTTTTTGGGAGATGCGCTTAGTCAAGTATGGAAAAACCCGTGTACCCGAGTTGCTAGACGATTCGGTGCCGTTGAACCGATTGATTCAATTCTCGCTGGTATCTAGAATTTTTCATTTATCCTCTGGCTTCCTACTTGAATTTTCTTTGTATGAACGTGAGGTAATTTATTAATATATCTCAGCAACGTCAGAGGTTCAAAATGTAATTCTGGTAGTTTTCTAGATAGCAATGTTAAAATACACTTCGAAGTTTTTGTTTATACACTGCAACATAACGTACCGGGTTAATCGGGACATTTGTAATCAGATATAAAAATAACTTTCTCTGACCACGTTGACAATAGCAACATTAAAGTTATGAACGAGCTTCAGGAACACTAAGCTTTGCCATAAGTGTTCATTTTGGAAATACCCGTGTGTTGCCTGGGCCCGAAAGGGGAGCAAGTAATAGCAACACTATTTACCTTCCACGCATGTCGTAAAAGGCGACTAATGAGGTTATGAGATGGAGTTGGCTATCCCATCACATATAGGGTCAGTGACCCAAAGCCATGTTGAAGTCGGATGTGTCAGGCCGAAAGGCGCAGATATCGCAACAATGCTGTAAACAATGGCACAACGCATTCCGTTCTCCAGACTACATCCTGCTAATCTGCAGGAGTTTGAGAACGAACGCAGAAGAAGAAGAAGTTAGGAAAATCCGCCAGATTAATTATAATACTGGACTTGATTACCGAACTCGATCAGTATCGATGCCGCAATTCCACGTGTCTCCAAGAGCATGGGCACAAGTACCATACTTACTTGAGATTGGCTGAACCACGAAATCAATGTTGAGTTTATATCACGAATAACGAGTGAATTGAAAACCCGAGACTGATGGTTGGCGGGAGAATGACGCGACACTACCACGTCTCACATATTAACGATACAAAGAGATCAAAGCACAGATGACTAGAAGAGCAAGCCAACGAGCAGTTATTCAGTTTCATACAGACGAACGATACCGAGCAACCAACATGCATCAAAGAATGCAGACAGTGTATAGTGGAATATGTGTTTTGAAGACGAATTATTGGGCACGAATGAATTAAGAAGAGCAACAATTACCTTATGACCTTCCCTGTCAAGCAAGTAGTGTTGTGACAGAAGAAGAAATCATCAAGATTGATGCAGCAAAATACATGTTTGTCGCCAGTTTGCGTTCGCTAGCTAATGAAGACCTGAGTCACAAGGAACAGTTTAAATGATTGTTAGGAAGAAACTAGAGTATCGGAAGGGTGTTGTCAGTGCATACTACGGTTATTGACTGACCGTCATCAGGAGGGGCCAGTAGAGTGTAAGCCATCTACAGCGTTACCATCTGTAGGGGGATGCATTTCACTAGCGAATAGTAGCAGGCGACGAATCGCTGTTTCACCAATTTGAGCCATGCAGCAAATCAACCAGCATGAAATGGAAACATCAAGGATCACTAAATCGCAGAAAAACTCAAATCAAACATTCATTTCTGCAGGATAAGTTATGATTACTGTTTTTTGGCCAAGATAAACATTTTTTAGGGATTGGTGGGGGCTTTCTTTAAAAAGCCTAGTGGGAACACCGATAATATCGGCTACAATAACACACTAGACAAGCTTTCATGCATCAAGAATAACCACCCTGGCATGCTTTCGCTCGGTGTAATTCTGTTGCACGACAGTGTTCGTCCGCATGTCGCAACAGTTTGGTCTTCTATCACAACAACACGTATCTGGCCCGGTCGCAAAAGATAGTTTGTTACTTGTTGCCATTCCCGAAAAATTCTTGCCCATTCCTTCACTGCTGTCTTTGAAACACATTTTCTACCATACACCGCCTATGTTCTTTGAATGTTGGTTGGTCGACAACCTTTGGCTGTACAAGCGGAATCCCTGCTGGTTGGTAAAATCTGAACGTATTCGTTATAACGCCGTCCATGCTGTTGGCTGCCATCATCATCAAGTGCCGTCTCCGCAACAAAGATTGGCTACAACAGACATCCAACATTCCCTGTTTCGTCTTGTTGGTACACTCTGCTAGACTGTAACGTGCCATCTCATGATGTTTTCTCTCATTTATGTGCCTAACTCTTGATGTCTCCCCTCGACTTTACCCTCAAGTAAGATCTTCAACAAAATGTTACGCCCTTTAATATGTCCACAATATTGCATTTGCTTGATCTATTTCCTTTATAATTCTTTCTTCAAACCAAGTGTTTTAGAACCTCTTTGTTTTTCTTCTTTCTCCATGAGTTTTGTCCTATTCTTCTATATATTCACAACTCAAAGGTATTAATTATGTGTTCTAATTGTTTATTTTCATATTTCTGAGCCATACATTATTTAGAATAGATGTAGCATTTTATAATTCTGATTTTTAGCTTATTTGTATTTTTTTTTAGATTTTAATATTTTCCTCATGTCACTTACAGTACTTTTAACCATTTATATTCTCCTTTTAACTTTTGTTTCATATCTGCCATCATTTGTGATTATGTATCCGATATGTGTTCTGCTTGTTGTCGTTTAAATGTATTTTTATGTTTAGTACCTGTTCTGCAGTGACTTTACTGTAATAATTATCATGGCTTTGTCGGTGGCTACTATAGGTCACTAATCAGACGAAGAGAATTACCACATGACCATTTGTTAATGGCTGTGTATTTATTACAATAGAGATGACTCTTTCTCGCTCCTCGCGGGCTGGCATAGGTGACGAAACACAATGAGGTTTTATTTGCACACGAATGATTCATGGCAATGAAGGATGTGATTCACAAGACCAATCTGAGCCACAAATAGTCTTCTACTGTATGTACATGATTACTTGTAACATCGTGTCATGTTGTGTGTCTTAGACGTGAAGCCATTGAATTAACTGCTATCACTTTCATCATTGTCTTGATAACATTCCTAATCTTTCCCCTATATGCAGCAGTATCCATGTCATCACGATCCGTGTCACCGTTACCATGAATCTGTGTCGAAGCAAGTATCGTGCATACCGCGTTTACATACGTCTTTGAACCGATATATCGGTAAATTCTGAAGTCTTTGTCCAAATAGTAATTCTCCATAAAGTAGACCCTTTGGTACTATGCAATTTTCCATTCTCCTAATATGCTCCAGCGATACTATGCAATTTCCCATTCTCCTAGTGTGCTCCAGCCATCAGACTGAGCATACAACAGATCTCTGGTATTTCAAATACATCAGTATTAGTGACTTTGTCATGTCTCCTAACTCCATGACCTCTACGGAGAAACCGCATGTGACGGCTGTTTAGTCGTCGTTTCTGGTGCAAATAGGTTGCCCATGTTGCACTGCTGTAGAGGAGGTTGCTCAGGACACAAGTCTTGTAAACGAGGAGTTAAATGTGTATACGTTAGTTGATCAATAGCACTGAGCGTTTCTCCCATCGTGGGAGATAGTCCGTTTGACCTTTGTCTACGACAATTGACAAGAACATATAGCCCGTAACTACTATCTTTCGATTTTATTCCCAGACCCAAATGGTCAGCGATGGAGTATACAACATTATAGCACAATGTACTAGCTAAAATATGATGACCAAACATTGTTTGTTCATGCAGTTTGATACCTTTCTCTGCCTGCTTTGCTAATTCCCAAGAAAGGTAATGCCATTGCACGAAAAAGACAAGCTGAAGAAACCTTTAGCGGAGCTGTGCTATATCTGTCCGCCTATCAGTGCTCCCAAGAAAATAACAGCTGTCAACCGACATAGGGTTCTAGTCTGCAGTGCTATAAAATTTGGTTTTAGTTGCATTACCTCGTCCTATGAGAAGTTTTGTGTCTTCTCACATATGTTCTTTCGCCCTTAGCTGTTTCACCAAAATGGGTTGCTAGGATAGTTGGACACAGCTCAACCTACGGCGTAACAGTAACAGCTGTACGACTTCTGTCATACAGTTAACTCCATAGAATAGGTAATATCAATACACTTAGAAACAGACAAGCCACAGAAGCTGACGATTAGCAGAGCAATGCTCTTTCCGCCTATCGGTGTCCCCAAAATACAACAGATGCCAATCAAGGCTAAGATATATCTGACAAATCCTTACGCAATGGACTAATTATTGTTAAAATGAAAAATACTATAAGTATACTAAACCCCTGATATTAATGAGTCTAGGAATAACATCGGGATATATCAGTTAGTCTCTCTCATGACATAAATTGGTCTGTGAATTAAATGGGATATTGCAGTTAGTCTATAAGTCCATGAGAAGAACTGCGCTATATTAGTGCTCGTTCATGAGAATCATTGTGCTATATTAATTCTCGTTTGTGAGAAGCACTGCGCTATATTAGAGCTCGTTCGTGAGAAGCACTGTGCTATATTAGTGCTCGTTCGTGAGAAGCACTGCGCTATATTAGTGCTAGTTCATGAGAAGCACTGTGCTATATTAGTGCTCGTTCGTGAGAAGCACTGCGCTATATTAGTGGAAGCACTGTGCTATATTAGTGCTCGTTCGTGAGAAGCACTGCGCTATATTAGTGCTCGTTCATGAGAAGCACTGCGCTATATTAGTGCACGTTCGTGAGAAGCACTGCTCTATATTAGTGCTCGTTCATGAGAAGCAAAGCGCTATATTAGTACTCGTTCATGAGAAGCAAAGCGCTATATTAGTACTCGTTCATGAGAAACACTGCGCTATATTAGTACTCGTTCATGAGAAGCACTGCGCTATATTAGTGCTCGTTCATGAGAAGCAAAGCGCTATATTAGTGCTCGTTCATGAGAAGCAAAGCGCTATATTAGTACTCGTTCATGAGAAACACTGCGCTATATTAGTACTCGTTCATGAGAAGCACTGCGCTATATTAGTGCTCTTTCATGAGGAGTACTGCTCTTCCATAAAGAATGTTGTTCGTTCATCACAAATGATGATGACCATTTGTTACATCCACTTTTGAAAATTCAATTTTAGTTATGTCCTTGATTATGAGATCGTAGATGGCTAATGAGCCCCATTCGAGCTATAAATGTCCTTGGACAGATCTGACATGGAATGACGACTGTAGACGACCATAAAGAATATTACACTATGGAAAGAATATTTCGCCTGACTAATGATAATGGCAGCAACCATGAGAAAAACACCAAAAGCATTTCATATTATATCACCCTTGATTTTGTTCCTTATATTCCAGCTACCCCTCTTTATAGTATAACTCCAATTATTTATAATACGTTTAAGTATATTGTTATTTCATGTTGAAAATGTAAACTTTAATATTCATTTTCCGAGGGACAACTTGTGTAGATAATGTGCATCTTCACGATCAGATGCGGTAGGTGTTGTTTTATACACAAACCATGCAAATTGATGTGTCAATATTGATGTCCACATTGATAATTAGAACAATTTGAAAACGTGATGCTGAATTTATCAGAAGCTTTTATGCCTGACCCATAACGTAAATTTCATGCACACCAAACACAGATAGTTGCTTCATAGATGGAAACAATTTCTATTTTCAATGATTATGCAGGAATACACTAAATCAAGAGAATAAATATTTGCCTGGGCCTATGTGTCCTTGCGGCAAATCTGAGCGTTTCATTATAATTATAATAATTATTATTACTAACTATATGTCTTCAGTAAACTATTACAGCTTTTACATACGTTATCTACGTAGAGTTTTTGAAAATATGTGGTAGGACACAATCACCAATATGGATGTATTAGAGAAAATAATAACACATTATTGTCTATGTTCAGTCTGTGTAGACATCTCAGTTTGTGTTTAAATTAGGACAGACGGGAAATATAATTCAACAAAATCACATAAAAACCATTTCTTTTGAAGAAGACGTATGTAGGAATGTTTGTTAGTACAATACAAGAATCAGTGGACAAATCACGTGACAACATACCAATTTTTAAATTGCATATGCTATTGTACTATCTCGGAAACTTAAAAAGTCGTAACTTAAATATTGATCTAGCTATTTGCGCGCACTAAATTGGCCACCCACATCCCACTCAGTGTGCAGCGCGCATGTCGAGTAGTCAGGTGCTCTCATCGCACAACGTGTCGGTATATGCGTCTTTATCGGAATTTCGCCCCGCTTAATTATATTAGCTATTTGTTCCGTAGAAACCTGCCCACTGATTCTTGTATTGTACCGTATGTTCTCATATGAAAATCAGATTTCAGTTGGGTAGAATTCAACACAAATATCATCCGCTACATGTTAAGATAGGCTTGTCAACAATGTCAATGTAGAAATAGTTTGGAGTAGTAAGAATCACAACTTAGAATCATAAATTAAAATGAATACAAAAATTAATACTTCCCGGTGTATGAAACCTGTATATCCATTAAAAAACGGGGGAATATATATATATATATATATATATATATATATATATATATATATATATATATAACATGGCGCCTGTGTTCTTTTATATCATCAGCCACAGTAACAGGATTGGGTGGAGGGGGGGTGTTAGATTTCCCAGTCACAACTATACAGTTCTGCTAGTCCAATCATAAGAGCCACTTCATCATTTAGAATAGTCTTATTCACACCATGGGCACTCTTCAAACCTATTGTGTTAATATATCTCAATCATTTCTCTAGTACATCTCTGAGCTGAAGTCTTCGTGAGTGTATTCGCGAGTAAACCGTTTTGTCAAAAATGGCGACCAAAATCAAGCGGCCTAACAAGGTGGTTCAGAAAGGAAAGGTCACCGAGCAGGTGTTAGCCGAATAAGATCAAACTCCGCTAGGTTGGGGATTAAAAACGTGAGTGTTCTCTTCTGGAATATGGCCAGTGTACATATTCGTAGACGTGAGTTGGACAAACTGATGTATTGCGATGACATTGTAGCGTTGCAGGAAACACGGTTGGGTGAAATTGGTAACATCATGATAGCAGATATTCAGTGTTTCTACAACAGGCGACACCTTGGGCAGGAAATCTTGTTATGCGATGGTATTAGTGTATGCGAAATCAATATGTCCAGATGGGATAGTAATAATATCCATTTACAAGCGCTGAGGCTCCAGCATCCATTCATGATTGTTAATGTGTATGCATGAAACACGAGCGTTGATTTTAGGGCTGGAAAATTCTAGGGGAGCAGGAAAAGGAGATCCTTATCTGGGGTGACATGCGAAATGTACATCATAGGGCAACAATGCTTAACAGGGAAGAGGGCGTGAGAAGGTCCTGACTGATACGGACCTGGTGAACATTAATGATGGTCGTATTACAAGAATGGCAAGCAGGGATGGTGATGATGATAGTTCCATCGACCTGTCATTGGTATCATCGGCTTCTATGGCTGTCTGCAAATGGCATGTGCTGGGGCATCATAGCAGTGACCACCTCCCATGTGTTGTGCTCGTGAAGATTGACAAAAGTACGCAGATCAGGCCAAAGATCCGGTATTTTAAGTATAATCGCAGAGGAGTGGATGTTGTGAGCAGAATTCGACAAGACAAACGTCGGACTCAAGAAATGGGAAATCAGGCTTGTGATAAGCCCCCGTGGTGGAACGAAGAGGTGCAAAGGGCATGGGGAGAGAAACGAAAAGCAGTAGCACTATGGTAAAGAGCAAGGAAAAGTGTGGCTGCTCATCCCATGTAAGTCACACAATGGAAACGGAAGAAAGATAAAGTAGTTAAAATTGTTCTGGCGGTTACACAAATCTATGAATGTTAAAATAGGAGGCATGACTGTTGCCGATTTTCAGAGCGACGATACGGTCTGGCAAAAGACGGACGAGACAAAAGGCGCGGCTTTGCTGGCACACTATACTGCACAAATTGGTCAGAGAAATGTGGAGGCACATCAAGAAATCAGGAACAATATTACAGACAAGCTGTAGAACTTGAACATGTAAGAACATATGATAATTACAGGTCAAGAAATTAGAAACGGGCTGAAAAGTAAATAAAGCAAACAAAAAAACACACATAACCTGGACCAGGTGCCATTAGATGCTATGACATTAGTCGGAGAACGGATGAGGAGTTGAGAGAGTTGCAGGAAATGTTCAATAATAGCCTTTTAAATGGCACAGTAAAAGAATACCGATTGCACGGCTATTTAGTCTCACTACTAAAACCTGGCAAGGATCACACCAGGATACAAGACTAAATAATAATTATGCAAAATACGATAGGCAAGTTTTTGGAAATAAATTGTGACCTGGAAGATATCGAGTCATCTTGAGAGAAACAAGTGTTTACGAACGTTTTTAGGCGTGTTTCTCCCAGGAAAGAACACATGGCAGAATGCAGCCATATTTGCACAGGATGTATTTGAGGGGTTCGATTCGCGCATGGAGACATGTGCAGTCGCAATAGATCTTGAGGATACTTACAATAAGATGTCCTTGGGTGTCTTGATGTTCCAACTGTTAAATCTTTCAGTAAATCCTTTTATCGTGCAGTGGGTTGGTGCGGCCCTGCTGCACATGATAGTAATTCTTAAGCATCGATCGAGCACTGCAGCATCGATCCTAGCTCCTGGGAGACTACAGCACTTGATCAATCAGCCTGGCACACCCAGATCACTGCTGGCATCACGAAATTTGAAAAAGAAAGAACACTGCGGGCAATCCACAAGAGCAAGAAGCGGAAGGACAAATCCGAAAATTCTCCTACACCGAACCTTCAGCACTCCTGCATGCACTGCAATAGAACTTTCCGTGCACGAATTGGACTCATCGGGCATCTACGAACTCACAAACCAAATTAGTTAATTAACAATTTTAATTATTATTTATTTATTTTCCCCCCATCGCATTTAATGTTTTTCATGCCATGCTCATCTTCGCTTGCGAAGGAGGAACACCATCATCAGTACTTAAGTGAGGTAACTTGGTATCGACACCAACGGTAATTAGTCGCAGTCTGCCACATGGATCGCCTTTATCTCCTGTGGTTTTCAATGTATACACAGTACACATCACTAGCAATCAAATCACAGGTGCTGGCAGACGATGTCTTACGCCGATGACATCCTGGTGTATAGGCACGGCAGAAATCGAGAAGAGTGTGTCGTGGAACTACAGGTGGAGCTGGACAGACTGAAGAACTGGTGTAGCGATACGGGAGCAGTGATAAATCCTTCTAATGCATTCGTGATTTGGTTTTTCTTGAACAATCACATGGTAAATTCACCATGCCATGTTTCGTTGGGAATGTCATACATAGCGTGTACAGTTTGCAAGATCTGGCAGCATGTGTAGAATGGATATGTCTACCCTCAGATTACGGAACGTATTTGAGAGTGATAATAACACTTAGTAGGGAATACAGAGAATGGTGTCTGACGCTATGGTACAAGAGATGCAAGGTGTGGTCAGTGAGAATGCCAAAGGGGGGTGGGGTGTGATTATATACACTGATGAATCTGTGATTAGAAATGTTCGCAACGCTTGGACCTTCACAGCTCAGTACGCAGATAAAACGATCAGAGAGGAGAATTGGATCTTTGTTGTGACTATGAGTAGCATGAACATGGAGATATGACGGTGACGAGCACATTTGAGTGGGTAGGAACAGAGAAGGTAACATTGATCTGCATATGAGTTACTGAGTATGATTAGGAAGGTACAAGTGGGTCTCGTTCGAGAATAGTGGATTGAGGCATTGAGAAAGGCGAGTTTGAAAGTAGCTACGTTAATTTTTGTGCCAGAACATGCGGGTGTCGGAGGCAATGAAAGAGCAGATCAACTGGCGTCATGCGCGAATGTAACTCCAGGCGATCGTAATGTATCGAGCTGATGTTTTGAACTCCATAAGACACATAACAGTCGATAGTGAGACTAATGTGGATGATGATTCCTTTTCAATGGCCAGGATTAAAGATTAGCGTTTGAAATTCGGTGTTGCTAAAAGTGAACATTTTGGAGGGCGCAGAAGAATGATGGCCAACCAGTAGAGGACTGGTACTGTCAGTAAAAGTGTAATGGCGGATACACCCAGGGAGAGATGGGATCAACTATGTACGTGTCCATTTTGCAGAGATGACGATCCGACGACTAACTAACTCTTGCACATTTCTCGATCACCTTTCTGAATTTTGACCTTCTATTTAGAATGACAGTAATTTCAGTTTTATTGATTTCCCTCCCATTTATTTCCATCCGCCTCCCTCTAAGCCAAACCATCCATTATTACTTCATTGTTTGTTGTGTCGATAAATGATCAGGTTTCAGATATCAGACAGTGTAACTTGTGAATAGGATTTCACATAAATACATCTGCATTTATATTGTTGACTAACTTGTGAATCTGATTTCACATAAATACATCTGCATTTATATTGTTGACTAACATGTGAATCTGATTTCACATAAATACATCTGCATTTATATTGTTGTCTAACTTGTGAATCTGACTTCACATAAATACATCTGCATTTATATTGTTGACTAACTTGTGAATCTGATTTCACATACATACATCTGCATTTATATTGTTGACTAACTTGTGAATCTGATTTCACATACATACATCTGCATTTATATTGTTGACTAACTTGTGAATCTGACTTCACATACATACATATGCATTTATATTGTTGACTAACTTGTGAATCTGACTTCACATACATACATCTGCATTTATATTGTTGACTAACTTGTGAATCTGATTTCACATACATACATCTGCATTTATATTGTTGACTAACTTGTGAATCTGACTTCACATACATACATATGCATTTATATTGTTGACTAACTTGTGAATCTGATTTCACATACATACATCTGCATTTATATTGTTGACTAACTTGTGAATCTGACTTCACATACATACATATGCATTTATATTATTGACTAACTTGTGAATCTGACTTCACATAAATACATCTGCATTTATATTGTTGACTAACTTGTGAATCTGATTTCACATACATACATCTGCATTTATATTGTTGACTAACTTGTGAATCTGATTTCACATACATACATCTGCATTTATATTGTTGACTAACTTGTGAATCTGACTTCACATACATACATATGCATTTATATTGTTGACTAACTTGTGAATCTGACTTCACATAAATACATCTGCATTTATATTGTTGACTAACTTGTGAATCTGATTTCACATAAATACATCTGCATTTATATTGTTGACTAACTTGTGAATCTGATTTCACATACATACATCTGCATTTATATTGTTGACTAACTTGTGAATCTGATTTCACATACATACATCTGCATTTATATTGTTGACTAACTTGTGAATCTGACTTCACATACATACATATGCATTTATATTGTTGACTAACTTGTGAATCTGACTTCACATAAATACATCTGCATTTATATTGTTGACTAACTTGTGAATCTGATTTCACATAAATACATCTGCATTTATATTGTTGACTAACTTGTGAATCTGATTTCACATACATACATCTGCATTTATATTGTTGACTAACTTGTGAATCTGATTTCACATACATACATCTGCATTTATATTGTTGACTAACTTGTGAATCTGACTTCACATACATACATCTGCATTTATATTGTTGACTAACTTGTGAATCTGATTTCACATAAATACATCTGCATTTATATTGTTGACTAACATGTGAATCTGACTTCACATACATACATCTGCATTTATATTGTGAAACAACAGAAATACAGAAGACACCTCAATTCTTAGCTTTAACCCCATGCACACGCACACACACACACACAGAAAGAGAGAGAGAGAGAGAGAGAGAGAGATACAAGTGGTTAATTCTCTTACAAATTAAAAAGATATAAAAAATAACAGTTGGTATTCAAAAGAAGTTCAATGTTTCTATACACTAATTCTTGTTTTCTATAGTTTATCTTTAGACCGCTCCTGAGTAGAAGGATCTTTCAATAGGCATCGCACTAAGCCGAAAGCTAAAGTCATCTGGGTATAATAGAAAACTCAGAAAAACTACCCCACATCACAAAGGAAGTAAGAGCTAATCGCTCGCAATTTTTGGAGTTTATAAACAAACATAGCTCATCTGTGTAGACACAAATATATGCAACGTGTGATCTAGACTTTGTAAGGTTTAAGTCAAATCTTTGCAGAGCTATTTCTGCACTAAAATACTTTTCTTCTTCTTCTGCGTTCATTCTCAAACTCCCACTGGATCTAGCAGGATCATGGTCCTGCTAGATTTCCAGCAGGATGTAGTCCAGAAAATGGAAATGCGTTGTGTCGCCGTTTTATTTGCGCCAATGGCCCGACACATCCGTCTTCGGCGGAAAAAATACTTAAATTTATCCTTCATGTCATAAAAAATGCCATTTAAAACGACCATATTTCGGGTTGCCAGCGAATGAAAAGTTGGATCAGTAAAGAAAAATTATGTTCTGTGGGATTAGCTCGCCAGATTATTTTGAAGAAAGTCTTGGGTAAAGGACTTAACCTACGTGATCGATTTTAGGAGAAAATAGGAAATGATTGTATTTTAAAACCGGGGAACAATATTTTGTTATAAATCCTATGGGTATGGATCAGCGTAAAGTCGCTACACTAGATGTCATAGCAACAAGGTATTCCCAAAATAGCTTTGTTTCTTAAAAAAGTTTCAGAGAAAACAGTCAAACAAATATAGCTGCATACACTGGGTTGTGTTTCACCTTAGACAGTATAACTATATCAGACATATTGGCAACTGTGATTATATATTGTGTTTTATTTCACGCTAGACGATAAACTTTGTCAGACTTATTTGCAACTATGACTAAACTTTGTGCCCATAGTTAGTGAACATGAAGTTTACTTAAATTGTTGTGTTGAGATCATTTCATGAAGTTAATATGTTGTGCAGACATGATTTCATGAAGTTACTTAAATTGTTGGCAGATAATTTTAATGAAGTTCTGTAAAATTGTTGTGTAGAGATAATGTCACGCTATATTACACATGACGTGGCATTGGTCAGAGAATTAAGTCTGAATTGAAATATAAAGTCGCGCTAAACACACACCATGCCTAGTTTGCTCGGATACCCTACGTTTGATTGATGCCGTTTATTTCGTCCAGTCACAGTTGAATCACACATATTTCAATTATTACATACTGGTCCAATAACTGCAAAAAATACATTGCTATCATAGATTTATTTCTCCAGACATTTAAGTTCGCTGTGTATAATAGAATTTATTATGTGATTGTCAACTTACGTAAGCAAGTATGGGCAGTTTCCATGCAGCAGCCACACGACTTTCTACTTCGCACGAGTCTTCGGGTCCAAAAAATGCGACAGCTCCTTGTTTCCATTGTTCTGTAAGAATATTGCAGCATTAATACAATTATTCATAACAAATCAATCACTGAGAGATAATATTGTATCAACTACTGGTTTTATCATGTAATCAAAAGCAATGTGCACTATTAATATTGGACACATAGATTTCAATTATTCAGTAAAATGTATACCACCGATCAAATAAAACATATACCATCGAATACCATGAGCTATGTTCTAAATCACATAATCTCGTCTCTATGTCTACCAATAACTGAATGTCACCTACTATGTCTACCAATGGCTGAATGTCATCAATTATGTCTACCAATCACTGAATGTCATCAACTATGTCTACCAATCACTAAATGACAACTAATTCTACCAGTCACTAAATGTCATCAACTATGTTTACCAATCATTGAATGACATCCATTATGTCCACCAATGACTGAGTTTCATAATCTATGTCTACAAATAACTAAATGTCAACTTTGTCTACCAATAAATGAATGTCAACTATGTCAACCAATGACTGAATGGCATAAACTATGTCTACCAATAACTACATGCCAACTATGTTTATTCATCACTTAATGTCAACTATGTCAATAAATGACTGGATGTCATAAAATATGTCTACCAAAAACTGAATGTCAACTATGTCTACCAATCACTAAATGGTATCAACTAATTCTACCAGTCACTAAATGTCATAAACTATGTTTACCAATCATTGAATGACATGAATTATGTCTACCAATGACTGAGTTTCATAATCTATGTCTACAAACAACTTAATGTCAACTATGTCTACCAATGACTGAATGTCATAAAATATGTCTACCAAAGAATGAACGTCAACTATGTCTACCAAAAAATAAATTTCATAAGTTGTGTCTAACAATCAATAAATGTCGCCAACTACGATGCCTAGAATTTTGAAGTAAACCATCGCAATCCCTTTTTTTCAAAACAAAAACGCATTTCTAAATAAAGCCAAAAGCTACAGCACAATAAATATCACCAGCTGTATATACGATCAGACGGAATCAACTCAAAACTCACTTAATAAGCACAATATAGTAGTAGGGTTGATTGCGAGAAAACCTTTCATAGCCCGGATCCAAGATATTGATAATGTTTTACTTATTGTAGTTTCTCTCCGTGTATGTTTATTTTTGCGTCCTGTTCTTCTGTGTCTTTGCTGATTATCATGAATTTTGTTTTGGATAGTTATATCCAGTCCATATTCATTACTTGATTTATTGACTTGATCTATTAGTCTCTGTAGTTCATGTTCACTTTCTGCTAAAAGAACAGTGTCATCTGCATATCTCATAGGCTGTTTGTTTACTATTTTCCCATTGATCTTGAGTCCTGGCATTTCTTCTATATTTTTTAAAGATATTCTCTGTGTAGATATTAAATAGGACTGGTGATAAAATACATCCTTGTCTTACCATTCTTATTTCTATTTAAGATGAGTAGCTGTTTTCACACCTTATTGATGCAGTTTGTTCCCAATATGTATTCCTAATCAGTGTGGTGTCTTTTCCATCTATGTTTATTTCTTGATTACATTTGATTAATTTTTCATGTTGGACTCTGTTAAAGGCCTTGCTGTAGTCTATGAAGTAAATATAGATACTTTTTTGTACTTCAATATATTTATATATCACTAGCAGCCTGCAGCCGTTTCACATTTTATTGATTTTATTGCATGTTCTACTTCTGCTTTCAGTATTTCTGGTCCGTTGTTGTTGTGTATTGTTGGTTTTTTGTTCCGTTGGTCGTCAAACAGTTCTATCACATAAATCTGCCCATCTTGTAAGTACTTTTGTTTTATCAAATAATAGTTTTTCATTTTTATCTTAAATGCAGCCATCATTTATAGGATTTGTCTTATTTGTGATCAGCCTTATCTCCTTATGCATTACGTTTGTCTTCTGTTGTATGGACATCTATATTTCACTGCATTTTGTTTCTAGCCATTGTTTTTTCGCTGTTCTGCACATGTTACGTATCCCATTGTCTATGATTGAGTATTTTGGGGTATTTTTTTTAGCTTTCTTTCTGACATTTTCTCAAATATTTCATCTGTCATCCATGATTGTTTGTTCTTGCTTTTTCTTATCGGTAAATGATCATTTGATATTTGAATACGTTTCCTTAGGCTGTCCCATTTATTGTCTACTTTCTCTTTTGGATTTTCCCTTTTGTATTGCTCAATGCATTCTATCATTAGATGTTCATATCTATTACTTACATCTACAAGGTATTTTTGTTGTATGTCTGTTTTAGTGCTTATGCTTCTATCTGTGGTTATCGAACTCTTCTATGTACTATCTTTTTAAGTTTGACATGTATTTTGCACAGCACTGGGTTATGGTCAGAGTTGATATCTGCGCGTGGATATGTTTTAGTGTTCTTGATACTATTTCTAAATCTGTTGTTGATCCTATATAGTCTATTTGGTTCCTCTTTCTGTCTCCAGGATTTGTCCATATATATAATCTATTTTCATGTTTAAAGAATGTATTACATATGATAATGTTGTTCTCACAGAACTGTATAAGTTTTTCTTCTCTGTCATTTCTTTTCCCTAGTTAGAATTGCCCTACAATGTTATGCCTTCCTTTCCCTATTTTTATATCCCGGAGACGAGGAATTATTCTGATACTATTCAAATACGGCATATCACATACAATTCTTTCCCAGATAAAATAATACTCACATGGAAGACAGGTAATGACTTTCTACTGGATAACGACTGACACACTATCACTGACGGATACCTACGTTAATTAATATATATAACAAACCACAGAATATAAACATACAAATGACAATAAATAGGACATCGACGTTTCGAACCAAAATGCCTTTGTCAAGATACGCACATAACATTAAAAACATAAAAATACGACGAGTAAAAATGCCTACACCACAACAAGCGTGTCCGGGTGAAATATGGTTGTGAGGTACCGGAAGGATACGGATACACGAAGTACACGAAGACGATACTATAGGTGGAACCAGAAGAACAAAAAGATGATTATGACTGCACAAAATGAATAAAAACAATGACCAATCCGACCGAGAACTAGGCAAAAGAGTGGTCGGAATTGATTCCAAAAGGTTTGAGGTTGCCAACTAAAAAAATGAGGCGGTTTTCTAGGGCGTACCTAGATCTATCATCGGCGGTGCAGGATCTGATGGCAGTGACCTGAATATCGAGGACACAATGGTGGCCATCGCCATTGAAGTGATTGGCCATAGGAGTTGGTGTTCTGTGTTTAAAGGCATGCAGGTGGTTACAGAAGCGGTCACTCAATCTTAAGCCAGATTCACCAATATATTGCTTGCCACAACGTTTACATATGGTCACGTAAATAACATTACGGGATTCACATGTAGATGCCTAATCGATGGAGAAAGTGGCCTTGGGAAATGAGATGGAGCGCATCTGAACCACATAAGGACATGTATAGCAACGACCGCGTGAGCGAAGGATCCACAAGGAATTGAATCCAGGTAGATTTTATTATCTCAGCTTCCTTTTGTCCTACTGAGCGCATCTTTGACTTCATCGACAGCATTTTCCAGCCCTTAGTCGAACAACTGCCTTCAAATGTGTTCAAAGGCCTTTTGGTTCGAAACGTCGATTATATCCTCTGTATTGTCATTTGTATGTTTATATTATGTGTTGTTTTGTATATAGTAATTAACAGTAAACTTCCTCATCGATGAAATGGCACTATTGAATGATTATCCATCTTATCTTGGAAAATGTATATAGAATAGTGGTGGGACATGTATATAGAACTCAACCTATTCCGACACAGTCATTCCATTGTAGCAACAATTGCTGCACCAAAGCTAAACGTCAGACATTGTAACAACTAATGGTAACAAAATAATAAGTCACAATGACAACACTAATTATTAGAACATGTTTACACTTGTGTCAGCGTATGTTTCTGTTGAAAGTCTTAACCAAAGAAAAACAGACAATCAAAAGATATGATTGCGATAGTAAAAACAGAAGAAACGACCTGTTAGAATGTCCAAGGAGCGTAGCTCTGTACCAAAGTTATCGCCAAGAGTGTAGACAAGCTTGTATCCATCAAGAATAGCTGGGTCTTCATTAACCGTGTTAACGGCAAGTGTCATTGCACCTGAGATCTTTCTTCCATCTGCAAGTTCTGAATTTTCTGGGGAAGTCAGTGTTGTAATATAACCAAGCCAGATATTGATTTTAGGCGCCAAAGTTACATTTGGCCAGGCCAACATTGGAATGTCGGTAGTTTTGTTAGTTATATACATTGCCGATGCGGTTATATTTTCCAGTGATGATATAGACATGGATGGTGTCGTGGATATGGGGCAAATTATCCGGATCGTTGTAAACACGATTGTCAATAGTAACGGCAGCCAATAAATAGGTACAGAGTGTCTAGATTGATATTGTGAAGTATGTCCCATTTTTCTAGCTAGCTGGTCAAGATGTCTGAATATCGTACTTGCATTTCATCTTCACTGTGGATCTGATGCAAAAAACAAATATAGGTTACACATTTTTATCACAAATTGTATTACTATGTGTTACAGACATTCATCTAACAATGTTCTGTGACACAGACATTCATCTAACAATGTTCTGTGTCACATACATTCATCTAACAATGTTCTGTGTCACATACATTCATCTAACAATGTTCTGTGTCACATACATTCATCTAACAATGTTCTGTGTCACATAAATTCATCTAACAATGTTCTGTGTCACAGACATTCATCTAACAATATTCTGTGTCACAGACATTCATCTAACAATGTTCTGTGTCATAGACATTCATCTAGCAATGTTCTGTGTCACGAAAATTCATCTAACAATGTTCTATGTCTCGGAAATTCATCTAACAATGTTCGATGTCACGGAAATTCATCTAACAATGTTCTGTGTCACGGACAGATCTATCATATCTCTATCACGGACATAAATATAAGCATATGTTTGTCATAAGTAGTATTTGCTGTGTGTCACAGGCATGAAATATAACAAGTAATAATAAGTAGTATTACTGTGTATCATTGTCAATAATAACATTCTCTGTGACAGACATAAATCTAACAGAATGATTGTGGTAAGCTGCGCTTTTCTGACAGACATAAATCTAACAGAATGATAGTGGTAAGCTGTGCTTCTCTGACAGACATAAATCTAACAGATTGATTGTGGTAAGCTGTGCTTCTCTGACAGACAAATCTAACCAAATGCTAGTGGTAAATTGTGCTATTGTCTGTGGCATAAATCTATTTATCTGTCTACACATACATCCAAACAATAGTTGAAATGAGTAATTTTTGTTTCTTTTTGCCGCAGTCAATTTTATTCAATGTCATAGACATAATTCTAATCAAATATTTGCCGTAACAGAGATTGATATATGCTACAGATATTAATCTTAGTAGGCCTAACTAAAAATCACTACTCTATAAATGAGTGCAGACACACTTCACCAATTAAATCCAGAACTCAATACTGTGAAAGGCTCCAAACTAACGGGCAGAGCAGAGATGGGGCAGGTAGACGACATCATCAGACCCTAACTGCATTGATCCCGGGTAGGAGTGGATACCCTTCATCTGCATTACGTGCCAAATATCAAAATGAACAGAACTAGTATTACCAATATTTATCATTAGAACAATTATTTCTGTGCATTTTGATATTTGCCCTGTGTTATCCCAGCCACCACATCCCCACTATTTCTAGTTTGTGGTTGTTTCCAGGCACTGTAACCGTTTCTCTTGATTCTTTAATACGTGGTACTTTCTCTGTGGTTGATAGGACTCTTCATAGAAGTTGCAAGGATAAACATCCGGTGGCGATGACTGCAGAAGTTGGGGGGGGGGGGAGGTAGAGAGAGGGTTCATTGGCGACAGCACTGTCGAAAAGATCAGTATAGTCTATACTGATTGGTCAGTCCGTCGTCCTCAACGCTGAGTTTGGGTTTTTCTGCAAGTACTGGAAGGGAATATGTAAAATAATCTAGCTGTGCCTTCACTAGAAATCACGAGCAGTTTCTTATGGAGAAAAAGGCTCTGAAGTAATCACTGTCATAGCTGATGTCACATAACGACATGAATGCATACTTAGTAACTCAATGAACCTGAACCATACAGTTAAACCGGTAGTCACCAGTCTTTAATGGGTGAAGATATTGACACAATTTATGGTCAGAACGATTTCTTTTATGTTCAAGCTGATACACTGGCGAACATCGTCACAATGTCAATATATGCATCAATACATGAATGTGATACAGTTAATTTGAGCATAGTGTTGTCCGAGACAGTGAATGTACTGGCATGTTCCGGTGTAGGGTACCAGCCCTAAACAGGAAGTAGGTGGCTGGAGTAACACAGGGAAAATATCAAAAATAGGTTAGGGAATGAGACCGGTCGCATAAACCGAAGATGATAAAAGGATGAGCTAGCCGCACGTTGCAACTCATGTGTGGGTATTGCCCGCACTGTACACTATCTCGTCTATGGGAGCAAATATCACCGGACAGAACCCCGAGTAACCGATACAAGATCCCTTAGTCCGGATTATGTACCGTGGGGATGGACATGTCAGATGAAACGATGTTCGTATATGAGTGAGGCCTACCGTACGTCGCAACCCCGTTGGGGGTGTTTCCCGTATTGCACGCTGGCTCCATAAATAAGCATGGGGGGACCACTGCCTCAGAGCCATCCAAGTCGTAGTGGTAAGAAGCCTGTTGGCGCTGCAGACCAAGTATAGTCGTGAGGGAGAATCGTAGTAAATTAAATAGTCTCAACATGCAGGGTAACTGTACGGGTAGCCGATCCAACAAAGCCAAACAAGACTAGCCAGAAAGTGGTCAAAAGCAGAAAAGAGACTAGGCAATAAGGGCGCCCGCGAGCCACTGTGAAAAGCACAGGGGAAAGAGTGAACAAGGCCCAAAGTAGTAAGAATGGAGACAGACGACAAAGAGGGACGAAGAATGAAAGGAGAAGAAGAGAATGAAGCTAGGGTGAAACAACCCGTGGAAAGAGTGAAGGAGTATGATAGCGAGGAATGCAGATGAGCCAACAACCCGACGCACCAAACCGCAACAGACTCACCCCGGATGCAGCCATGCCACTACCAGTCCCAAGGCGTAACAACATACCAGCACACCAACCACACGTGACAAGTCGCCGTAACCCCAGCCCCTAGGTGGGGCCCAGGCCGAACCACCACAATGGAGAGCAACAGTATCAAGGATAGGAGTGGGAAGAAATATGGATGGGGGGAAAGGCAGTAGGAAGGAATGGAGGAGCATTAGGGAGGAAGAGCAGGGGGGCAAAAGGAGGTAGGAGGTTATTGGAAGTATAGCTTATCATAGATGCCATGGGGCTTAAGAGTGTCGAGGTTAAGAATAAGGTGGCTCTCTGATGAGAAACGTTGGCAGTCACCAGAGTGGCAAGAGACTAGGCCAGTGATCTGAATATCCAGTGCACCACGGTGAGAATTGCTGTTGACGATGGGGGCAACCAGAGAAGATCTATAGTTACGGATATCCCGTAAGTGTTCGGCAAACCTAATGGCTAGGAATCTACCCGTCTCGCCAATGTACATCAGGTTGCAGTGTTTGCAAGTAATAACGTACACGACGTTGCGGGAGACACAGGAAAAAGTGTTGTGGATATGGAATGCCGACTTAGGGAACCGGATAGAGGAGGTACGTAAGACAAACGGGCACGTAAGGCATGGGCGATGGCACGGGGAGGTGCAGGTAGGAGGTCCCACCGGCTGGAGGTGATAGTGACCCAGAGTATCCCGCAGCTTATTGTCTCGACAGAAAGCCGCAATAGGTGGTTCTGGAAACGCCTCTTTGGTAAGGGGGTCAGATGAGAGGATAAAGAAGTCCTGGAGGAGGATCTTAAGAGTAGGAACATTGTCAAGGTGGAAAGTGAGGATCAGTTTAGGACGGGTGGAAGGAAGCTGAGGAGTGCGTAATGAGGCATCATCACGGGAGATAGAAAGGACACGTCGCAGGTCAGAGAGACGACCATCCTCAGGATAAGAGCGAGGCGAAAGTCACGCATATCATGGGCATGCTGAAGAAAGTCAGATTCCTCCTGGCAAAGGCGACATATGCGTAGAATTTGAGAGAAGGGAAGGGAGTCACGGCATGAACGAAGGTGAGAAGAGGAATATAGAAATAAGCTATTGAGAGTGGGTAGGTTTATCCTTATTTATCGTATTTTACTGGCTACCACACCTTATCTATTTTTACTCCTCACCTACTTCTATGCACCGTCCCCTCCTCATTTCTCCTTATACCCTCTTCCTTACTGCTATGCTGCTCCATTTTTGCTTCCTCCGCTATTCTCTATCTCTCCTTTTCTTTACTCCCTATCATAATCATGTTTGTCACCATGTAAGATTCGTTGTACTGTTGTCTTTTGTTTGTCCCGAAGAAGGCTTTTTAGTCGAAACGTCGTCTGTCTCTGTATCTCGTTGTTAGATTGTTTTATGCTTTATTTAAGTAAAACGTCTACATATTTTTGTTTATCTTGCTGGTACTGCCATCATGGTGACCAGGTAAGCTATATACTGTGCTGATATTCTGAATGCTCTTAAAGAGATGCTTGTGCAATGGTAACCTTGAGCAGACTGTTGGAAAATCACAGGAGTGTGGCTAAATAAGAACCTGCTATACTTGTAAACCAGAAGAGACTCGTTAACCAGCCACCGAGCGAGTGTGGTTAGTCAATACACGCTGGGTGATATCTTATGGATTAGATGCGACCACTTTTGAACCGATGGTTTGGGGTGCAAAGGGAACACATTGCTCTCGGCGGACCCAGGGTTAGCAGATAACCAAGATCCCAAATGTACCTCCCCGCGGTTCACCCTGGAAACAGAAGTACAGCATCACTGTCAGCTCGAGCTGATTCTGGCCAAATCCTTTGGGGATCGTGTCCGAGGTGGTGGAGGTAGCAGATGGAAAGAGATTTGAATGCATAAGAAACAGACAATATCTCCGACACCACCAGCACCAACACATACAGCGTCACTGTCGACACACAGTGATGCTAATCTGCCCAGGCCAAACATTGGAGGGGCGGCCAATGGAAAAGATACGAAAAGTTAGATGCATGGTGGAAAACGAGTAGAATTCATACCGAGTACAATGAAAGGGCGGAACAGCGCCGGAGGGCAGCCTCAACTGCAAATAGAATGTGAAAACGTTCCAAGGAAATAGGAACTAGAAGCTCTGTTAGCTCGAGTCAAGCTTGTAGTTACCTGTGATCCTTATGGGCAGAGACCCAGACCCAATCATGGGTGCACAGCATGGCACGAAGACCTGGCCCAACTCTAATGTCGAGCCTTCCTATACCGGAAACATGCTCGCGAAGAGAAAGGGTTCAGTACCCGATGTGCTCAGGCGCTAGTGGGACAAGGTTGCTCAGCTCATGAACGCCTTGCCCTCAAACGCGTAGTGTGAGACTCGAACTTGGGCGTGGTGTTCACGATGTCGGTGAACGACACCTCGGCTAAGAAGGCGAAAGAGCCAGGGTCCAACTCTTCTGTTGAGTTCTTCCTCTTACGGAATCCAGCTCACGGATGAGAAACGGTTCAGTACCCGATGGGCACAGGCACAGTACGTCTAATTACACGAGGCAAGCTCATAGACGGTGGAACACCTCGTGCGAGATAGACCTGAACAACAATCGTCTGGGCGAAGAGTCACTACACACCCGCGTGCCTGACGACAGATAGGGAGGCTGTTACAGGCTAGGGTAGCACACCCGAATTGTCAAGGCATGCCGAAATTGGATGTGCTAGGATACAAGGCGCATAACGGTGGCACAACATAAAAACGCTCCCGCAGTAATCACACGGATAACCAAGCGTGTTGATTACAATGGAGCGAACGCAACACACAAAAAAACACACAAAAAACCGATGGTATGATGTGCAGTTAAAATTATTTTTCCAGTAACTACAAAATAACTGATATCCTAAAAATAAATGCATACAATAAAAACATAAAAGTAAAGTAACCCATAGCATGTATTAATGCCGTAGGGATGTGAGATGTTAGCGATCTCACATTTCAGAAGCTCTGCAAATAAGGGCGGTAGCAATCTCCACTCCCTCGCAGACTTTACTTCCTGGATTAATCCGGTACCCATTTAAGGCTGTGTCGACCTGGGAGCCGTTGCGATCTGAAAAACATTTCCGTCTCAACTGTGGAATGAACCCAGAACCACGCATATGCGAAGCCAGTGCGCTAACCACTGCGATAAGCGGCTCCTATAAAAACATATATCATACCAAAGGATTGTTTTATGTTTCATCATATCAAATGATTGTGTTATGTTTTGTTTCTCTGGCAGACATAATTAACCTGATAAATTCTTTAATGTGGATAACCCTTGGTTGACAAAAGGCACACCCTGTGCGACTATGAGGTTCCTCCTTGATTTTTGAGCATATCTCACAGAATTGCTATGGGTCATTCCCGGGCATATCTCATAGTTAGTTCTGACATAACACATCCAGTACACAGTGAGCTCCCTCGTGTGAAAGGAAGCAGGTTCAAGAAAAACATATCTTAGATAGATCATGCCGAGGATACTGTTAAATCGATTGGCGCCCCAGAAGGCATAACTCCTGGAGCGGAATGGATATCTATTTCTATAGTCTTTCAAGAGGCAGTCAAACCCGTCATTGCACTCAATAGAGATTGCAGGGAACACAGCGAAGTGAGAGTGGATGCTGAGGTCAAGGCACTCATATTCGAGCATACCGATGACATAGATGTTCTGATTTACACAGGCATCACCACCATCGATGCGTATGGGTCTTTATTACCAGATCAAAAGGAAGAATAGTACACGAAACCAGTGGTGCTTTTACCGCAATAACAAGCATTCTAATAATGGAAGTATTTGCCGTAACGAAAGCACTTAACTGACTGGAATCGCAAGCCTACTCCCATGCGTGCATACTAAGTGACTCTCTGAATATGATTAAGAAAGTTAAAACAGTGGATGTACGTATGGGATGGGCGGAGCCATTTGAGAGAGCTAAAATACGGGCATCACTACGAAAACTCACCCTTGTCTTTGTCCCCAGACAGGCGGGCGTGGAGAGAAACGAACGGGCCGACAAATTAGCTAGCCTCGTCATCACAAGAGACGGTCAGCCTATGGACCAAGCACGACATACTCACTGCTCTTCGTGAGTCCTCACGATCAGAGGATTTTGAGATGAATGAGCATGAATCAATATCGAAAATTCGCGAATTGGAAGTGAGGATGGGCGTAGCCCTTATAGAACACCTGACAAAGTTTTCAAAAAGAACAGTGAGTCAACTAGAGCTGAAACCATTAGCCGTTATGCCCTGAGAGATTTACTGAAGCGGAGATCTGAGCACCTATGGACGCGCTCGGTGTGCGAAGAGGCTAACTGACATACCTAATACCGAAAATCGAATGTTCTTATATCGTCCTTTCCCTATTTTTGCATTTATGTCTCCCATGATTATTCGAATTTATGTTGATTTTACTGGTTTGAGTAGTTGTAGGTGCTCGTAGTACTTTTAGATTTCTTCTTTCATGTAGTCTGTAGTTGGTGCGCATATTTGTGCCATGGTCAGATCAAAGGTTTGGCTTTCATCTTTAGCATCATCATTCTGTATTTCTCTATTTCTTTCTTTATCAGTATTCTTACCACCAACCGCCCCCCCCCCATTTTCCCCCGTTCTCGGTGATCTTCACCTGAATGTATAAAACTAAAATGTTTCTTTCTTGTGTACCCAGCATTTTTGTGTCTTGTCCCTGCCACTCCTAGAATATCTACAATTAATGCATCTGACTCTAATGTTACATGTTCTAGCTTCCCTGACTGGTATCATCATCATCATCATCAGGTGCCATGCCGGGTGGCGTAGGCGGTCATGGCTCTACACAGCTCTCTGTCCACAGTATTATGTATCAAAGTCGTTGTTGTTTCTTTGCCGTGCCAGGTTGTCAAACTGTCTAATATTTTCTCACGTTGTCGCCCTCTGTCTCTGGTGCCTTCAATCTTGCCTGTTGTGATTATGTTCTCTAAACATGCCTGTCTCATGAAGTGGCCAAAAAAAGAATATTGCCATTTTCTTATATTGTTGATTAAGGTCCGTTTCGCAATTAACTATTTAACACCTCTACATTAGTTTTTCTGGCAGTCCATGGTATTCTCAGCATTCTTCTGTAGAACCACATCTCTGTTGCCTACAATCTCCCACTTTCCATTTTGTTTATTGTCCAAGACTCGCACCCATATGTTAATATAGGGGTTATATAGCACTGCAGAACTCTCTTTCACAACTCTAAAGACAAGGTCTTATTACACAGTATATTTTTCATTTTTCTGAATGTTGTTTATTCCTGTCCTATTCTGCATCTTATTTCTGTTAAACTTCTTCCATCTGCTGTAATAATTGTACCTAGATATTTGAATTGGTGGAACTGTTTTAATACTATATCATTCACTATGATCTTGCAAGGTGTGTTATTTTCTTTCTTCGAAATAACCATTACTTCTGTTTTCTTGATATTTAGGAAGAGGCCTTTCTCTTTGCTTTCTGTGACTACTACTTTAATTAAGTTTTGAAGGTCTTCCTCACTTTTTGTAATCAGAACAGTGTCATCCGCATATCTCAAATTATTTATGTTATGTCCTCCCACTGATATTCCTGGGATATCTACTATTGGACGCAATATGTTTTCACTGTATAGAGAGAACAGGTCTGGTGAAAGCACGCATCCCTGTCGGACTCCTTGTTTTATTTGTTGAAAAGGACCAAATTGATTTCCTACTCTTATTGCTGCTGTTCGTTGCCAGTACTTTTTGATTATTCTTAAATCCTTGCTGTCAATGTTCAGATTCTCTGACTGGCATAGTGTTATAAAATTCCATGTACCAATTCTCATATGTTGCCTCCTATCCTTTAGATGTTATTGGTCTGTTGCTTGGCACATACGGTAAGTTGAAACAGTTACCTTATACCGTTACCTTATACAGTTAGCTGAAACACCTACCTTATACAATTAGCTAAAATTTATCTTATACAGTTAGCTTAAACAGTCACCGCATAAAGTTAGCTAAAACAGATAGTTTATACATTTAGATTAATAATTTACACTATACCGTTTGTTAGCACTGTTACGTTATACAATTTTATAAAACAGGTACCTTATACAGTCAGTACATATAATTAGATTAAATAGTTATCTTATACAGTTAGTTAAAAGAATTTCCGTATACAGTTACCTAAGACAGTTACCTTATACAGTTAGTTGAAACAGATATCTTATACAGTTACCGCATACAGTTAGCTCAAACAGTTAAGTTATACATTTGGCTAAAACAATTACCTGATACAGTTAATACATACATGTAGTTAAAATATATACCTTATATAGTTAGTACATATAGTTAGCGAAGTGAGTTACCTTATACAGTAAACTAAAACAATTACTTTATACAGTTCGTACATACAGTTTGCTAAACCATTTACTTTATACAGTTCGTACATACTATTACCTTAGAAAAGAAAGTAAAGGAAAAGGAAACTGCCGTCGGGGATGAAGTTATCTCTTCAAGTACTAGCCGTAGCAACTATTAGGTGGGGTGGTCAGTTCCTTTCCTTTCTGTCTTTACCTCCCTAATTCATGCGTCATGTACTAATTTTCAGCAGCGGCTACCGGAGAATTGGTCGCATCAAGTGAGAATACACAACCCGGATTTTGTATTTATCCGGACCTGGATTCGACCTGGCACGCTAAACACGGTGATAGCAAGAAAGCTCACTATCAACTAGGCTACCGCGCTCCTCAGGTACCTTATACAATTAGCTAATACACTTACTTTATACAATTAACTAAACTAGTTACCTCATACAGTTAGTACATACAGTTAGTTTAAACTATTACCGAAAACAGTTAATACATAAAATTTACTAAAATAGTTATCGCATACAGTTAGTATTTGATGTTATGTAAATAGCTATTGCATACAGTTAGTATTTGATGTTATGTAAATAGCTATTGCATACAGTTAGTATTTGATGTTATGTAAATAGCTATTGCATACAGTTAGTCATTATGGTGTTAGAATGTGAATACAAAATTCTCAGACTTACCAGATTCACTGAAATTATCTATTGAGCGTTTGTGTATGTCAGCTGACAACGTAGCAAACACTGAAACATGCTACTGAAACTAGCGAACTATTTCACGAGATTTTCCTCAACTGCGTGTTGTGATGTATTTCCCGTGACAGTGTTACCTTAGTGGCTAAAATATGGTCAAGAATCGCAGATTTTGACATTTTAAAAGGTTCTCGGTTATGAAAGTTAATTTTGAAAATTTTTGACCCGTTTTTGAAAACATATCTACTTTTCAAACATATATACTTTTCAAACATATCTACTTTCCCATATTTTATTTCAGTTTAGTTAAAAATTGTTTGACAGGATTTTTAAAAATAAATATTAACCAGAAACACTGTCTATTCTGCTCATGTATAACTGTCGAATTTTCTGTATCATTGATCCAAACTCATGTGAGAATACAGCTCTTGATCGCTCAGCTCAGCACAGTTAGATCAATGCAGTATTGATCCTAGCTTCTGGGAGAGTACAGCTCACCATTGCTCAGCTCAGCACAGTTAGATCAATGCAATATTGATCCTAGCTTCCGTGAGAGTACAGCACATGATCGCTTGCTTGGTATACTCAGATCACTGCTGACATCATACAATTTGAAAAAGAGATAATACTGCGGGCAATATAAAAGATATAGAAACGAACGGAACGATCTTAAAATGTTCTCACTCGGGACCCTTTGTATTCCAACACGCGCTATAATAGATATTTCATGTCACGAATCGAACTCCTCGAGCATCCACGAACTCAAAAACCAACACATAATTAGACAACAAACATCGTTTTTTTTATCTTCATCATCACCACTTTTTTAATTTGGTTTTTCTTGCCATGCTCATCTTCGTCTGCGAAGGAGGAAAATTGTCGTCATCAACTGTAGAATGAAGGTTGCATGTTACCAGTAGGTATTGCTAATATTTATCTCTGTATTAGATGGAAGCTGTGTTACTATAGCGAGATCTGTTACAGCAAAAAATTAAATTAGAACATACATTTTCGTGGTAGCCAAAAACACCAGATAATAGTTGGGAAAATAGTATTTAATATAAAATTTCGTGACAACATAGTAAATAGTCAGATGTATAATTTTACTATGCACAAAATATTTCAGTATCCTTATTGCTTTCATGTACAGAAGCAGCTCAGACTCTTCCAATAAATAACATAAACAGAACTAAAAATTAAGTTAGTGAGAACACATGTGTCTCATAGTGAAATCAATGAATATTGATAATTGGAGAGAGGTCATACAAGTTTATAGAACGGCAGCATTCTTGAACATTCTGTATTTTTATTTTAGTACTTTATATTCACTTTCTTTTAGTAGCTTATACTCACTTTTAGTAGTTTATACTTACTTTCTTTTAGTAGTTTATACTCACTTTTAGTAGTTTATACTCACTTTTAGTAGTTTATACTCACTTTTAGTAGTTTATACTCACTTTTAGTAGTTTATACTCACTTTCTTTTAGTAGTTTATACTCACTTTCTTTTAGTAGTTTATACTCACTTTTAGTAGTTTATACTCACTTTTAGTAGTTTATACTCACTTTTAGTAGTTTATACTCACTTTTAGTAGTTTATACTCACTTTTAGTAGTTTATACTCACTTTTAGTAGTTTATACTCACTTTTAGTAGTTTATACTCACTTTTAGTAGTTTATACTCACTTTCTTTTAGTAGTTTATACTCACTTATTTTTAGTAGTTTATACTCACTTTCTTTTAGTAGTTTATACTCACTTTTAGTAGTTTATACTAATTTTAGTAGTTTATACTCATTTTTAGTAGTTTATACTCACTTTCTTTTAGTAGTTTATACTCACTTTTAGTAGTTTATACTCACTTTCTTTTAGTAGTTTATACTCACTTTCTTTTAGTAGTTTATACTCACTTTTAGTAGTTTATGCTCACTTTCTTTTAGTAGTTTATCCTCACTTTTAGTAGTTTATACTCACTTTTAGTAGTTTATACTCACTTTTAGTAGTTTATACTCACTTTTAGTAGTTTATGCTCACTTTCTTTTAGTAGTTTATCCTCACTTTTAGTAGTTTATACTCACTTTTAGTAGTTTATACTCACTTTTAGTAGTTTATACTCACTTTTAGTAGTTTATACTCACTTTTAGTAGTTTATACTCACTTTTAGTAGTTTATACTCACTTTTAGTAGTTTATACTCACTTTTAGTAGTTTATACTCACTTTTAGTAGTTTATACTCACTTTCTTTTAGTAGTTTATACTCACTTTTAGTAGTTTATACTCACTTTTAGTAGTTTATACTCACTTTTAGTAGTTTATACTCACTTTTAGTAGTTTATACTCACTTTTAGTAGTTTATACTCACTTTTAGTAGTTTATACTCACTTTTAGTAGTTTATACTCACTTTTAGTAGTTTATACTCACTTTTAGTAGTTTATACTCACTTTCTTTTAGTAGTTTATACTCACTTTCTTTTAGTAGTTTATACTCACTTTCTTTTAGTAGTTTATACTCACTTTTAGTAGTTTATACTAATTTTAGTAGTTTATACTCATTTTTAGTAGTTTATACTCACTTTCTTTTAGTAGTTTATACTCACTTTTAGTAGTTTATACTCACTTTCTTTTAGTAGTTTATACTCACTTTCTTTTAGTAGTTTATACTCACTTTTAGTAGTTTATGCTCACTTTCTTTTAGTAGTTTATCCTCACTTTTAGTAGTTTATACTCACTTTTAGTAGTTTATACTCACTTTTAGTAGTTTATACTCACTTTATTTTAGTAGTTTATACTCACTTTTAGTAGTTTATACTCACTTTTAGTAGTTTATACTCATTTTTAGTAGTTTATACTCACTTTCTTTTAGTAGTTTATACTCACTTTCTTTTAGTAGTTTATACTCACTTTTAGTAGTTTATACTCACTTTTAGTAGTTTATACTCACTTTTAGTAGTTTATACTCACTTTTAGTAGTTTATACTCACTTTTAGTAGTTTATACTCACTTTTAGTAGTTTATACTCACTTTTAGTAGTTTATACTCACTTTTAGTAGTTTATACTCACTTTTAGTAGTTTATACTCACTTTTAGTAGTTTATACTCACTTTTAGTAGTTTATACTCACTTTTAGTAGTTTATACTCACTTTTAGTAGTTTATACTCACTTTTAGTAGTTTATACTCACTTTCTTTTAGTAGTTTATACTCACTTTTAGTAGTTTATACTCACTTTTAGTAGTTTATACTCACTTTCTTTTAGTAGTTTATACTCACTTTATTTTAGTAGTTTATACTCATTTTTAGTAGTTTATACTCACTTTCTTTTAGTAGTTTATATTTACTTTCTTTTAGGAATTTATACTCACTTTCTTTTGCAAATGTTGACCAGCTTGTTGTGATTTCTGGGATTTTGGGCATGCCTAATAGTTTGTATATGACTAATTATTAGGTGTAATAGGGAAATATGGAGTGGGTCAGTGCAACAACAATGGACTTCGTCTGTTACAAACTTGTGGCGAACATGACCTCCTCATTACCAACACCATATTTCAACTCCCAATACGAAACCGGACCTCCTGGATGCACCCTCGATCAAATTCTTGCATCTTATAGATTATATAATTGTATGAAGAAAGGACCGCCAAGATGTTCGAGTGACAAAATCCATGTGCGGTGCAGACTGCTGGACTGACCATCGTCTTATTGTGTCAAAACTAAGAATTCGCATACAGCCTGCCAGATGCCCACAAGGAAGCAAAGCAAAGAAACGTATAGACGTCAGAAAGTTATCAAATGTAAACACACAACAGTCCCTAGCCTCTACTCTGGATGAATGTCTGAAATCTGCTCAACTAGAGCAAGATGTAGATACGAACTGGACATATCTGAGCAAGCAAATTTACGACACTGCTACTGAGGAACTAGGTCATTCTATCAAAAAACAAAATGACTGGTTTGATGAGAATGATAATAAAATCAATGAAATGTTGGACGAAAAACACCACCTTTTCAAAGCATACTTAAATGATCCAAAATCAATGTCTAAAAAAGAAGCACTGAATTGCAAACGGAAAATAATTCAAAATAAACTACGCCATATGAGGGACTCATGGCTGAATAAGAAAGCAGATGAGATACAAAGATTTGCAGACACAAACGGAAAGCAGATGAGATACAAAGATTTGCAGACACAAACGGAAAGCAGATGAGATACAAAGATTTGCAGACACAAACGATTTAAGAAAATTCAATGATGCACTTAAAATGTTATATGGCCCAACCTCATCGGGATCTTTTCCACTTCTCAATGCAAATGAAATACAACTAATCGTAGAAAAAGATAAAATCCTGCAGGGCTGGGTAGAACACTTTGAGCACATTTTGAATAACCCATCATCAATAAATGAAGAGACTATCAACCGACTACCGCAGGTTCCTCTCAATGAAATGCTAGGTGACATCCGTACTTTGGAGGAAACTCGTAAAGCAGTTCATCAGCTTTCTAGTGGAAAAGCACCTGGCTCCGACTCAATACCAATCGAAATATACAAATATGGTGGTAAAAATCTTATTGAGAAACTTCACATAATTTTCCAACAGTCATGGAAAAGCGAAAATATTCCACAAAATTTTAAGGATGCTACAATTATACACCTGTATAAACGTAAAGGGAACCGCCAGTCCTGTAACAACCATCGTGGTATCTCTCTACTGTCCATTGCTGGAAAGATATTTGCCAGAATCCTTTTGAACCGTCTTACATCTCATCTAAATGAAGGACTACTACCCGAAAGCCAATGTGGTTTCAGAAAAGAACGTGGAACAACTGATATGATCTTTGCTGAAAGACAGCTTCAAGAAAAATGTCAAGAACAACACTGTGACCTGTACACAGCATTCATAGACTTGACAAAAGCATTTGACACAGTAAGTAGAGAGGGTCTGTGGAAGATTCTGGAAAAGTATATATGTCCACAGAAATGTATCTCAATGGTGCAGCAATTGCATGATGGAATGCAAGCTAGAGTTCAGGATGATGGAGAGTTATCTAAAACCTTTCCTGTCTCAAATGGAGTAAAACAAGGATGTGTATTAGCACCTACCCTATTTAGCATCATGTTCTCTGCTATGTTGGATGATGCTTTCAAAGATCTAGACCTGGGAATAAACATCACCTATCGCATAGACGGAAAATTGTTCAACCTTCGGCGGCTTCGAGCAAAAACCAACGTTAAATCACACACAATCAGGGATCCTCTATTTGTTGATGACTGTGCCCTAAATGCCAACTCTGAGGCTGATCTACAATGTATTATAGACAGATTCTCCAAAGCCTGTACCAACTTTGGGCTTACCATTAACACAGAGAAAACAGAAGTCATGTTACAACCAGCACTTGGAAAATGCTATCTCGAGCCCTGCATAAAGGTAAATGGTGCAGCACTGAAAGTTGTGAATAGATTCACATATCTAGGCAGTACGTTATCACAAAATGCCAACGTTGATGATGAAGTGTATACAAGGATCGCCAAAGCAAGCAGTACTTTCGGCAGATTGTACGCAAATGTTTGGCGTAGAAATGGCATTAACCTACAGACTAAGCTGAAAGTTTACAGAGCAGTGGTGCTTCCAGTGCTGCTATACGCTAGTAAAATATGGACTGTGTATAGACGTCATGTGAAAAAACTCAATCATTTTCATACAAATTGTCTCAGAAAAGTTATGAACATCAGATGGCAAGACAAGATTCCAGATACCACTGTCCTTGATAGAGCTGGTATCCCAAGCATTGACACGATCCTGATGCAGACACAGATTCGTTGGGCAGGTCATTTGGTGCGTATGCCAGACCATCGTCTGCCAAAGATACCTCTCTATGGTGAGCTAGAGAAGGGTATACGATCTCAAGGTGGCCAAAGGAAGCGCTACAAGGACTCGTTCAAGAACTCATTGAAAGCCTTTGAAATAGACCACGATACATGGGAAGAAATTGCACAAAATAGATCTACATGGCGTTCTAAAATAAAAAAGAGCGCATCATCTTGTGAAAAGAAAAGAAATGCAGCAGCTCAACAGCGGAGAGCAGCTAGAAAGTCACGGATAGACCAAAATCCGTCTACAGTCGTCATTCCGTCCAAACTGTCCAAGGACATTTACAGCTCGAATAGGGCTCATTAGCCATCTACGAACTCATAATCAAGGACATAACTAAAATTGAATTTTCAAAAGTGGATGCAACAAATGGTCATCATCACCTGTGATGGACGAACAACATATGACTAAAAAGCCACATTCAAGCTGTAAATATGCTTGGACAGTTCGAGCATGGAATTACCACTGTAGATAGATTTGAGTTTATCCGTGACTTTCTAGCTACTCTTCGCTGTTTAGCTGCTGCCTTTTTCGTCTTTTCACAAGAAGATGCGCTCTTTTTTTACTGTAGAGCGACATATAGACCATATAGATCTATTTTTTGCAAGTTCTTACCATGTATCTTGGTCTATTTCAAAGACTTTCAGTGAAGTCTTTAACGAATCACCTAGAGATCGCTTACCCTTCTCCAGCTCATCATAGAGAAATATCTTTGGCAGGCGATGGTCTGGGATGCGTAAAAAATTACCTGCCAAACAAATCTGTTTCTGCATCAGGATTGTGTCAATGCTGGGTATACCAGATCTGTCAAGGACTGTTGTATCTTAAATATTGTATTGCCATCTGATGTTCATAACTTTTCTGAGACACGTTGTGTGAAAGTGATTGAGTTTCCTCACATGAAGTCTATACACAGTCCATGTTTCACTAGCGTATAAACATAGCATATGTTTCTCCGGTAAACTCCTCTACGTCTACCGAGTCGCTGGAGCACACACAATTTTTTTATCACTAAAACAAACTCGTCTCCAGTCATTCCCAACGTTCAATTAGTGATGCTGGTTCGCCACTGCACTCGGTTCTGGCGATGTCGGTTCATAGGAACTGGATATTGGAAGGGTATCTTAGCTCAAAGACTAGTTTCATGCAGCCGGTTCATGACAGTTCCTGGGATTAAGTGGACTGTGGAGGATGCAGATGCAAATCGATTCCTAAGGTGAGGCAACCGTATGAAGTGGTCTTCTTTAGGACCTGTGACTCTGGGTCTTCCACTCCTCGGCGTATCTGCTACTTAGCCAATTTGTTGAAAATTCCTCGATAGGCGACTAATCATGCTCCTGACCACATTAAATTGTATGACCGCTACACTTTGCGATTGCCCAGTCTGTAAGCGTCCAATAATGATGTGTCGCTGCTCTGTAGTAAGATGAACCATACTTCCGCATTGATTTTTCAATATAACTTATTCGAGTATGGTCAATCGTTTATAGGCATTCAGTAATATGGTCAGAGAGTTTTGTGTTTATTAAGTTTCTCGGGTTTCTCGTGAACTTTCACGAGTTATTACCAAAAGTGTTTTGACCTTGACATCTTTCATGACCTAATGAATCATGCGGTGAGTACAATTCGGGTAACCACGAAAAGTTAATCGATAGGCCGACTGATGTCTAAACATGGAATATTTTTTTATAAAAGTAGTCCAAGAAAGTTACATTTTTTTAAACAGTCTATAGTATGTCAAGTTCTTCGGTGTCTGTGTTTGCTGAAATATAAATATACTCTGTTGTTTAGCTGATATTGTATAGCGTGTACAAACACTAGAAGTATGACTTTGGAGATGATAGCAGTGTCCAGGAGAAGGATGTGGCTGGAGACTCCTATAGGTGTCTGTTTTCTGACTGATTCTATGGGTATCCTTCCAATGTTACTCGAACTATCTAAGCCGTCAGTGTCTGAAGTAATTATGAAGTAATGCTGAGTGATTTACCTTCAGTTGTGTACATGGACGCGTGAGTGTTCAGGGAAATGAAAGACACAGACGTGTCCACAGTGGCTAGTGGTAGTTTTGGATCGTGCTCATACTTTGAATACATTCAAGAAGTTAGGAAGGTTAGATGATATTGGGTGTATTTAAACTTTTGTATCCGTTGCTAGAACGCAGGACCTGAGAGTGAAGCGTAGAGTAGCAAGAAGTAACCGGCATATATGAATCAAACGAAAAGTCTTCGAACAACACATAACATGAACAGACAGTTACCATATGCTGAAAGACATACCAAATATAAAATCGTAGCGCCAATGGATTTATCTGTAGTGATAGATCATGTGACGACTAATTAGTTTATGGTGTCCAAAATCACTGAGTTTCAATGATGAGGCTCAGCTATATGACACATTGTAGCTAGCTTACCCGTCCTCAGGACCGCCGTATAGTACATCTCTGGCTAATCCCAACCACAGGGGGTGCATGCATATGATAAACACTAGAAATATGCAAAACTGACAAAAAAGATAAAACTCACAAAAGCATGAACAAAGTAATTTGCTATGAAGAGGATATATGCTATGCAGAGGCTACGTGTTATGTAGGTGATATATAATATGTTATGTTATGTTCCTCCAGGGACATAGGCGGCGCATAGGGCAGAAACGATAGCTTTCAATTTCTGTCTTTTTGTTGCCAGGTCTTTCAATTCTTGATATATTCTATGTAGATGATATATTCTATGAAGATGATATGCTATATAGATATGCTATGTAGATGATATATTCTATGTAGATGATATATTCTATGAAGATGATATGCTATGTAGGTGATATATGCTATGTAGGTGAAGTAAGAAGGTATTTCTCAAAAATTGCCCTTCACACTATCCACTCAATGCCCACTTATCTTGGATGGTGAGAAAGATTACTGTCATTGGTATGTAGGCCTACTTTGATTCGCCAGCCAATGAAAAGCGCGGGAAAAAATGTATCAGAAAGATAAATGACGTTTGGGTTCGGCGTGAATAATTATTGTTTTAACAGAATTGGGTAAATAACTAAGCCTGTGGGTCTCATCAATGCCCCACTAGACAAACCATCCATGCAACAGAAAATCTTAGTAGATGACATGCCGTTATATTGAGGTTCTCTTCTTATAGATGCTTCATGGCACGTCATCCACACAATTTTGCTTCTCATGCTTTTATTTTGTTTTACAATGTGATTTATTCTTTGTTATTTGTATATATTTATGCACCCTCTGTGGTTGGGATAGAGCCAGTCATGTACTACGCAGCAGTGGGGAGGAGGGGAAACTGACAACCTTGTTTTTTCCTATGGTGAGGCCCATCATAGGCACAGTAACTCAAGACGAGACACTCCTTTTGACTTGACGATTTGGTTGCATGCCTGGAGCAATAGAGAAGTTCGGTATAACCAGTAGTCAATTGTTGGCGGGGAATGAGTACAGTGAACCCTATCATGGCTGCAGTGGCTCGTTGCAGTGCATAGGTAGAGACCTACCTTTCTGGTGGTGTGATAGTTATGCCCTAACTCTGGCCCGGGGTGGGTCGACAATCCACATACTTCCCAGCAATATAATGCCAGTACAACAAGTATTATTTACAAGTGAGATAGCACGCCGCCTCAGTTATCAAGGTCAGCGGAAGGCAGTGGGTAACCAGGCTGTTCTGGTCGAGAAATTAACTACTGGATCGCATCAAAAACAACAACACAAAAACCGATATGCACAATACACATCACAGCAACAACTCCTACACAAGGACCAAAACATTAAACTCAGAAAACCCTGGAGGGAGAACCAGCAGAGCCAAGATTGTTATAAAACAAAGTCTGCGCTTAACATCCTACAACTGACCATTCTGTGTTATAAAAAAAAATAATCCTAGAGCTTGCTAATTTACTGCACAGTCGCAAGATACATGTGGCCCTCTTACAGTAAACTATACACAACAACACTGACACATCTCTTTCAGGGTATACCAGCTATGCCTGTGCTTCCAATTGCCGTGGTAAAATTAGTTATGTTAGGAATGACAACCAGGGACATGTTACCCAGCTAACAACGAATCCCACAGACACACAGAATGGGAACATCTTTTACACTGATACACAATCAAATATACACATCCTCTACCTCAGACGAAAGGTAAATACTAAATTAAGTATACAGGTTACTGTAGATAACTATCAATATAAAATAATAAGAAATAACAATAAAACAGAGAACAAAGACAATTATCGACGTGTCGTTCCTATTGGAACATTTATCAAGAAACAAAAACCAATTAAAACAACACTATTATTTTTTTTTTAAACAGTCAAGAAGACCGGAAACCAATGGTCCAATCTTCTTAGCTGTTTTTTTTTATAGTTGTGTTGTCTTGATTGGTATTCGTTTCTTGATAAAGGTCCAAATAGGACCGACATGTCAATAATTGTCTTTGTTCTTTGTTTTATTGTTATTTCTTATAATACTTTATATTGGTAGTTCGTACATTAACATAGTTGTCTACAGTAACCTGTATTAGTATTTAGTATTTAACTCCCTATCATAACCATGTTTATCTCCATGTAAGATTCGTTGCACTGTGTCTTGGTTTGTCCTGATGAAGGTTTTTTAGTCGAAACGTCGTCTGTCAATGTATCTTGTTGTTAGGTTGTTTCATATCTTATTTTGGTAACACTTCTACCGATTTGTGTTCTTCCTTATATAAATGAGCACCCTTTGGCAGTCAAGTTTCTTGAGTATCGTGCTCTTTTTGATTTAGCAACAAAACTACCCCAACGTAAAAATATATGCATTTGTCAGAATATATGTATGTATATCTAACTATGCATATCACACAAAACATGCATTTGTCACAATATATGTATGTATATCTAACTATGCATATCACACAAAACATGCATTTGTCACAATATATGTATGTATATCTAACTATGCATATCACACAAAACATGCATTTGTCACAATGTATGTATGTATATCTATGCATATCACACAAAACATGCATTTGTCACAATATATGTATGTATATCTATGCATATCACACAAAACATGCATTTGTCACAATATATGTATGTATATCTATCTATGAATATCACACAAAACATGCATTTGTCACACTTTATGTATTTCTATCTATCTATGAATATCACAAAAATGTATGCATTTTTCAGAATATATGTAATTATATCTACTTTTGTATATCACATAAATGTATGTATTTGTTACAATATATGTATGTATATCTATCTATGTATATCACAAAATGTATGAAATTTTCAGAATATATGTATGTATATGTATCCATGTATATCCCCCAAAAAATTATGTATTTGTTACAATTAATGCACTTATTCTTCTTCAGTGTCCAATGCTAGAAACACTATTCTCTTTTGATTTCAAAGTTCAAGACATGCATAATAATAACGAAGACAGTTTTACTGCAGTCTTCTCTCTTGTTTACATTTTTAATGACATTCATGCATATATCCAACCTGAAAACGTCGTAATACAGCTAGTATGCATATGTACATGTATACAAACACAATATTTGTGTAGCGGCAACTAAACCGTATATTTGAGAATGATTTAAAAAAACAACCAGAGACTGTTCTCATGTTGCAGTTATTACTGGAAACATTGCACCGTTTTCCTGAAAAAATGTATTTAGCCGTGCCACTATTCAAGAACGTGATGATTGGCAATCGCTTGAACTTCCGATGAAATCTATTTTCCCGGATGTTCCCAGCATCGCTACTTGAGAAAATGAACCCAAAATATAGAATTGGATTATTAGGACAGGAATGGGACCAAGACTGTATCTAATTGCTGATACAATTAAAGACAGGTAACTGGAGATATATTGATATATAATGATTGTATTGAACGCTGTAGTTGCACCACCGTTCAGCAGTGATTGGTGTGTGCGGGAAACTATGGTCGATAAAAACATCTAGACATGCCTATAGCTGATATTAACAATAGACATATTTTCACATTAAAATAATACCCTTTGATTTCTATGTGTTTTGACTATTTTAAAAGTTCATGAATAAGGTATTTAGAATCGTTTAGTACAGGCTAAAGAATAATTTGTACAACAAATCACTAGAAGGTACTAATGGCAAGTACATTGTATATATATATAACAAGTTATGTTCGTGGTGATTCTACGTTGTATGAATTAATATATAGAGTCCTTCATATAACACTTTTTACGATCGTGGTGGCGCTACGTTGTTTGAATTAGCACATATAGTCCTTCGTATAACACATTAAGATCGTAAAGGTGCTCAATCTGGACCAGCCCAGTTTTCTGTCTGTTTGTGATAGCCAGCCTTCCTCTGTTAGTTCCACCTTCCACTTCTTTGCAAGATGGTTTTTGACATTGATTCATGTCCTATTTCATGCCAAAACTATACACAATTTGATCATTGTGCTTTAGAAAATCATAATTTCATGGACCTGTATGCATCTTTCTGTCATTGAGTCTCCGTCAACAAACATTGAGTTGCCCAAGTAATTTATATTGGAGTCTTTTTCCAGTATTTGGTTGTCTACCGAGATGTTATTTCTTGAACTGGTAAGTTCCACGATTTTTTTAATTCGCGTGTGTTGATCTATAGAAGTGAAAGCTGGAAATCAACTCAAGCAACAGACCAAAAATGTAACAGCTTCGAAAACAAATGTTTCCAGAAACTGATGAACATAAAATGCAGCGATTTTATCACAAATAGTGATTTAAGAAACAAAACACACAAAGAATATGTTTCAAACTTAAATAAGAAAACGCAGATGGAAATACTTGGGTCACGTCTTAAGACTATATGAAAAAAAAATAAACCAACTAGCCCTTATGTCAAATTCTGATTGTAACAGAAAGGCAAAAAAGCAACCCATACTTAAGGAAGGTGAAAAATCAGGCTGCAAGACCATACAAGAACTAAAACTGCAGGCAGCAAACCGCAACACATTGAGAATCAAATTCCCTGCCCTATGTGCCACCTGCGGCACGAAAGGAAGTTGTGATTTCCGTTATCTATAAGTGTTTACATCTATGTTTACACCTCTGCTTGCTATGTTTACACCTCTGCTTGCTATGTTTACACCTCTAGTTGCTATGTTTACACCTCTGGTTGCTATATTTACACCTCTGCTTGCTATGTTTACACCTCTGGTTGCTATGTTTACACCTCTGCTTGCTATGTTTACACCTCTGGTTGCTATGTTTACACCTCTGCTTGCTATGTTTACACCTCTGGTTGCTATGTTTGCACCTCTGGTTGCTATGTTTACACCTCTGCTTGCTATGTTTACACCTCTGGTTGCTATGATTGTTAACATCTATATCTCTATTATCTATAAGTTTTTAAGGTTACGTTGACATCCCTGTCAACTATGAGTGTTTACAGTTATGTTGTGATTTCCGTTATCTATAAGTGTTTACAGTTATGTTTACATCTCTGTTGTTTTAGCAGTGTTTACAATTATGTTTATATCTTTACTATCTATGAGTGTTTACAATTATATTTCGATTTCTACTCGTATTATATATAGAGTTTAAAATTATGTTTACATCTCTGATATCTACGAATGTTTACAGTTCTGTTGACATTTCTATTATCTATGAGTGTTTACAGTTATGTTGAGATCTCCATGTGCAATTAAGCAATAAGATGAAGATTGTCCAGAAATGTATTTCTGTGAGATTTCAACATCTCCACGAGAGTAACATACTGTGATATTATATACGGTACTGAGCAAATATGAATCTAAAATGGCTTTTAGTAGTGATTTTCACAGAGTATCCGAAGATCAGAACAAATATTAGATATTACTTGATAAATATAATACGACTTCCATGTGTACCATTCATCACAAAGTGTCTAATTACGGAACACTTTGATTCTCCATTGATAACTTGAACTGTATCGTAACTCATCTAATTCAGCGTATATGCCAGCGTGCAATACGATAAGCTTGCTGTCTCTGATCGTATGGTGCTTCTAGTAATCTGGACGATCATTTCCATTTAGACAAAGCCTCACAATCTTTCATGTCCAAGTTCTGAAGAAAAAGAGTAGCCTCACAAATATGACACTTTCAAAACAGATTACCCAGTCACAGTAATACGTTTAAAAAAATCAATATATGATGGTCTATCACGGTCGTATCAAATATCGAATTTATGTTGCCGAGGCGAAACAGAGTGAACGAATAGCAACAATCTTACCTACCATGATTGTCATAAGTTGAGACTATGGATGTTTTTGGATGGAGTCTGCTACCACGGTTCATATAGTTTAGACCCAGGCCATTAGCAAATAGC
>CM067320.1:0-12500 GCA_034231615.1 Meghimatium bilineatum | reverse complement strand
TTAGGGTTAGGGTTAGGGTTAGGGTTAGGGTTAGGGTTAGGGTTAGGGTTAGGGTTAGGGTTAGGGTTAGGGTTAGGGTTAGGGTTAGGGTTAGGGTTAGGGTTAGGGTTAGGGTTAGGGTTAGGGTTAGGGTTAGGGTTAGGGTTAGGGTTAGGGTTAGGGTTAGGGTTAGGGTTAGGGTTAGGGTTAGGGTTAGGGTTAGGGTTAGGGTTAGGGTTAGGGTTAGGGTTAGGGTTAGGGTTAGGGTTAGGGTTAGGGTTAGGGTTAGGGTTAGGGTTAGGGTTAGGGTTAGGGTTAGGGTTAGGGTTAGGGTTAGGGTTAGGGTTAGGGTTAGGGTTAGGGTTAGGGTTAGGGTTAGGGTTAGGGTTAGGGTTAGGGTTAGGGTTAGGGTTAGGGTTAGGGTTAGGGTTAGGGTTAGGGTTAGGGTTAGGGTTAGGGTTAGGGTTAGGGTTAGGGTTAGGGTTAGGGTTAGGGTTAGGGTTAGGGTTAGGGTTAGGGTTAGGGTTAGGGTTAGGGTTAGGGTTAGGGTTAGGGTTAGGGTTAGGGTTAGGGTTAGGGTTAGGGTTAGGGTTAGGGTTAGGGTTAGGGTTAGGGTTAGGGTTAGGGTTAGGGTTAGGGTTAGGGTTAGGGTTAGGGTTAGGGTTAGGGTTAGGGTTAGGGTTAGGGTTAGGGTTAGGGTTAGGGTTAGGGTTAGGGTTAGGGTTAGGGTTAGGGTTAGGGTTAGGGTTAGGGTTAGGGTTAGGGTTAGGGTTAGGGTTAGGGTTAGGGTTAGGGTTAGGGTTAGGGTTAGGGTTAGGGTTAGGGTTAGGGTTAGGGTTAGGGTTAGGGTTAGGGTTAGGGTTAGGGTTAGGGTTAGGGTTAGGGTTAGGGTTAGGGTTAGGGTTAGGGTTAGGGTTAGGGTTAGGGTTAGGGTTAGGGTTAGGGTTAGGGTTAGGGTTAGGGTTAGGGTTAGGGTTAGGGTTAGGGTTAGGGTTAGGGTTAGGGTTAGGGTTAGGGTTAGGGTTAGGGTTAGGGTTAGGGTTAGGGTTAGGGTTAGGGTTAGGGTTAGGGTTAGGGTTAGGGTTAGGGTTAGGGTTAGGGTTAGGGTTAGGGTTAGGGTTAGGGTTAGGGTTAGGGTTAGGGTTAGGGTTAGGGTTAGGGTTAGGGTTAGGGTTAGGGTTAGGGTTAGGGTTAGGGTTAGGGTTAGGGTTAGGGTTAGGGTTAGGGTTAGGGTTAGGGTTAGGGTTAGGGTTAGGGTTAGGGTTAGGGTTAGGGTTAGGGTTAGGGTTAGGGTTAGGGTTAGGGTTAGGGTTAGGGTTAGGGTTAGGGTTAGGGTTAGGGTTAGGGTTAGGGTTAGGGTTAGGGTTAGGGTTAGGGTTAGGGTTAGGGTTAGGGTTAGGGTTAGGGTTAGGGTTAGGGTTAGGGTTAGGGTTAGGGTTAGGGTTAGGGTTAGGGTTAGGGTTAGGGTTAGGGTTAGGGTTAGGGTTAGGGTTAGGGTTAGGGTTAGGGTTAGGGTTAGGGTTAGGGTTAGGGTTAGGGTTAGGGTTAGGGTTAGGGTTAGGGTTAGGGTTAGGGTTAGGGTTAGGGTTAGGGTTAGGGTTAGGGTTAGGGTTAGGGTTAGGGTTAGGGTTAGGGTTAGGGTTAGGGTTAGGGTTAGGGTTAGGGTTAGGGTTAGGGTTAGGGTTAGGGTTAGGGTTAGGGTTAGGGTTAGGGTTAGGGTTAGGGTTAGGGTTAGGGTTAGGGTTAGGGTTAGGGTTAGGGTTAGGGTTAGGGTTAGGGTTAGGGTTAGGGTTAGGGTTAGGGTTAGGGTTAGGGTTAGGGTTAGGGTTAGGGTTAGGGTTAGGGTTAGGGTTAGGGTTAGGGTTAGGGTTAGGGTTAGGGTTAGGGTTAGGGTTAGGGTTAGGGTTAGGGTTAGGGTTAGGGTTAGGGTTAGGGTTAGGGTTAGGGTTAGGGTTAGGGTTAGGGTTAGGGTTAGGGTTAGGGTTAGGGTTAGGGTTAGGGTTAGGGTTAGGGTTAGGGTTAGGGTTAGGGTTAGGGTTAGGGTTAGGGTTAGGGTTAGGGTTAGGGTTAGGGTTAGGGTTAGGGTTAGGGTTAGGGTTAGGGTTAGGGTTAGGGTTAGGGTTAGGGTTAGGGTTAGGGTTAGGGTTAGGGTTAGGGTTAGGGTTAGGGTTAGGGTTAGGGTTAGGGTTAGGGTTAGGGTTAGGGTTAGGGTTAGGGTTAGGGTTAGGGTTAGGGTTAGGGTTAGGGTTAGGGTTAGGGTTAGGGTTAGGGTTAGGGTTAGGGTTAGGGTTAGGGTTAGGGTTAGGGTTAGGGTTAGGGTTAGGGTTAGGGTTAGGGTTAGGGTTAGGGTTAGGGTTAGGGTTAGGGTTAGGGTTAGGGTTAGGGTTAGGGTTAGGGTTAGGGTTAGGGTTAGGGTTAGGGTTAGGGTTAGGGTTAGGGTTAGGGTTAGGGTTAGGGTTAGGGTTAGGGTTAGGGTTAGGGTTAGGGTTAGGGTTAGGGTTAGGGTTAGGGTTAGGGTTAGGGTTAGGGTTAGGGTTAGGGTTAGGGTTAGGGTTAGGGTTAGGGTTAGGGTTAGGGTTAGGGTTAGGGTTAGGGTTAGGGTTAGGGTTAGGGTTAGGGTTAGGGTTAGGGTTAGGGTTAGGGTTAGGGTTAGGGTTAGGGTTAGGGTTAGGGTTAGGGTTAGGGTTAGGGTTAGGGTTAGGGTTAGGGTTAGGGTTAGGGTTAGGGTTAGGGTTAGGGTTAGGGTTAGGGTTAGGGTTAGGGTTAGGGTTAGGGTTAGGGTTAGGGTTAGGGTTAGGGTTAGGGTTAGGGTTAGGGTTAGGGTTAGGGTTAGGGTTAGGGTTAGGGTTAGGGTTAGGGTTAGGGTTAGGGTTAGGGTTAGGGTTAGGGTTAGGGTTAGGGTTAGGGTTAGGGTTAGGGTTAGGGTTAGGGTTAGGGTTAGGGTTAGGGTTAGGGTTAGGGTTAGGGTTAGGGTTAGGGTTAGGGTTAGGGTTAGGGTTAGGGTTAGGGTTAGGGTTAGGGTTAGGGTTAGGGTTAGGGTTAGGGTTAGGGTTAGGGTTAGGGTTAGGGTTAGGGTTAGGGTTAGGGTTAGGGTTAGGGTTAGGGTTAGGGTTAGGGTTAGGGTTAGGGTTAGGGTTAGGGTTAGGGTTAGGGTTAGGGTTAGGGTTAGGGTTAGGGTTAGGGTTAGGGTTAGGGTTAGGGTTAGGGTTAGGGTTAGGGTTAGGGTTAGGGTTAGGGTTAGGGTTAGGGTTAGGGTTAGGGTTAGGGTTAGGGTTAGGGTTAGGGTTAGGGTTAGGGTTAGGGTTAGGGTTAGGGTTAGGGTTAGGGTTAGGGTTAGGGTTAGGGTTAGGGTTAGGGTTAGGGTTAGGGTTAGGGTTAGGGTTAGGGTTAGGGTTAGGGTTAGGGTTAGGGTTAGGGTTAGGGTTAGGGTTAGGGTTAGGGTTAGGGTTAGGGTTAGGGTTAGGGTTAGGGTTAGGGTTAGGGTTAGGGTTAGGGTTAGGGTTAGGGTTAGGGTTAGGGTTAGGGTTAGGGTTAGGGTTAGGGTTAGGGTTAGGGTTAGGGTTAGGGTTAGGGTTAGGGTTAGGGTTAGGGTTAGGGTTAGGGTTAGGGTTAGGGTTAGGGTTAGGGTTAGGGTTAGGGTTAGGGTTAGGGTTAGGGTTAGGGTTAGGGTTAGGGTTAGGGTTAGGGTTAGGGTTAGGGTTAGGGTTAGGGTTAGGGTTAGGGTTAGGGTTAGGGTTAGGGTTAGGGTTAGGGTTAGGGTTAGGGTTAGGGTTAGGGTTAGGGTTAGGGTTAGGGTTAGGGTTAGGGTTAGGGTTAGGGTTAGGGTTAGGGTTAGGGTTAGGGTTAGGGTTAGGGTTAGGGTTAGGGTTAGGGTTAGGGTTAGGGTTAGGGTTAGGGTTAGGGTTAGGGTTAGGGTTAGGGTTAGGGTTAGGGTTAGGGTTAGGGTTAGGGTTAGGGTTAGGGTTAGGGTTAGGGTTAGGGTTAGGGTTAGGGTTAGGGTTAGGGTTAGGGTTAGGGTTAGGGTTAGGGTTAGGGTTAGGGTTAGGGTTAGGGTTAGGGTTAGGGTTAGGGTTAGGGTTAGGGTTAGGGTTAGGGTTAGGGTTAGGGTTAGGGTTAGGGTTAGGGTTAGGGTTAGGGTTAGGGTTAGGGTTAGGGTTAGGGTTAGGGTTAGGGTTAGGGTTAGGGTTAGGGTTAGGGTTAGGGTTAGGGTTAGGGTTAGGGTTAGGGTTAGGGTTAGGGTTAGGGTTAGGGTTAGGGTTAGGGTTAGGGTTAGGGTTAGGGTTAGGGTTAGGGTTAGGGTTAGGGTTAGGGTTAGGGTTAGGGTTAGGGTTAGGGTTAGGGTTAGGGTTAGGGTTAGGGTTAGGGTTAGGGTTAGGGTTAGGGTTAGGGTTAGGGTTAGGGTTAGGGTTAGGGTTAGGGTTAGGGTTAGGGTTAGGGTTAGGGTTAGGGTTAGGGTTAGGGTTAGGGTTAGGGTTAGGGTTAGGGTTAGGGTTAGGGTTAGGGTTAGGGTTAGGGTTAGGGTTAGGGTTAGGGTTAGGGTTAGGGTTAGGGTTAGGGTTAGGGTTAGGGTTAGGGTTAGGGTTAGGGTTAGGGTTAGGGTTAGGGTTAGGGTTAGGGTTAGGGTTAGGGTTAGGGTTAGGGTTAGGGTTAGGGTTAGGGTTAGGGTTAGGGTTAGGGTTAGGGTTAGGGTTAGGGTTAGGGTTAGGGTTAGGGTTAGGGTTAGGGTTAGGGTTAGGGTTAGGGTTAGGGTTAGGGTTAGGGTTAGGGTTAGGGTTAGGGTTAGGGTTAGGGTTAGGGTTAGGGTTAGGGTTAGGGTTAGGGTTAGGGTTAGGGTTAGGGTTAGGGTTAGGGTTAGGGTTAGGGTTAGGGTTAGGGTTAGGGTTAGGGTTAGGGTTAGGGTTAGGGTTAGGGTTAGGGTTAGGGTTAGGGTTAGGGTTAGGGTTAGGGTTAGGGTTAGGGTTAGGGTTAGGGTTAGGGTTAGGGTTAGGGTTAGGGTTAGGGTTAGGGTTAGGGTTAGGGTTAGGGTTAGGGTTAGGGTTAGGGTTAGGGTTAGGGTTAGGGTTAGGGTTAGGGTTAGGGTTAGGGTTAGGGTTAGGGTTAGGGTTAGGGTTAGGGTTAGGGTTAGGGTTAGGGTTAGGGTTAGGGTTAGGGTTAGGGTTAGGGTTAGGGTTAGGGTTAGGGTTAGGGTTAGGGTTAGGGTTAGGGTTAGGGTTAGGGTTAGGGTTAGGGTTAGGGTTAGGGTTAGGGTTAGGGTTAGGGTTAGGGTTAGGGTTAGGGTTAGGGTTAGGGTTAGGGTTAGGGTTAGGGTTAGGGTTAGGGTTAGGGTTAGGGTTAGGGTTAGGGTTAGGGTTAGGGTTAGGGTTAGGGTTAGGGTTAGGGTTAGGGTTAGGGTTAGGGTTAGGGTTAGGGTTAGGGTTAGGGTTAGGGTTAGGGTTAGGGTTAGGGTTAGGGTTAGGGTTAGGGTTAGGGTTAGGGTTAGGGTTAGGGTTAGGGTTAGGGTTAGGGTTAGGGTTAGGGTTAGGGTTAGGGTTAGGGTTAGGGTTAGGGTTAGGGTTAGGGTTAGGGTTAGGGTTAGGGTTAGGGTTAGGGTTAGGGTTAGGGTTAGGGTTAGGGTTAGGGTTAGGGTTAGGGTTAGGGTTAGGGTTAGGGTTAGGGTTAGGGTTAGGGTTAGGGTTAGGGTTAGGGTTAGGGTTAGGGTTAGGGTTAGGGTTAGGGTTAGGGTTAGGGTTAGGGTTAGGGTTAGGGTTAGGGTTAGGGTTAGGGTTAGGGTTAGGGTTAGGGTTAGGGTTAGGGTTAGGGTTAGGGTTAGGGTTAGGGTTAGGGTTAGGGTTAGGGTTAGGGTTAGGGTTAGGGTTAGGGTTAGGGTTAGGGTTAGGGTTAGGGTTAGGGTTAGGGTTAGGGTTAGGGTTAGGGTTAGGGTTAGGGTTAGGGTTAGGGTTAGGGTTAGGGTTAGGGTTAGGGTTAGGGTTAGGGTTAGGGTTAGGGTTAGGGTTAGGGTTAGGGTTAGGGTTAGGGTTAGGGTTAGGGTTAGGGTTAGGGTTAGGGTTAGGGTTAGGGTTAGGGTTAGGGTTAGGGTTAGGGTTAGGGTTAGGGTTAGGGTTAGGGTTAGGGTTAGGGTTAGGGTTAGGGTTAGGGTTAGGGTTAGGGTTAGGGTTAGGGTTAGGGTTAGGGTTAGGGTTAGGGTTAGGGTTAGGGTTAGGGTTAGGGTTAGGGTTAGGGTTAGGGTTAGGGTTAGGGTTAGGGTTAGGGTTAGGGTTAGGGTTAGGGTTAGGGTTAGGGTTAGGGTTAGGGTTAGGGTTAGGGTTAGGGTTAGGGTTAGGGTTAGGGTTAGGGTTAGGGTTAGGGTTAGGGTTAGGGTTAGGGTTAGGGTTAGGGTTAGGGTTAGGGTTAGGGTTAGGGTTAGGGTTAGGGTTAGGGTTAGGGTTAGGGTTAGGGTTAGGGTTAGGGTTAGGGTTAGGGTTAGGGTTAGGGTTAGGGTTAGGGTTAGGGTTAGGGTTAGGGTTAGGGTTAGGGTTAGGGTTAGGGTTAGGGTTAGGGTTAGGGTTAGGGTTAGGGTTAGGGTTAGGGTTAGGGTTAGGGTTAGGGTTAGGGTTAGGGTTAGGGTTAGGGTTAGGGTTAGGGTTAGGGTTAGGGTTAGGGTTAGGGTTAGGGTTAGGGTTAGGGTTAGGGTTAGGGTTAGGGTTAGGGTTAGGGTTAGGGTTAGGGTTAGGGTTAGGGTTAGGGTTAGGGTTAGGGTTAGGGTTAGGGTTAGGGTTAGGGTTAGGGTTAGGGTTAGGGTTAGGGTTAGGGTTAGGGTTAGGGTTAGGGTTAGGGTTAGGGTTAGGGTTAGGGTTAGGGTTAGGGTTAGGGTTAGGGTTAGGGTTAGGGTTAGGGTTAGGGTTAGGGTTAGGGTTAGGGTTAGGGTTAGGGTTAGGGTTAGGGTTAGGGTTAGGGTTAGGGTTAGGGTTAGGGTTAGGGTTAGGGTTAGGGTTAGGGTTAGGGTTAGGGTTAGGGTTAGGGTTAGGGTTAGGGTTAGGGTTAGGGTTAGGGTTAGGGTTAGGGTTAGGGTTAGGGTTAGGGTTAGGGTTAGGGTTAGGGTTAGGGTTAGGGTTAGGGTTAGGGTTAGGGTTAGGGTTAGGGTTAGGGTTAGGGTTAGGGTTAGGGTTAGGGTTAGGGTTAGGGTTAGGGTTAGGGTTAGGGTTAGGGTTAGGGTTAGGGTTAGGGTTAGGGTTAGGGTTAGGGTTAGGGTTAGGGTTAGGGTTAGGGTTAGGGTTAGGGTTAGGGTTAGGGTTAGGGTTAGGGTTAGGGTTAGGGTTAGGGTTAGGGTTAGGGTTAGGGTTAGGGTTAGGGTTAGGGTTAGGGTTAGGGTTAGGGTTAGGGTTAGGGTTAGGGTTAGGGTTAGGGTTAGGGTTAGGGTTAGGGTTAGGGTTAGGGTTAGGGTTAGGGTTAGGGTTAGGGTTAGGGTTAGGGTTAGGGTTAGGGTTAGGGTTAGGGTTAGGGTTAGGGTTAGGGTTAGGGTTAGGGTTAGGGTTAGGGTTAGGGTTAGGGTTAGGGTTAGGGTTAGGGTTAGGGTTAGGGTTAGGGTTAGGGTTAGGGTTAGGGTTAGGGTTAGGGTTAGGGTTAGGGTTAGGGTTAGGGTTAGGGTTAGGGTTAGGGTTAGGGTTAGGGTTAGGGTTAGGGTTAGGGTTAGGGTTAGGGTTAGGGTTAGGGTTAGGGTTAGGGTTAGGGTTAGGGTTAGGGTTAGGGTTAGGGTTAGGGTTAGGGTTAGGGTTAGGGTTAGGGTTAGGGTTAGGGTTAGGGTTAGGGTTAGGGTTAGGGTTAGGGTTAGGGTTAGGGTTAGGGTTAGGGTTAGGGTTAGGGTTAGGGTTAGGGTTAGGGTTAGGGTTAGGGTTAGGGTTAGGGTTAGGGTTAGGGTTAGGGTTAGGGTTAGGGTTAGGGTTAGGGTTAGGGTTAGGGTTAGGGTTAGGGTTAGGGTTAGGGTTAGGGTTAGGGTTAGGGTTAGGGTTAGGGTTAGGGTTAGGGTTAGGGTTAGGGTTAGGGTTAGGGTTAGGGTTAGGGTTAGGGTTAGGGTTAGGGTTAGGGTTAGGGTTAGGGTTAGGGTTAGGGTTAGGGTTAGGGTTAGGGTTAGGGTTAGGGTTAGGGTTAGGGTTAGGGTTAGGGTTAGGGTTAGGGTTAGGGTTAGGGTTAGGGTTAGGGTTAGGGTTAGGGTTAGGGTTAGGGTTAGGGTTAGGGTTAGGGTTAGGGTTAGGGTTAGGGTTAGGGTTAGGGTTAGGGTTAGGGTTAGGGTTAGGGTTAGGGTTAGGGTTAGGGTTAGGGTTAGGGTTAGGGTTAGGGTTAGGGTTAGGGTTAGGGTTAGGGTTAGGGTTAGGGTTAGGGTTAGGGTTAGGGTTAGGGTTAGGGTTAGGGTTAGGGTTAGGGTTAGGGTTAGGGTTAGGGTTAGGGTTAGGGTTAGGGTTAGGGTTAGGGTTAGGGTTAGGGTTAGGGTTAGGGTTAGGGTTAGGGTTAGGGTTAGGGTTAGGGTTAGGGTTAGGGTTAGGGTTAGGGTTAGGGTTAGGGTTAGGGTTAGGGTTAGGGTTAGGGTTAGGGTTAGGGTTAGGGTTAGGGTTAGGGTTAGGGTTAGGGTTAGGGTTAGGGTTAGGGTTAGGGTTAGGGTTAGGGTTAGGGTTAGGGTTAGGGTTAGGGTTAGGGTTAGGGTTAGGGTTAGGGTTAGGGTTAGGGTTAGGGTTAGGGTTAGGGTTAGGGTTAGGGTTAGGGTTAGGGTTAGGGTTAGGGTTAGGGTTAGGGTTAGGGTTAGGGTTAGGGTTAGGGTTAGGGTTAGGGTTAGGGTTAGGGTTAGGGTTAGGGTTAGGGTTAGGGTTAGGGTTAGGGTTAGGGTTAGGGTTAGGGTTAGGGTTAGGGTTAGGGTTAGGGTTAGGGTTAGGGTTAGGGTTAGGGTTAGGGTTAGGGTTAGGGTTAGGGTTAGGGTTAGGGTTAGGGTTAGGGTTAGGGTTAGGGTTAGGGTTAGGGTTAGGGTTAGGGTTAGGGTTAGGGTTAGGGTTAGGGTTAGGGTTAGGGTTAGGGTTAGGGTTAGGGTTAGGGTTAGGGTTAGGGTTAGGGTTAGGGTTAGGGTTAGGGTTAGGGTTAGGGTTAGGGTTAGGGTTAGGGTTAGGGTTAGGGTTAGGGTTAGGGTTAGGGTTAGGGTTAGGGTTAGGGTTAGGGTTAGGGTTAGGGTTAGGGTTAGGGTTAGGGTTAGGGTTAGGGTTAGGGTTAGGGTTAGGGTTAGGGTTAGGGTTAGGGTTAGGGTTAGGGTTAGGGTTAGGGTTAGGGTTAGGGTTAGGGTTAGGGTTAGGGTTAGGGTTAGGGTTAGGGTTAGGGTTAGGGTTAGGGTTAGGGTTAGGGTTAGGGTTAGGGTTAGGGTTAGGGTTAGGGTTAGGGTTAGGGTTAGGGTTAGGGTTAGGGTTAGGGTTAGGGTTAGGGTTAGGGTTAGGGTTAGGGTTAGGGTTAGGGTTAGGGTTAGGGTTAGGGTTAGGGTTAGGGTTAGGGTTAGGGTTAGGGTTAGGGTTAGGGTTAGGGTTAGGGTTAGGGTTAGGGTTAGGGTTAGGGTTAGGGTTAGGGTTAGGGTTAGGGTTAGGGTTAGGGTTAGGGTTAGGGTTAGGGTTAGGGTTAGGGTTAGGGTTAGGGTTAGGGTTAGGGTTAGGGTTAGGGTTAGGGTTAGGGTTAGGGTTAGGGTTAGGGTTAGGGTTAGGGTTAGGGTTAGGGTTAGGGTTAGGGTTAGGGTTAGGGTTAGGGTTAGGGTTAGGGTTAGGGTTAGGGTTAGGGTTAGGGTTAGGGTTAGGGTTAGGGTTAGGGTTAGGGTTAGGGTTAGGGTTAGGGTTAGGGTTAGGGTTAGGGTTAGGGTTAGGGTTAGGGTTAGGGTTAGGGTTAGGGTTAGGGTTAGGGTTAGGGTTAGGGTTAGGGTTAGGGTTAGGGTTAGGGTTAGGGTTAGGGTTAGGGTTAGGGTTAGGGTTAGGGTTAGGGTTAGGGTTAGGGTTAGGGTTAGGGTTAGGGTTAGGGTTAGGGTTAGGGTTAGGGTTAGGGTTAGGGTTAGGGTTAGGGTTAGGGTTAGGGTTAGGGTTAGGGTTAGGGTTAGGGTTAGGGTTAGGGTTAGGGTTAGGGTTAGGGTTAGGGTTAGGGTTAGGGTTAGGGTTAGGGTTAGGGTTAGGGTTAGGGTTAGGGTTAGGGTTAGGGTTAGGGTTAGGGTTAGGGTTAGGGTTAGGGTTAGGGTTAGGGTTAGGGTTAGGGTTAGGGTTAGGGTTAGGGTTAGGGTTAGGGTTAGGGTTAGGGTTAGGGTTAGGGTTAGGGTTAGGGTTAGGGTTAGGGTTAGGGTTAGGGTTAGGGTTAGGGTTAGGGTTAGGGTTAGGGTTAGGGTTAGGGTTAGGGTTAGGGTTAGGGTTAGGGTTAGGGTTAGGGTTAGGGTTAGGGTTAGGGTTAGGGTTAGGGTTAGGGTTAGGGTTAGGGTTAGGGTTAGGGTTAGGGTTAGGGTTAGGGTTAGGGTTAGGGTTAGGGTTAGGGTTAGGGTTAGGGTTAGGGTTAGGGTTAGGGTTAGGGTTAGGGTTAGGGTTAGGGTTAGGGTTAGGGTTAGGGTTAGGGTTAGGGTTAGGGTTAGGGTTAGGGTTAGGGTTAGGGTTAGGGTTAGGGTTAGGGTTAGGGTTAGGGTTAGGGTTAGGGTTAGGGTTAGGGTTAGGGTTAGGGTTAGGGTTAGGGTTAGGGTTAGGGTTAGGGTTAGGGTTAGGGTTAGGGTTAGGGTTAGGGTTAGGGTTAGGGTTAGGGTTAGGGTTAGGGTTAGGGTTAGGGTTAGGGTTAGGGTTAGGGTTAGGGTTAGGGTTAGGGTTAGGGTTAGGGTTAGGGTTAGGGTTAGGGTTAGGGTTAGGGTTAGGGTTAGGGTTAGGGTTAGGGTTAGGGTTAGGGTTAGGGTTAGGGTTAGGGTTAGGGTTAGGGTTAGGGTTAGGGTTAGGGTTAGGGTTAGGGTTAGGGTTAGGGTTAGGGTTAGGGTTAGGGTTAGGGTTAGGGTTAGGGTTAGGGTTAGGGTTAGGGTTAGGGTTAGGGTTAGGGTTAGGGTTAGGGTTAGGGTTAGGGTTAGGGTTAGGGTTAGGGTTAGGGTTAGGGTTAGGGTTAGGGTTAGGGTTAGGGTTAGGGTTAGGGTTAGGGTTAGGGTTAGGGTTAGGGTTAGGGTTAGGGTTAGGGTTAGGGTTAGGGTTAGGGTTAGGGTTAGGGTTAGGGTTAGGGTTAGGGTTAGGGTTAGGGTTAGGGTTAGGGTTAGGGTTAGGGTTAGGGTTAGGGTTAGGGTTAGGGTTAGGGTTAGGGTTAGGGTTAGGGTTAGGGTTAGGGTTAGGGTTAGGGTTAGGGTTAGGGTTAGGGTTAGGGTTAGGGTTAGGGTTAGGGTTAGGGTTAGGGTTAGGGTTAGGGTTAGGGTTAGGGTTAGGGTTAGGGTTAGGGTTAGGGTTAGGGTTAGGGTTAGGGTTAGGGTTAGGGTTAGGGTTAGGGTTAGGGTTAGGGTTAGGGTTAGGGTTAGGGTTAGGGTTAGGGTTAGGGTTAGGGTTAGGGTTAGGGTTAGGGTTAGGGTTAGGGTTAGGGTTAGGGTTAGGGTTAGGGTTAGGGTTAGGGTTAGGGTTAGGGTTAGGGTTAGGGTTAGGGTTAGGGTTAGGGTTAGGGTTAGGGTTAGGGTTAGGGTTAGGGTTAGGGTTAGGGTTAGGGTTAGGGTTAGGGTTAGGGTTAGGGTTAGGGTTAGGGTTAGGGTTAGGGTTAGGGTTAGGGTTAGGGTTAGGGTTAGGGTTAGGGTTAGGGTTAGGGTTAGGGTTAGGGTTAGGGTTAGGGTTAGGGTTAGGGTTAGGGTTAGGGTTAGGGTTAGGGTTAGGGTTAGGGTTAGGGTTAGGGTTAGGGTTAGGGTTAGGGTTAGGGTTAGGGTTAGGGTTAGGGTTAGGGTTAGGGTTAGGGTTAGGGTTAGGGTTAGGGTTAGGGTTAGGGTTAGGGTTAGGGTTAGGGTTAGGGTTAGGGTTAGGGTTAGGGTTAGGGTTAGGGTTAGGGTTAGGGTTAGGGTTAGGGTTAGGGTTAGGGTTAGGGTTAGGGTTAGGGTTAGGGTTAGGGTTAGGGTTAGGGTTAGGGTTAGGGTTAGGGTTAGGGTTAGGGTTAGGGTTAGGGTTAGGGTTAGGGTTAGGGTTAGGGTTAGGGTTAGGGTTAGGGTTAGGGTTAGGGTTAGGGTTAGGGTTAGGGTTAGGGTTAGGGTTAGGGTTAGGGTTAGGGTTAGGGTTAGGGTTAGGGTTAGGGTTAGGGTTAGGGTTAGGGTTAGGGTTAGGGTTAGGGTTAGGGTTAGGGTTAGGGTTAGGGTTAGGGTTAGGGTTAGGGTTAGGGTTAGGGTTAGGGTTAGGGTTAGGGTTAGGGTTAGGGTTAGGGTTAGGGTTAGGGTTAGGGTTAGGGTTAGGGTTAGGGTTAGGGTTAGGGTTAGGGTTAGGGTTAGGGTTAGGGTTAGGGTTAGGGTTAGGGTTAGGGTTAGGGTTAGGGTTAGGGTTAGGGTCTAGGGTTAGGGT
>CM067319.1:88312359-88690103 GCA_034231615.1 Meghimatium bilineatum | reverse complement strand
TAAGTTAAGTAAGTTAAAGTTAAAGTTAAAGTTAAAGTTAAAAGTTTAAAGTTAAAGTTAAAGTTAATTAAAGTTAAAGTTAAAGTTTAAAGTTAAAGTTAAAGTTTAAAGTTAAAGTTAAAGTTAAAGTTAAAGTTAAATTAAGTTAAGTTAAAGTTAAAGTTAAAGTTAAAGTTAAAGTTAAAGTTAAAGTTAATTAAAGTTAAATTTAAATTTAAAGTTAAAGTTAAAGTTAAAGTTAAAAGTTAAAGTTAAAGTAAAGTTAATTAAAGTTAAAGTAAAATTTAAAGTTAAATTAAAGTTAAATTTAAACGTTAAAGTTAAATTTAAATTTAAATTTAAATTTAAGTTAAAGTTAATTAATTAAAATTAACATTAAAGTTAAATTTAAAGTTAAAGATAAAAGTTAAAGACTTAAATTTAAATTTAAATTTAAATATAAGTCTAAAGTTAACAGTTAAAAGTAACATTAAATACTAAATACAGATTAAATTACCTTAACATAAATTTCATCAGTATCCCTTTAACTAAACATTTCCTACTAACACTTAAATAATCCTATACCATTAAGCCAGATTAAAGTAAAAGTCCTAAAATACAGTAACAGAACTAAAACTTAAACCTATACCTACCTAACCTATACCCTATCCCTTAACCAGATAACTTAATACACATTACAGTTAACATACCTTTAAAGATCAAGTTAAAGACTACAATAACATTTAACTTAACATATAAATTAACAGAACCCTATCCTAACATAACCTAACCTATCCCTTAACCTAACCTATACCTACTACAGATCCAGAAACACTTACCTAACCCTTACACTACCTACTAACCCTAACCCTAACCCTAACCCCTAGACCCTAACATAACCATCTAACCCTAACCTAACACTTACAAGCTATAACCTAAACCTAACCTAAACCCTAAACCTGTACCCGTTAATAACCATTCAAAGTTCACTATCCCTAACCCTAAACATCAAGATACCGAAACTAAAACTACCCTAACACTAAACCCTAACCATAACACCTAAACCTAAAAGATCCCTATACCCTAACTCTAACCCTAACCTAACCCTAACCCTAACCACCTAACCCTAACCCTAACCCTAACCTAACCTACTAACCCTAACCCTAACCCTAACCCTAACCCTAACCCTAACCTACCCTAACCTACCTACCCTAGCCCTAGCCCTAGACCCTAGCCCTAGCCCTAGCCCTAGCCCTAGACCCTAGCCTAACCTAACCTAACCCTAACCTAACCCCTAACCCTAACCCTAACCCTAGCCCTAACCCTAACCTAAACCTACCTAACCCTAACCCTAACCCTAACCCTAACCCTAACCCTAACCCTAACCCTAACCCTATAACCTACTAACCCTATAACCCTATAACCCTATAACCTATAACCCTAAACCCTAACCTAACCCTAACCCTAACCCTAACCTAACCCTATAACCCTATAACCCTATAACCCTATAACCCTGACCCTGACCCTGACCCTGACCCTGACCCTGACCCTGACCCTGACCTGACCCTGACCCTAACCCTAACCCTAACCCTAACCCTAACCCTAACCCTAACCCTAACCCTAACCCTAACCCTAACCCTATAACCCTATAACCCTATAACCCTAACCCTAACCCTAACCCTAACCCTAACCCTATAACCCTATAACCCTATAACCCTATAACCCTATAACCCTAACCTAACCCTAACCCTAACCCTAACCCTATAACCCTATAACCCTATAACCCTATAACCCTATAACCCTATAAACCTGACCCTGACCCTGACCCTGACCCTAACCCTAAGCCTAAGCCTAAGCCTAATCCTAAGCCTAAGCCTAAGCCTAAGCCTAAGCCTAACCCTAACCCTAACCCTAACCCTTACCCTAACCCTAACCCTAACCCTAACCCTAGCCCCCAAGCCCAAACCTAAGCCTTACGCTAATCCTATACCTAACCCTAACCCTAACCCTAACCCTAACCCTAACCCTAACCCTAACCCTAACCCTAACCCTAACCCTAACCCTAACCCTAACCCTAGCCCTAGCCCTAGCCCTAGCCCTAGCCCTAGCCCTAGCCCTAGCCTAGCCCTAACCCTAACCCTAACCCTAACCCTAACCCTAACCCTAACCCTAGCCCTAGCCCTAGCCCTAACCCTAACCCTAACCCTAAACCTAACCCTAACCCTAACCCTAACCTAACCCTAACCCTTACCCTAACCCTAACCCTAACCCTAACCCTATAACCCTATAACCCTATAACCCTATAACCCTATAACCCTATAACCCTACTAACCCTAACCCTAACCCCTAACCCTAACCCTATAACCCTATAACCCTATAACCCTATAACCCTATAACCCTGACCCTGACCCTGACCCTGACCCTAACCCTAACCCTGACCCTGACCCTGACCCTGACCCTAACCCTAACCCTAACCCTATTCCTAACCCTAACCCTAACCCTAACCCTAACCCTAACCCTATAACCCTATAACCCTATAACCCTAACCCTAACCCTAACCCTAACCCTAACCCTATAACCCTATAACCCTATAACCCTATAACCCTATAACCCTAACCCTAATCCTAACCCTAACCCTAACCCTAACCCTATAACCCTATAACCCTATAACCCTATAACCCTATAACCCTATAAACCTGACCCTGACCCTGACCCTGACCCTGACCCTAACCCTAAGCCTAAGCCTAAGCCTAAGCCTAAGCCTAATCCTAAGCCTAAGCCTAAGCCTAAGCCTAAGCCTAACCCTAACCCTAACCCTAACCCTAACCCTTACCCTAACCCTAACCCTAACCCTAACCCTAGCCCCCAAGCCCAAACCTAAGCCTTACGCTAATCCTATACCTAACCCTAACCCTAACCCTAACCCTAACTGCACCTAACACAAATCCTAACCCTAACCCTGTCCTAGCCCTAGCCCTGATACATATCCTAACCCTAGCCCTGATCCTGACACTGACCCTAACCCTAGCCCTGATCCTGACCCTAACTCTAGCCCCGATCCTGACCCTAACCGTAGCCCTGAACCTATCCCTAACCTCAACCCTTAACCATAACCCTACCATAATTCGTCAGTTCCATATTCTTATGACAGACTCTGCAAGATGACGGCGCACACTCTAACAAATTTCCATTAACTAACGGTGGCATAAACTCAATACTGCCATATAAACTCAATATACTTTTTGTATATCACGGCAGCAACCTATCGCAAACTGCTACAATTCACGATTATGTTTTCCTGCGTATTGATCGTGCCAGTGCGGTTTTCTGGAGTCTTCGTGCCAACGTCTGAATTAGGCGTGGTCTCAGTTTGACAACTAATTTGGACGCGTAACGCGTATGTTCTATCAACATTGATTTATGCTGCGCCATCCTGGACTGTCTATGCAAGAGACACTCGAAAGCTTAATTATTTCCACCATCGGTTCCTAAGAAACCTCATCGGCGTACGTTGGCAGGATCGAGCACCAGACACGGAAATCGATTAAAAGTCCTGTATGCAAAGCATCCATGCCCTACTGATTAGGTCCCACCTCCGCTGGACTGGCGACATCGATTGTATGCCAGACAAGCGACTTCCAAAGAGATTATTACGCGGGGAGCTGCTGTGGTATACGTTTAGCGGAGAGCAGAAAAAGCGATTCAATGATCACAAAAAAACAACTCTCTCAAGCACTGCAGCATCGATCCTAGCACCCAGGAAACTACAGCCTGGCACACCCAGATCGCTGCTGGCATCACTAAATTTGTAAAAAGAAAGAGCACTGCGGTAATTTACAAGCGACGGAAGCGAAAGGACAAATTCGAAAACTCTCCTGCCCCAAATCCTCTACACTCCTGCATGCACTGCAATAGAACGTTTCTGGCACGAATCGAATCCATCAAGCATCTACGAACTCACAAACTAAATTAGACAATCACAAATATTTGTTGTTTTTCTACTTATTCATCACATTTATTGTTTATTTGCCATGCTCATCTTCGCTTGCGAAGGAGGAACACTATCATCATCATCAATACGCTTATCAGGAGATAATTTGAGCTGAATAGACTACTCAAAAATCATGTGCTTTTGACTGTACAACAGGCTAGAACTGAACATTCTGACCAATCTGTAGAGATCGGAAAGTATAACATTACCTAAACATATTTTTTAGAAGTAAAAAAAAAAACACAAGACCAGACAAACAGTAAATGCTGAAGCAAGTGTTTCAATCTCTGGAGTGCATTCTACTTACCCTAAAGTGATTTGAAGACCACCACCACACACACGCATACAGTGTCAAATGTGTGAAAATCAAATAACACTGGTCAACAATTGTTTTTTAGAAAAGTTGTTACTAAAATTATATTAATAATTTCTTATCAATTCTGAAGAGCTGAACACGAACATGACAGTCAAATTACAAAATTGGATCTAGTATTTTTGCAATATGGAAAAAAGAATGTTTACATCAAGAAATGCATGCCAATAGTAATAATACAACGATTAATACCTGTAAGAAATAAAGTGATAGACTACTTCTTCGATTTCTTCCCATGTCTCTTGTACAGATGCTTGGGAGCAAATCTTAGGATTGTCCAGCAATTGTCAGTCAGCATTGTAGTTGGACATTTTCCCTTGTATCTTTCTTCCAAAGTTGCGATATCGTGATGAAAAAGTTCGCCAAATTCATCACTATCTATGCCACAGTTCTCAGGAAAGAAATCCAGATGGTAATGAAGGAAGTGAACCTTTATGAAGAGACATATCGCAATCACGTATCTGATACTTCATACCTTTGAATAGTTCTTTGTAGTTTTCTGCTTCAATATTACCGAGAAAGTTAGTGGACACTAGGCAAAATGAATTTCACGTTTGTTTCGCATTACCCTGCAGCAGGTTGTCGAAATCGTCATCTTTTAATCGTAATCTTTTAACTCTCGAATCTGAGGACCCACAAAAACTTTCTCTTTCATCTTTGCTTTACTGAGTCGAGGGTCCTTCATCAAACGTAATTAGATGTGAATGGGTAGTAGCATGATTTTTTTAGGCTCGGCCAGAGCTGGGTGCTGAATATTTTTCTCTACATTTTCTCTAAAATCCATTCCTTCCGCAAGTATTGCAATTCCCTTGCTCGGCTATCCCACTCACATAAAAAGCACATGTTTTTTTGTGTAAACCTCCAGCAGTTCCATTACAAAGAGCAATTATCTTCAAATCACCACGTAGATGCCAGCTGAACTTGTTCTACAGCATGCGATACTGGAATAAATGAAAGACGGCTTCCATTGTTTACATACAAATGCTTATGACTAAGTTTTGACGAGTCTACATTAAAAATAGTCTTCATTCTTGTGGGTCATGAATTATTTTTAAGACAATATTGGAATATAATACCAGATTACTTTTCTTTCTGAAAAAAAAGGCTGCAACTGCTGATGGTGCTTTCGACAAGTAATTATGACATTTTCTTCTAGGAGATTCCATTGATGGAGTCTTGATCCGAGCAATTCTGCCTAGTTCTTGGATAAGTTAAACTCGACATCCAGTTCCATTAGTTCTTGCTGTGTTATTTTGTATGGGATTTCTGATGCACTACAGTGAAAATCTGGATCACTGTATGCTGACGGACCAAGAGAAGAACTGGTCGACTCACCCTTGTTCTCAGATGAATCAAAAGAATATTCTACTGGACGTTCTGGAATAGAAAGTTCTTCAGCAAGTGGAATTGGTCTCAATGTGGAATTGGTCTCAATGCAAACGGAATGTTTGGGTAGACTATTATCGGCTTCTTTTACTTCGTTATTCCTCCGGAAAGAAGAGGTACCAAGTAGAAGAAACGGTCATTTATATGGTTGCTTGGCTTTCTTCACACCATGGGAAATGCAAACGGGTTTGATGGTCTTTTGTACATGTAGCACAGCATATGTCGATGCCCAAGGCTTGTCTTGGTCATCAACCTTGCATCAGAAGTAAAGATGATATGCTTTCTTCACTTGAAAACAGAGACTTTTCTTCTGTTTGGCAAATGTCGCTTTCCCACAGATATAGCAGAAATTGTCCACGAAATTAATGCACCGTCGAGGCATTACTGTTCTGTATTGTACGTTAATGGATAAAATAATAACAGTTGTATGTAACAGTAGCTTAAACTGTCTCGCATAAAGTCTGACATATTTTAAGTGCTCAACCTTTTCAACTGGGCTTTATATATGACAGGGGGGGGAGTGAAGTATGTGATGATAAAGAAAGGTTTATCAGATACAACCTCGTTCTGGTGCACTTTTATGATGCACTCCTATCTCACGTCTTACTTATGACATTGATGAATCAACTGCTACTAGGACATACTCCAAGGTGAAAACAATCACATGTGTATTTTATACCTATATATAACTTTATTACTGATTGATCAGTCCACAACATCTACACTCTGGGTACAACATCAAGCAATATAATAATCACGTTCAATAATCAATATAAACTTCAATTCCGCAAGACAATCTTGAATCTTCAGATTCAGCAAGATAATCCTTCGGTTCAGCAAACAATATAAACCTTACGCTCAGTAACGATGTAACGTCGATTCCGCAAGACAATCTTGAATCTTCAAATTCATCCAGATAATCCTTCGGGTTCTGTAAGACAATCTTCCAGTTAAGCAAGAAAATCTTCCAGTCAGCAAACAATATAAACCTTACGTTCAGCAACGATATAACTTCAAGTTCCTTCTTAACCTGTGGACCGCTTGGATTTAGAATCTTGTCCACCTAACTGTAATAAACTTCTCAACTGCACAACAATGTCTAGTGTTTCACCGGGGAAACTTCTAGACTCTGGCTACGACGGTCTAAGCTAACTGTGGACTCTCCAGTGAGCAAGTCCTAACTTCTCGACTTCTGACGTCTCGAAGTCTGCCAGCCTCCGTCTTGCAGTGGGCTCCCTCTCACTGCTGGGATCAGCAACCCCAGACCACCTAACTCTCCGAAAACCGAATTGGAACCCCCAAAACGTCTTCTCGAGATATTCTTCCTACACAAGACAACAAATATTTTATCGTGTGTCAATCTTACTCCTAAGACGTCCATTTCTCTATGTTAAATCCTATCAGAGAGGTTTCTCCAAAATCTGTTCCTAATTCTAATTCACTCGCTACGGTTTATGTAGTGTATTCTATTTCTATTTCACAAAGTGACTAGCAACAACATATTTCTATTTTAATTAATTACATATTCACCATAAATTTGAGTCTTTATTTTCAACATTCTTGCAAACTCTGCCATCCAGGATAGAGTAGCTAATTGGCTTTACTCAGGCGTTATTCTGCGTTTATGCGTGGCTCTCCGACAATTGAATCTATAGTACATCGCATTTAATTTCTCCCCTTATTCTGTTACCCGGTGTGTCAGTTTTCTTGATTGAATAGTTGATGTATGTAAAACGTTGTGGGAACCTTTCTGCTGAAGAATGTGCATCCTTTGTTTCAACTCTCTATCTCGCTCAGGTGTCTCCCGATTTCCATGTTTTAATGATTCCATGGGCTCCCATATCTATTGCTCTTAAAATGACCTGTCACTTTCTCGATGAAACCCTAAAATGTATGTGAACTCTCTACTTGAAATGTGTACTTTAACCGTTCAACAAACTCTCACATGGCTTATGTTTCAAGACACTTCCAGAGAAGTAGGGAACTTCGTAATGAGATCACTGATTCAATTAAATCCTACCTCCGGTACTTTCTCAGTCCGCAGGAGCGTAGTGTGACAAAGGGTAGTTTTCTTCTAGAGCAGGAACGTAGTTTTTATAGAAGGTGGGAGAGGATAGTATGATCCCTTAGATCACACTATAACATATATAGTACACTGATTATGTCAGTTTACTTCAGTAGCCGCCTTGTAGTAGTATTGTATTGCATCAGAAACAAATGTAATCTACTCTGGATGATGTATTCATTATTATGCAATGTGATGCAATGTGATATTACATCATTTTAGGTTTATTCATGATTTCGTTGCAATCATATTCGATTAACTTACACGGTCGAAATATTAAAAAAACTATATGGAGTATCTTCAAAAGATAGCCAATCAAAATGTTATGGTTATATTCGATATTACAGATTAGAGCCTTTTTAAGTCAGTAACGATTTTAATGTTGACCAGTATTATTTTTCACAACAGCAGTATCTTCATGTCGAAATATGAGCTTGCACACATAGATATTCCAAAACTTACATCAACATACGAGCATGAACACATAGATATTCCAAAACTAATATCGTCATATGAACTTGTATACACAAACATTCCACAACTAACATTGACATACTAGCTTGCACACATTGGCATTCCAAAACTAACATTGACATACTAGCTTGTAAACACAAACATTCTAGAATAACTTCTATATTCTAGATTCCACATTCTAGACTAATTTAACATATTGGTCTTGCTCACACAAACGTACCAATTATAGGCCAAATTCAAATCAGTCTATAGTTTTAACATTCTTCGGAAATATCATTTATGTAGATGAAAAGCTGAAAGCGTTTGATATATCTTGAGACAAGTCACTACCAGATTCTCGAGGACGCGATGTTGTCGTTGTACTGTTGTTGCAGAAGGGTTTTGATGATCTGTCTTAGAGGAGAAAAAAATCATGGTTTCAGTGATGAATTGCAATGTATTATTTCACAAATATTTCAACATGAGATTGTAACAACACTAATAATATTTCTAATATTTAAACATGAGATTGTAACAACACTAATAATATTTCTAATATTTACACATGAGATTGTAACAACACTAATAATATTTCAAATATTTACACATGAGATTGTAACAACACTAATAATATTTCAAATATTTACACATGAGATTGTAACAACACTAATAATATTTCTAATATTTACACATGAGACTGTGGTGTCGCTAGCAACATTATAAATATTTCATCATGACAATGTGATGACACTAGTAACATTTCTAACCCTAACCCTATTTCAACATGATAATGCAATGACACTGGAAATATTTCAAATTTTCCAACATGAGAATGTAATGAGACTAGTAGCATTTGAAATAGTTCACCGCGAAAATGTAGTGACACTAGTAACATTTCAAATATTTAAACAGGTTTCTGGTGCATACCAATGGACCAAGAAGTCAGGATAAAAAGTATATTTGTACCACTATATAGGTACTTTTGCCTAGAGTTTGATGTCTTTTGGGCTAAAGGCTTCTCCAGCCACTAATATGAGCCTTATGGAGGAAGTTCTCAAAGAAATGCATGCTTTCGCAGCGGCCAAAATAGACGATGTCCTAGTAAATACGGATGGGGATACAAATACAGGTAGTTTCCATAACAGCAACCTGCCGTCATGGATGAAGATAATTCTTCATATACTAAGCCGCAGTAACTTTTAGGTAGGGTAGCTAGCTCCCTTTCGCGCTGTCTTTACCTACCCTAACTCATGCGTCAGGTACTAATTTACAGCTGAGTCGACTTGAGCAGTGGTCGTATCAAGTAAGAAATTAAAACCCGGATTGTTTGGTCCGGACGTGGCTTCAAACCTGGCACGCTGTAACCTCACTATTTACTAGGCTACCTGCGCTCCTCAGATGAATACCAGACGATGGTGATATCCGAGACCACATGAAGCATTTGAAACGTTTTTGAAAGATTGAGAGTACATGGTGTGAAGCTGAAGTTAGGCAAGTGTATATTCTAACAAAGACGAAATTATATTTAGGTTTTGTCATTAGCCGGGACGGGATCAACCCAGAATCATACAAAGTCAAAGCTATCAGGGAAATGCCAGCACAGGCCAAAGTTAAAGAAGATAGAGCCACGAACACGAAGAGGCAGAAATACCGCGGTCTATGCAGATAAAAAGGATAACCAGTTCTGGAAGAGAGGGAGGTTCCTGAAAATGTTAAAGAGAGAAAGGAGAAACTTCTTGAAATGGTAGAAGAAGGGTTAGGTTTCGCCGAAATGGTAATTCAGTTTGAAAAAAAGGAAATTCTATACCCCACATCTATATATCACTTTTTCACTTTTTTGTCTTTCTTATCTGCTCGAAGTTGTTTAATAATTTCACCCCACTTTTCATCAGTTTTTTGTTCTTGTCTCACCCATCTCTGTTTCCTTTTCAGATTCTATCCCAGTGTCAATTTAGTAAAGTATCTTCTGGTTTACTTTTCGGCTTGCATTTCTTCAAATTGACTACCCCTAATTGTAAATATCTCGAATCTATTTCAGGTACTTTCATCTTCTGTCTTACTAAAGTGGGGTACCATAGACAACAAATCTGCACATGAGTTAGTTTTCCCCCTAATATACTCCCATTATAGCTTTGCATATTTAGGGCCAAGGTTTGTAACTTGCGATTATCTACAGAACTTTCTAATAATATTTTCAACGGCTGATGGTCTGTTCTAATAATTATTTTTGCATGATGGAGATAACAGTTTATTTTTTCAAGGGCATATATATATATATATATATATATATATATATATATATATATATATATATATATATATATATTCTTCTTTTTCTTCGGCGTTCATTCTCAAATTCCCACTGCATCTCTCTTGTAGCAGGACAATGGTCCTACTAAATTTCCAACAGGATGTAGTCCAGAAATTGGAAATGCGTTGAGTCGCCGTTTTATTTGTGATAATGGCCCGACACATCCATCTGCTGCAGAATATATATATATATATATCTTCGACTAATCCTACGAAACAATAGTACTTACAGCTCTACAAGATGTCAATTCGCAGCCATTAATCCTATGATATTGTTCGTCCATCACAGGTGATGAGGACCATTTGTTACATCCACTTTTGAAAATTCAATTTTAGTTATGTCCTTGATTATGAGTTCGTAGATGGCTAATGCGCCTTATTCGAGCTGTAAATGTCCTTGGACAGTTCGGACATGGAATGACGACAGTAGACGGATCTTGGTCTATCCGTGACTTTCTAGCTGCTCTCCGTTGTTGAGCTGCTGCATTTCTCCTCTTTTCACAAGATGATGCGCTCTTTTTTATTTTAGAATGCCATTGTGCTTCTCATGCATCGTGGTCTATTTCAAAGGCTTTCAGATAGTTCTTTAGCGACTCCTTGTAGCGCTTCTTTTGGCCACCTTGAGATCGTGTGTCCTTCTCCAGCTCACCATAAAGAAGTATCTTTGGCAGACGATGGTCTTGCATACGCACCAAATGACCTGCCCAACGAATCTGTGTCTGCATCAGGATCGTGTCAATGCTGGGGATACCAGCTCTATCAAGGACAGTGGTATCTGGAATCTTGTCTTACCATCTGATGTTCATAACATTTCTGAGACAATTTGTGTGAAAGTGATTGAGTTTCCTCACATGACATCTATACACAGTTCATGTTTTACTAGCGTATAACAACACTGGAAGTACCACTGCTCTGTAAACTTTCAGCTTAGTCTGTAGGTTAGTGCCATTTCTACGCCAAACATTTGCGTACAATCTGCCGAAAGTACTGCTTGCTTAGGCTATCCTTGTATACACTTCATCATCAATGTTGGCATTTTGTGATAACGTACTGCCTAGATATGTGAATCTATTCACAACTTTCAGTGCTACACAATTTACTTTTAAAGGGTAAAAAAAATCCTATGATACAATAATGCTTACAGCTCTACAAGATGTCAATTCGCAGCCACTAATCCTATGATACAGGATTAGTCCATTCTTCACTACCCACGTCTACAGATCAGTTCATTTTTCACTACTGATAACTTAACACATCCGCCTATGTAAGGACGTAACGTATATTGTTACTTTCTGTTTAAAATTGTTTCTTTTCAAATATGGCGATTTCACAACGGTTCGTAATATCTGATACCTACCATTAACACATGCATACATGTATCCCTAAGTAGAATTAGCATACACGATAATGTACTTCTACAGGGACGAAAACACACTTTGATTGTATAACACATTAAGAAATATATATTTCTGGACATGAATGGACACTGTAGGCAAGATGTACCAAGTAATATTTAGTCGTACTATGAACATGCTTTGTAGGCAAGAAGAATCATATATTTAGTCTCACTATGAACGGACATTGTAGGCAAGAAGAATCATATAATATTTAGTCTCACTATGAACGGACATTGTAGGCAAGAAGAATCGTATAATATTTAGTCTTACTATGAACAAGTACGACCTTCAGTCCACATGAGCTCAATATGGTAGCTTCCCGCAGCTGGTCATTGGTCACTGGATCCTAGTGAAAGTAGAACAGTAATATTCATTCATAGACACGTATTACATCTATTAATAATGTTGTTCGTCCGTCGTAGTCGACGATGCCCATTCAACTAAACTGGAATGATGATGAAGATGATGACGTCAACGGTGTGCCCGACTGTGACTAACAAGTCATATGCGTATCTTGAATTGTCAACCACATTATATGCATGTATGGGTTTAGTCTAAGGAGCAGCTCTTGCCTTTTTTCTATCCTATTTTTGTTGTGCAACATGTCGGAGGTTCTCTGCAGCTGCTCCACCACTCTTAGTTCTGCTACACCAGTCGAATCTATCTTCTGCAAAACTCCCCGACGAATTTTTATCTATTTTGCTTAGGTCAAGTGGTTGAGTTTTCTAGCGTGTCTGGCATATACTGTCCATGTTTCACAGACGTAAAGGAGTAATGATATTACCGCTGTCTGGAAAACTATGATTCTTGATTAGAAACTAGTATCATAACACATGGAACATTCCTATAAGTGCTTCGCTTTCCGTTCCAGCAGCCATTCGAGTGTATGTAGACTTAAACTCCCAGTCAAGTGATCTTCAGTTCTTTCCAAAAAGAGCACGTTTTCTTCCTTCTTCTCTAATCACTTCTATTTCTGTCATTATTTGTATGTACGTTTTCCCTCTCACTGTGAACATTTTCATTTTGCAATGAACTTATCAATGCTTTAATTAAGTCTGCTTTATATGTTTTCAGTACTATATCGTCCGTCAATGTGTCAGCTCTTTCGTTTCCTCTTGATTCTTGCGTGACCCGGACAGTATATCCTTGTAATGTTCAGTACAGTTGAGTTGTTCAATAACTCAACCCATTCATGTCTTAGCATGTTCTTTCTTGCGCAGCATGTTATGAGAGTATGTGTTGATGTATCAGTTATCAATGATCCTAGTGTTGATATAATTTTCTCAATCTCCATCCTCAGGCTAGATGTTTTATTAGAGTATGCAGATGATCTTCCAAAAAAAGGCAATATCTTTCTCTATTTTGCTGTTTACCTCAGTGTCTATGTTAACGGTGTGTGTGTGTGTGAGAGAGAGAGAGAGAGAGAGAGAGAGAGCTGCCCAGGTAGGTGAGAAATTATGGACTATTTGAAGCTCTTCTTCTTTCATCCTTATATGGGGATTTAAGCGTGGTTTGTTTTGTGTGCGTCGAAACATGACCTGTTTTTTCTTTGTGTTTATAGTGAATCCAAAGTTGTCATAAGCTATAGAAAGTTGGTATAGGGTGACCTGAGTACTGCAAAGTCAGCATACAATGCGCGATCATCAGAATAGAAGAGTTATCTGACCATTGTGTCTCACACCTTATATTTGACTTCCAAACGCCAAATATTGACAAGGTTACCGTCTGCTTTGTATATTTTATTTGTATGCATGATACGTTATTGGATCTAGATGTATCTGTCAGCATAGCAGAGACCATCAGACTGAACAGTGGTGATACAAGAACGCATTCTTGTTTGATCCCATTTCCTACAGGAAAGACTAGGGATGACATTCCATCAATGATAACAACGGTCATCATGCCGTTATGGAACTGTCGCACAACGTTAATACATTTTTGGAGGGTGGGTGGACACTATACTAAGAAATGCCTAACACGTTAGAACATTAGACCACGAAGGAGAAATAGAAACAAGTTAGACACATGGAACATCAGAACATTAGGCCAAAAAGGAGAAATAGAAACATGTTAGAGACATGGAACATCAGAACATTAGATCAAAAAAAGAGAAATAGAAACAGGTTAGACACATGGAACATCAGAAAGCTGGACAAAGAAGAAGAAATAGAAACATGTTAGGCACATGGAACATAAAATATTAGAACAAGAAGGAGAAATAGAAATAGTTCAGGTTAGGCACATGGAACATCAGAACATTAGACCAAGAAGGAGAAGTAGAAACAGTTCAGGTTAGGCACATGGAACATCAGAACATTAGACCAAGAAGGAGAAGTAGAAACAGTTCAGGTTAGGCACATGGAACATCAGAACATTAGACCAAGAAGGAGAAGTAGAAACAGTTCAGGTTAGGCACATGGAACATCAGAGCATTAGAACAAGAAAAAGAAATAGAAACATGTTAGACACATGAAACATCAGAACATTAGACCAAGAAGGAGAAATAGAAGCAGTTTAGGTTAGGCACATTTTTTTAGAGACAGCAGTTTTAAATGTAGATATTCTAGAAACATCTAGCTAGCCTAGTTTCATGAAATAACAGTAGTGGGAGTCCACATGGAAACCAAATGGAAACACGGGTAATGCTGAGTGGATAATGTTGCATGGATAATATGATATATATATAACATTATATTGTGATATAAAGGCACCAATATGGCTTAACATTATATATGTGTATTTCAGATGGTAGTTGGTGTCTGTTGGTTCACGACTCATCTTCTTCCTTCTCATAGTGTAGTGGCTTCCAATTGGAATTTTGGTTGATGTCATTGTAGAACTTATTAAGATGTTTTTTGTGCGTTTGTGAAATGAGGTTGGTCCTATCTGAAACCATACCAAATTGTTTTCTTATAAAATAAAGAAAACTGTGGAGATATCGTTAAAAAATTTCTTTCATGGACATCGATTACGTTGAGTACAATCTATGCTAAGACATATAACACATCCTCTCAATCTTTATACTAACAAGAAAAGAAGCAGTTGATTCCCAGGACCATAGGCTGACCGCCTATTATTTCTAAACATTCAATCAGATAATCTAACCTGACTATTCAGCTTACTAATAACACTAAAGAACCAGTTCACAAATTGATTGACAGTCATTACAAACCTATCCTTCTGTTCTTTTAGCAGAAAGTGAACATGAGCTACAAAGACTAATAGATCAACTTAAGAAATCAAGTAAAGAATATGGGCTGGATATAAATATCCAAAAAAGAAATACCATGATAATTAGCAAAGACACAGAAGAACAAGTGCTAAACATAAACATACATGGAGAGAAACTACAACTAGTAAAACGGTATCAATATCTTGGACAAATAGTCACAAATGATGGCAGATGTTAAACAGAAGTTAAAAGGAGAATAGGAATGGCTAAAAGTACTTTCAATGACAAGAGGAAAATATTAACTTCTAAACAAATTACAAAAAGTTAAAAATGAGAATTATAAAATGCTACATCTATTCTATATTAATGTATGGCTCAGAAACATAAGCACTAAACAAACAATTAGAAGAAAGTATTGATGCCTTTGAGACGTGGGTATATAGAAGAATAGGGAGAACATCATGAAAAGAGAAGAAAACACAAAGAGGTTCTAAAACACTTATTATGAAGAAAGAATTATTAAGAGAAATTCTTCTTCTTCTTTAGTTCACTTGAGACATGTCTATATCTGTAATTCTGTCTCCTTAATAAAACTCACTGTCTTTTGTAGTTCATACAGTGTCCCATAGAGCTTTGATTCCAGTGTTGTTTCCTCTGGCCAATATGTTTGCCTCACTTTTTCATGCTCAGAACACTCTTGAAGTATATGTTTGGCACTCTGTGCTGCCTTTCCACATGTACACTTGGCCGTGTTGCCAATCTTGAACTTTGTATACATGTGACTGCGGAGTCGGTTGTGTCCTGTTCTGAGACGTAGAATTATAACTTGTTCTGATCTGTTCATAATGTGATAGTCATCTTGTGTTGGTGTTTGTGGCATTCTTATTGACTTGATCATCTGTTTTTTCTGATTGTAGGTGATTGGTATATCTGGTTGGTCTTCGGCAGCACCTTCCTTAGCCAGTTGGTCTGCTTTTTCATTTCCTGGTATTCCACAGTGAGAGGGTATCCACTGCATGGTTACCCTATACTGGTAAGACAATTCGTTAAGTAGTTTTTTCAAGTCTGTTAGTTTTCCAGACTGGAGAGCTTGAAGCACTGACCTTGCATCTGTCAGGAATACCACAGGCTGTAGGCCAGAGTTGGAGTTCAGCAGTTTTTTAGCTGCCACACTAATTGCCTGGATTTCTGCATCATAATTATTGCAGAATTTTCCTGTCGATGTTCTGGTTGTATCTCTAGGCTTGTGTGGATATTCTATATATACACCTGCACCTCCATTCCTCGCAGCATTCTGTGCTGACCCATCTGTGTATACTCTGACCCATATATCTTGTGGATATTCCTCATCCAGGAAACTGAGGGTGACTGTCCTTCGCTGCACACTGTTATGTTCGTTCTCGCTTAGTATTCCTTTCACTCCACGGGGTTTGTTCTGGTACAGACCTTAAGGGGCTGTCAACTTCAGGTAGGTCTGTAAGTTGTCTACGGAGCCGTTTAGCTTGATGGATAAAGCTGCTCCTTTTCAGTCGCCCCATTGCTAGATTTTGGAATATTTCCTTCATTGGATGACTAGGCATACACTGAAATTTTTCTGCTTGAATTAGTACTTTTGTGTCTCTGCGTTCGCCATGTGTTTGCATTCTTCCCATTTTCTGCATTTCTGCTATGGGTGTTGATTTCATCGCTCCCAACATTATTCTAAGTGCCTGGTTTTGCACTTTATCTAGATCTTGTAATGTGGTGTTTGATGCAGGACACCACGCAGCTGAACCATATTCCAGGTGTGGTCTTATGCCTTGCTGGTAAACTTTACTGAGTATATTTCCACTGGCTCCCCATGTGGTTCCACTTAGTTATCTCAGGATAGCTAACTTCCTCCTGGCTTTTGTTGTTGCTTTATGTGCTGCTTCCATGTCAGCTTATCATCAAAAGTAACTCCGAGGTATGTGGGTTGTTTGTCTTCTTTCAAGAGCTCTCCATCTATCTTGATATGACCAGCTTTTTGTTTTGGTGAGAGGGTAAAGAGTGTAGTGCTGCACTTATCTGTGTTAATGCTCACGCACCATCTATTTGCCCATAAGGTTAGGGCATCGATAGCTCTTTGTATTTGTTTAGTGGCCACTGTCGCATGTTCTTCCGTGCACCAGATCACCAGGTCGTCAGCATACATTGCCACTTTGATCCCGTGTGGTAGTTCAGCAACTAGGTCATTGATGTAAACCAAGAAAAGTATGGGTGACAGGACTCCTCCTTGGGGGACTCCATGACGCAGTAGAACTTTCTTGCTCTTGCGACCATCTAATTCTACCCTGACTCTTCTATTATGCAGGTATGCTTTTACCCATTTGTACATTCTTGAGCTAACCCTGCAATTTCGCAATTTCTTTAGGAGCCCTTCTTTCCAGACCTTATCAAATGCTTTCCTGAGGTCTATCCATGCTTCTTGTAACAGTTTCTTTTCTTGGAAGGTATCCTCAATCTCTTGGGAGAGGTAGGTTGCCTGATCTTCAGTAGAGTAGCACTGTCTGAAACCTGCTTGCTGTGATACCAGAAGGTTTTCACTTTCAAGGTACCACTGCATCCTAAGATTGATAATGCGTTCCATTGTTTTACATAGACAGCTTGTGAGACTGATGGGCATGTAGTTGGAGACTGTGTTGCCATCTTTTCCTGATTTGAGGAGTGGTATCATTATTGCTTCTCTCCACGCCTGTGGTACATTACCTGTGGACCAGCTTGTGTTAAAGATCTGCAGTAGCTTTGCTCTTGCTGCAATTCCCAGGTTTCTAATCATTTCATTGGACACTCCATCAGCTCCAGGGGACTTTTTCATTTTCAATTTGGATATTGCATGCTCCAGTTCTCTCATTGTGATTGGTGCCTTCATGACTTCAGGTATATGTTCGCCTTGTCCAATGTTTTGCTGGTTCTCTCGAACCTCCTGTTGTTTGTCTGGGCTGACTTTGACGTTATTGTCTTCTACAAAGGAATCTGCAAAGTAATCAGCTGCATTTTTACCTGTTAAAATGTTTCTATCTTTATAAAGTGTGATCCTGTTATTTCTCCCTGTACCTTCATCATTTAGTTGTTTTACAAGTTTCCATAATTTCCTTGTATCTCTTTCTAGGTTCAGTGACTCTGTTTTTTTTCTTTCCAGCTGCTTTGTCTGGCTTGTAACTTAGCTCTTTGAAATTTAGCCTTTGTTTGCTGATATTTGTTGTGATGTTCTTGGCTAGGTCTGTTCTCAGCCTGCTTTCTAGATGTTTCCATCTCATTTTGCAGCTTTTCCAGTTCATCATTCCAGTAGGGTTTGTAGTTTTTGCGTGCCCCCTGGGTATGGTTTTACTAGCAGCATGTAGTATACATCTATTAAATTCACACTGCTCTATTGATGCCTTTGTCCAAGTTCATGTCCTTAGCTAGAACACTGGTTAAATGCTGGTACATTTTCCAGTCAGCCCTTTTATAGTTCCACCTAGTGAGCGTGCTGCTGTCCTTGGTAAATTCATTGTAGATTTCCAGAAATTCTGGTCTGTGGTCACTACCTCCAAGCTGCTTTCCAACGACACGTGTGATGTTCCATTCCAAGCTTGGTGAGTGGAATGCCAGGTTTGGTGTAGAGGTGGTGTGCCATGCTCTCGAGTAGAAGGTTGGTGAGTCTGCTGGCTGGTTAATAAGGATGAGATTATTTTCATCCTGCCAGCTCTCAAGTTCCTCACCTCTCTTGTCGATATGATCGTAGCCCCAGCTCTGAGAGTGGCTGTTGAAGTCACCACACACCATAAGTCTCTCTTTGTCTGGAATTGTGTCTAGTGCCAATGGTTTATCATTTGGGCAGTAGTAGTTCAGGAGATGGAATTCTGCACTGTCTGTTTTTAGGTGGAGCATCTGGTATTCTGCCCCTTCCATATATTCTTCCAGCTGACATGCGCTGATATTGTTTTTAACAAGTGTCAGAATTCCATCCTTTCGCCTGTCCTTTCTGTCAGACCCGTAGCACTGGTAGCCTCTGATTTTGAAGGCTATGTCGCTGCTGAGGTGTGTTTCTTGGATACAGCATATACTAACTTGTTCTTCACTGAGGACATTTTCAAGTTCCAATTTTTTGCTGTATCCATCTCTTTTGCTGTTGACACCCTCAGCATTCCAGTGCATTATTTTTATTGGTCGTTTGTTTGTATGGCCAGTAGCTCTATCCCCTTGCCTCGTGGCTCCTCGGGGCAATTGAGAAGGACTTCCAGTAACTGAGGTTGGGCCCTTTCGAGGTATAGGGCCCGGCACCGTCCCTGCCTGAACGTCCGCCACAGGGCAGGTACCATAACTATTTATAGATGTAGACATGTTTCCATTGTGTTTTGTGCGTGGAATTCTGATTATCTGTGCGCCTTTTGGCTGGATGCCTCCGTCTTCAGCACTCTGCTTACTTGGGCAGGACTATGGTCCTGCTCGAGTGGGACTGCCCGACCAGTCTTAGTTTCCAGCCCCTGATGGCTGAACTAAGCCCCATCACCACTTCACGGTGCTGGTCTCGATGGGGATTAAGAGAAATAAAAGTCAGGCAAATAAAATAGTTTGGATACATTAAAAGACATGACACCTTGTTGAAAACCTTACTTGAGGGTAAAGTCAAAGGGAAACGAGCAAACGGTAGACAGATACAAGTGGGTGAGTAACATCACAAGGTGAACAGGTTACAGTCTAGAAGAGTGCACCACTAAAGCAAGAGGCAGGAGATGTTGGAGGTCTGTTGCAGTAAACCTTCGTTGCGCAGACGGCACTTGATGATGATGATGATGATGATAGACCTATCCAAATTAAAATCAATAGTTCGCAACTGACATGGTTACGTCTATGATTGGTCCATCTATTCAAACAGGATCGAATTTCCAAATTAAGTGTGACGTTGATAAAGTAATGTTCACTGTTCATAAACTTGTCGAATCCATTGGTTAGTGAATTTATACAAATTAATAAGGGGTTTGACTTTGATAACGTATTATTCATAGTTTATTCACAAAGCCATTCCATTGGTGTTCAACGGAGATCTCCTACTCTTGAACGGGACTCCTCTCAAGGTAAGCGTTGACTGGCTGACTCTACAAGAAAGAACAGCAGGAATTTAAAGTCTCCGACTAGTTGCGTCCCAATGCAGACTTGAAAGTTGAGTAACCTTGTACGCAGGTTCTATTATCTATTCTCTATCCTCAGGTGAATGATGGTTGATCGTATTCACACTTGCCGTTAAGCGTAGGGGTGGGAAATTTAGCTGTTGTTACAGGCCAGAGGTGTCGTCGGTGTTGCATGTAGCCCATGTTTGGCTTTCCATGTCTACATTTGGCTTTCCGAATAATCTGTTGTTATATGCTCTTACTGGTATTTGGTTTGGGTTCATTCTCATAAGATGACCCAACCAATTTTCTTGCTGTCTTTCAATATGTTCAATACATGATATTATACCAACTCTTTTCCTAATTTCTTCGTTTCTTATTTGTATCTAGTTTAGTAACCATTGCAGCTTTTCTCAGACACTTCATTTCCCATGTAACGATTTCCATCTGCTGTGAGGCTGTTACGGACCATGTTTGACATTGGTAGAAGAGTGTATGTATAAAAATTGTAGATATTATCTGTTTTATTTTTAAAGTTCCATCTTGATCTTTGGACGAAGAAGTAATGGTGAAAGTTGTTAGGTCACTGTGTTTGCTTTCTGGCACATTGTTTCTATTCCTCATCAAGTCTTCCATTTGCGAAAAAATTGCTGCCTAGAGATTTAAAATGCTTTGGCCTGTTTCACTTTGGTGTTATCTCTTGTTATATCCATTTGTGTTGCAGACTTGCTAATTTTCTTAACTTCTGTTTCTGTTTTTTTCTTCTTTCCTTCCTCTTTTACCCTTTACGGGTGTCGAGGGAGATACAATATTCTTTTTCTCGCTTTTCTGGCAGCTTCAGATAATGTTATTTGGTGTTCGTGTAATGTCTCTTTGATGTTGTCGATCCAGCGTACTCTAGGTCTACCCTTGGCTCTTCTTCCTGCTTCTCCTCTCTTCATATATGCCTTATGGTTGGTTGGCGATCTAGCTGTCCATGGGCTCATGCCCTTTGACCCACTGGGGAGTCTGTGGATTTTCGTCCCACCCCGGGCCAGAGCCAGAGAAAAACTATCACACCACCAGGAAGGTAGGTTTTAACCTATGAACTGCTCCGAGCCACTGCAGCCAAGATAGAGTTCACTGTGCTCATTCCCGCCACCAATTGATTACTGGTTATGCCGAACTTCTCTATTGCTCTAGGCATACAACCACGTGTTCAAGTCAAAAGAATTGTCACGTCCTGAGTCAGTGTGCCTCTATGATGGGCCTCGCCATATGAAAAACAGTGCTGTCCGTTTCCTCATTCCCACTGCTGCAGAGCAAATCTCTGGCTCTCTCCCAACCACAATACATAAACATTTTAAAAAAACATGAAATAAAATACATTGTAACAAAAAAAATAAAAGTATGTGAGGCATAATTGTATAGATGACATTCCATGAATCTTCTATAAGAAGATAACCTCAATATAACGGCGTGTCATCTACTAAGGTTTTTCTGTTGCATGGATGGTTTGTCTAATGGGCCATTGGTGTACCCACAGACGCAAACCATGCGTATATATGCTTTATAAACTAATGAATCACATGGCATTCTTTCCAGATGACCAAACCATTGTATCTGTCGGTTGTGTATGTATTGTAGAATTGATATGACACCTACTCTTTCTCTTATGACATCGTTTCTAATTCTATGTCTTCTGAACTTCTATTTTTTGTACGTTAATTTTCATGTTGTACTTCTGACATGCTAACAGCAATGCATTGATGTGCTTTTGCAAATATTCCTCTACTTTGTATATTATATTTTGGTCATCGGCAAATAGTAGTTCGTTGATTTCAGTGTTAAGTTTCTCATCAGATTTATGTGCAATGTTTTTTTTTTCTCTCTTTGTTGATGTGAGCTTCTTTTATTATTGTCTGTGATGAAAAGTAGAGGTGAAAGCACGCAGCCTTGTCTTACTCCAGATCTTGTTTCGAAATGTTGAGTCATTCCATCTGTTGTTCTTACTGAGCTTTGGCATTTTTGATGTATCGCTTTTATATTATCTAACAGTTGTCCTCTGCTGTTATACATTTCTAAAGTTTCCCATAGAATGTTTCTATCTACTCTGTCGAATGTCTTTTCCTGGTCTACAAATACTGTGTTTAAATCTTGATTGTGTTAGATTGCCTGTTTACTTTGTTGTGTCGGTGTGAATAGTGTGTCTGTACAGCTTGCACCTCTTCTGGGGCCAAATTGAGAGGGACTCAGCTGTAGTTCTGCAATGTATCGCAGTCTCTGTTCTATTATTTTTGCGTAGATTTTACCTGTGTGACTTAATAAGGAGATGCCTCTATATGATTCATATACTCTCTTACTACCTTTGTTTTTCCATAGTGGTACAATTATTGATTATTGCCAGTCGCCTGGTACTTTTTTCACATTTTGTTTCATATTTGTATAAATATGTTTTGTTTCACATTTGTATAAATATGTTTTGTTTCACATTTGTATAAATATGTTGTGTTTCACATTTGTATAAATATGTTTTGCTTCACATTTGCATAACTATTGTTTATTTCAAATGTATATAGAAATATTTTACTAAATATATTAACATTTGTTTAAAAAATTGTTTCAAATCCAAAATATGTTAATGGTATATAAACAGAACTACTGTTGACATGAATATTTTCAAAACAACAAACTTTTTCAATCCCTTAACACTTGCCCTTTTTTTCAAACCCCTTAACAACTATCATTTTTTCTGTTTCTCAGAAACACCTCCCCTAAAATATTGACTGAATTTGTGTACAGCATCTTGTGTCTTTCTTTTTTTGTCATCCATCTTTGTTATCGTTCTTTTTCTTTTGTCCTCCCTTTTTGCTATCGTTCATTCTGTTTTGTGGTCTATGTTTTTTATAGTTATTTCTATTTTGTTATTCATCCTTTTTATCGTTCTTTCTATTTTCTCATCGGATTTTATTATCGTTTTTTTTTCTCAGAATTATCCCATTCCTCTCTGCGTAGAGTTTGTTTCTAATCAGTGCAATCAGTTTGTTTCCAATCAGTACGATCAGTTTGTTTCCAATCAGTGCGATCAGTTTGTTTCCAATCAGTGCGATCGTTGACAGCACTGTCACATTTTCAGCTTTAAACGAGGGATCTCCCATTTGGAAATCTTTCATTTATAAATCTTCCATGAAGAAATCTTTCATACAGATACAGCGGAATCCTTCTAAAGAGCATCCCTTTTATAATAATTTTCCCTCTTTAAAAAACAACTTTCAGAATCCCAAAGTATGTTTATACTTTATTTGTATACTGTATTTAGTTAGTTATTAGGTAAATATTTTGTAGGTCCGGACCCAGTTGTTGTATTAGGATTAGACTGTATTTTAGTCTCTCGGTTCAGATATCTTAACTTAATCGACGTTTCAGCACAGTTTGATCCACGAGAATCCAGCAGACTTGATTATCCTTCACGACAATGCGAGAGACAATCACCAAATCCAGTTGGGCAGTCCTTTGAGCTGTCCATAAATTACGTCAAGTAATTGTTATCACTTTATCACCCAATACCCCATTGTCAACAATTCACAGCACACCTTCACCCACCCCTGTTTAATAATGTCAACACATTTTAACCCCACCCCGAACCACCTCTCAAAAGAATAAAATTGTAGAAAAGTTATGCAACAACAACTGTAATTTTTCAGTCATTTGGAAAACTTTTCAGGTATATTGGAAACTTTTTCATGTATATAGAAAACTGTTTCCAATTATAATAATTTAACCGGTGTATGTAAAATTAATGTTAGTTGACGTCAATATGTGTTACACCCTCCCCAACCCATGTTCACAATTCACATTTTTCGGACTTCCTTTCCCCTCCCTTGTCCACAACTCACAATTTTTCTGACTCCCTCTCCCCTCCCTTGTCCAAAATTCAAAATTTTCTGACTCCCTCCCTCCTAATTGTTGAGATACTTTATTGACTGACCCCTATCTCGTCGACACTACAGTCTCAACTTGGCACCCTCTGATGTTTCATCTATTTGGTTCATTTCAAGATGCGCTCCGTGGGACAAGGTCTGGTCCACTGTCTAACAGAGTTTATTGTGAAATGACCACACGGAGAAGAGAATTCGTTGAAGAGAAATTGTATATATAGACATATTGCTTTATGGACAAAGGGACAATATCGATAAATACAATTGACACATTAAGATCAAGAGTTGAGGAAGGAAAAATTCATCGTCTGCAGGTATGTTGTAAGAAAAACTCGTGATCATAAATTGCTTGACCCTGTTCACGGACTAGCTACTAAAGAGCAACAAATAGAACAAATTATTTCGTGACAAAGTAAGTTAACATTGACAGGAGAATGGAACTAGTTACGAAAACGGCTTGTTGTTGAGGATTTCACTGTCTAGGCAAATAAAATGGATAATGATTTCTCTAGAACTGTTTTTTGTTGTTGTTGTTGTTGACAACTAGCTTGGAGAAAACGTGCAGATATTTTAATATTTTGCTCAACAATATTTAGTGTCGTGTGGGAAAGATTGCCAAAATTAATGATTTAGAGCTGAGTAACATTCAGTCCAGTGGCGTATCCTGGGGTCTGAAAGAGAGCATGCAACTTTTAAAAAATGATAATTTTCTACTCACCCAGTTATTTGAAGTTCAGTTCTATTCTGCGGCTCTTTCTGCTAAAGTCCTCTGTTACTTTGTTATAAAAGTCATCATTGCCTTTCATCTCTACAAGAAGGTCTTTTTCAATTGACATCATTGATAGAGCAGAAAGACGACATTGCCCCTGCGAGTTCCTTATGACATTTTTAATGCATTTTAATGCAGAAAACGAACGTTCCACTGAAGACGACGATGCAGGAATTGTCAATATTAAAATAACTTACATAATGATTCCGAACCACAAAGCCAAACGACTTTCTTATATAAATCATTGTTAAATGAACGGACACATTTTGTTCCTTCTCGTTTCAAACTGCTTAACGCAGGAATCGGTCTGCCCATTTTTACCAAGTCCAATTTTTCATTAAATGTTCGCGATTGAAACGGTCGCTCAAATAAATCTACAACAACATCATTAATAGAATCAGCCATAATAACCACCACGGTAAACAAATGTACTAAGTTTAGTAATTAACAATAGCAATACACGTGTTTCTGTATAAACACAAAATATTAAAAATCAGCTGATTAAAATCACGTTTGAAGTTTTGAATTCTTAAGGTTTCAAATCGAAATCTCATCGCTGTGTAAATGTGCGTGTGTGTTGAGTAAGATCACGTGACGTGTACCAAAAGTGATCAGGCTTACTAAACAAGTGTGTGTGTATGCAATCAAGATTATAATTGCTTGCATTGTTATCATTAGTTTAACATTCAAATAAAAGTACTATAACATAGAAATTACACTGTTTCACACCAGTAAATAAATGTTCATCAATCAATTTATTATTTGCCAGTGCTAAATTGTTATAATAGTGATTGAATCATAAAATGTATTAATTTTTTTTTCATCGCAAGCTTACTCTGGAGACAAGGATGTAAAAAAACACACAGTATATCACTGCGCTTATATGTAAAGGAACTATTTTAACGAAAGCAACTACAAAATTGCTTCAGTGCTGCCACTACAACTTTCATATGTGTTGCCAGCACTAATTTTCGAAAAAATTCAGATTTGTGAGAAAAATATTTTAAAATATATTTTTGAGCAATGCTGCAAGGGCTAAGTTTGGATGGGGGATAGATCACTGACTGGTTTATCATTTTCTCAACTCTTGAAGGCATGCAATGCTTGCCTTGCTTATGCTTAGTATACGCCACTGATTCAGTCTGTTATTTAGAGTTGAGTAACATTCAGTCTGTTATTTAGAGTTGAGTAACATTCAATCTGTGATTTAGATTTGAGTAACATTCAATCTGTGATTTAGATTTGAGTAACATTCAGTCTGTGATTTTGAAGCGGATGTGATAAGACGTCTCAAGAACTAGTAAAAATGCAGTACACAGAATATCGCCGACGAGTCCTCAGGGAGAGAGGTCGGCCCAGTAAATAAAATAACTTTATGTGTTTATGTTCGTGGATTGTAATTGGTAGTTCAATAAGACGGTGTAGAATGTTACCACAACGTAAGTAGTGAACCTGTCAAAATAATATAATCATCATCTTCAAGTGCTGTCAGAACCGTCCAAGCAATTAGACAAATTAAAAGATGTTATGACTGACAGATGCATATTTTATGCTTATTTTGAATCAGCCGTCTCCATCGTCAAATTCTTCGTTCAAGAAGTCCCAGTCAAGAAGAACTGTACAATAATCAAGACTGTGAGTGAAGGGTCGACAATGAATGTGTTATTACTGAGCTTAATTAGGAAAGTGGGAATGTTGAATATCCTTTCTTATGTGATGTTCTCTGAGAGTTATTAGTGGTGACAAAATCGACCGAGTTCTAAGTTCGTGTTTCAATAATTGAACAAACGATGTTTCATTACTTACTGTGCTATCTTCGAGAATTGGCTGTTGAAGAAATGAGATGCATACGTTGATATCATAAATAATGGTTGACGACTTTTGACAGAGAGACTGCAAGACATGTAGATATACCAGATTACGATAACTCTTTTACTAATATGCAGTATTTGGAAGACACAATTATATTTATCAATCAATCAAGTGCCATGCCGAATGGCTTAGGCGATAATGTTTCTCCACAACTCTCTGTCTCTTGTGTTGTCAATAAGCTTAGTTGGTGAGCTTCTACCGTGCCACAGTACAAGTCCATCTAGTAACTTTTCTCTTTGACGTCCCCTATCTCTTCTCTCCTTGATCTTTCCAGTGGTTATTAAATGTTCAAGCTGTGCTCTTCTCGGCACATGCCCAAGAATATTTGACTGTCTGCCCCTAATGTTTGATCTTTTTATGCCAGCATCAATAAGAACCTCTGCATTAGTTTCCTTAGCTGTCCATGGTATTTTCATCATTCTCAGAAACCACATTTCTGTAGCCTCTTATTCGCTTTAAATTTGTTTACAGTTCATGCTTCAAATCCACAAAAAAGAATTGGTTCGATATCTCAGCACTCGAATTCAGATCTGTATTGATAGTCTTCCATTGCACAAAATGGTTCTCATTTCTTTGGAATGCTAATTTGGTTCGTGCTGTTCGGCTCTTTATCTCACTTGAGTATCTACATTCTGATGTTAACACGGTGCCAAAATATTCCACTTTTTGCAACTTGTGATAATTTTGTGTCATTAATTATTTTGTTGCATCTTGGTGGTTACCATAGGATGGGCAGTATTTGGGAAATCAATAATAGGTATACAGAAAGACATTAAGACAGATACAGGCAGATGTAGTTTTATATATGCTGCTGTACGTCCGTCGTAGTCGACAATGACCATTCATCTCACCTGGGACGATGATTATGAAGATGATGATGTCTGCGCTGTGCCAGAGTTATATATGGTAACCCTTAGCTTGTAACTAAAACTGATCTACTAATCACTTTTGACCGCTTTAAATTGATAATATTGCTCTTTCAGTGTAGTCAGCAAAAACCAAGTAAGAACAAGTGGGATAGAGATTGTGGTTGAGATACAAGTAAGATCAAGTGGGATAGAGATGGTGGTTGAGATACAAGTAATATCTAGTGGGATAGAGATGGGGGTTGAGACAAGTAAGATCTAGTGGGATAGAGATGGTGGTTTAGATACAAGTAAGATCTAGTGGGATAGAGATGGTGGTTGAGATACAAGTAAGATCTAGTGGGATAGAGATGGTGGTTGAGACAAGTAAGATCAAGTGGGATAGAGATGGTTGTTGAGATACAAGTAAGATCTAGTGGGATAGAGATGGTGGTTGAGATACAAGTAAGATCTAGTGGGATAGAGATGGTGGTTGAGATACAAGTAAGATATAGTGGGATAGAGATGGTGGTTGAGATACAAGTAAGATCTAGTGGGATAGAGATGGTGGTTGAGATAAAAGTAAGATCTAGTGGGATAGAGATGGTGGTTGAGATACAAGTAAGATCTAGTGGGATAGAGATGGTGGTTGAGATACAAGTAAGATCTAGTGGGATAGAGATGGTGGTTGAGATACAAGTAAGATCTAGTGGGATAGAGATGGTGGTTGAGATACAAGTAAGATCTAGTGGGATAGAGATGGTGGTTGAGATTCAAGTAAGATCTAGTGGGATAGAGATGGTGGTTGAGATACAAGTAAGATCTAGTGGGATAGAGATGGTGGGTGAGATACAAGTAAGATCTAGTGGGATCGAGATGGTGGTTGAGATACAAGTAAGATCTTGTGGGATAGAGATGGTGGTTGAGAAACAAGTAAGATCTAGTGGGATAGAGATGGTGGTTGAGATACAAGTTAGATCTAGTGGGATAGAGATGGTGGTTGAGATACAAGTAAGATCTAGTGGGATAGAGATGGTGGTTGAGATACAAGTAAGATCTAGTGGGATAGAGATAGTTGTTGAGATACAAGTAAGATCTAGTGGGATAGAGATGGTGGTTGAGATACAAGTAAGATCAAGTGGGATAGAGATGGTGGTTGAGATACAAGTAAGATCTAGTGGGATAGAGATGGTGGTTGAGATACAAGTAATATCTAGTGGGATAGAGATGGTGGTTGAGATACAAGTAAGATCTAGTGGGATAGAGATGGTGGTTGAGATACAAGTAAGATCAAGTGGGATAGAGATGGTGGTTGAGATACAAGTAAGATCTAGTGGGATAGAGACGGTGGTTGAGAGACAAGTAAGATCTAGTGGGATAGAGACGGTTGTTGAGATACAAGTAAGATCAAGAGGGATAGAGATGGTGGTTGAGATACAAGTAAGATCTAGTGGGATAGAGATGGTGGTTGAGATACAAGTAAGATCTAGTGGGATAGAGATGGTGGTTGAGATACAAGTAAGATCTAGTTGGATAGAGATGGTGGTTGAGATACAAGTAAGATCTAGTGGGATAGAGATGGTGGTTGAGATACAAGTAAGATCTAGTGGGATGGAGATGGTGGTTGAGATACAAGTAAGATCTCCTGGGATGGAGATGGTGGTTGAGATACAAGTAAGATCTAGTGGGATAGAGATGGTGGTTGAGATACAAGTAAGATCTAGTGGGATAGAGATGGTGGTTGAGATACACGTAAGATCTAGTGGGATAGATATGGTGGTTGAGATACAAGTAAGATCTAGTGGGATAGAGATGGTGGTTGAGATACAAGTAAGATCTAGTGGGATAGAGATGGTGGTTGAGATACAAGTAAGATCTAGTGGGATAGAGATGGTGGTTGAGATACAAGTAAGAACTAGTGGGATAGAGATGGTGGTTGAGATACAAGTAAGATCTAGTGGGATAGAGATGATGGTTGAGATACAAGTAAGATCTAGTGGGATAGAGATGGTGGTTGAGATACAAGTAAGATCTAGTGGGATAGAGATTGTGGTTGAGATACAAGTAAGATCTAGTGGGATAGAAATTGTGGTTGAGATACAAGTAAGATCTAGTGGGATAGAGATGGTGGTTGAGATACAAGTAAGATCAAGTGGGATAGAGATGGTGGTTGAGATACAAGTAAGATCTAGTGGGATAGAGATTGTGGTTGAGATACAAGTAAGATCTAGTGGGATAGAAATTGTGGTTGAGATACAAGTAAGATCTAGTGGGATAGAGATTGTGGTTGAGATACAAGTAAGATCAAGTGGGATAGAGATGGTGGTTGAGATACAAGTAAGATCTAGTGGGATAGAGATGGTGGTTGAGATACAAGTAAGATCTAGTGGGATAGAGATGGTGGTTGAGATACAAGTAAGATCAAGTGGGATAGAGATGGTGGTTGAGATACAAGTAAGATCTAGTGGGATATAGATGGTGGTTGAGATATAAGTAAGATCTAGTGGGATAGAGATGGTGGTTGAGATACAAGTAAGATCTAGTGGGATAGAGATGGTGGTTGAGATACAAGTAAGATCTAGTGGGATAGAGACGGTTGTTGAGAGACAAGTAAGATCTAGTGGGATAGAGATTGTGGTTGAGATACAAGTAAGATCTAGTGGGATAGAAATTGTGGTTGAGATACAAGTAAGATCTAGTGGGATAGAGATGGTGGTTGAGATACAAGTAAGATATAGTGGGATAGAGATGGTGGTTGAGATACAAGTAAGATCTAGTGGGATAGAGATGGTGGTTGAGATAAACGTAAGATCTAGTGGGATAGAGATGGTGGTTGAGATACAAGTAAGATCTAGTGGGATAGAGATGGTGGTTGAGATACAAGTAAGATCTAGTGGGATAGAGATGGTGGTTGAGATACAAGTAAGATCTAGTGGGATAGAGATGGTAGTTGAGATACAAGTAAGATATAGTGGGATAGAGATGGTGGTTGAGATACAAGTAAGATCTAGTGGGATAGAGATGGTGGGTGAGATACAAGTAAGATCTAGTGGGATCGAGATGGTGGTTGAGATACAAGTAAGATCTTGTGGGATAGAGATGGTGGTTGAGAAACAAGTAAGATCTAGTGGGATAGAGATGGTGGTTGAGATACAAGTTAGATCTAGTGGGATAGAGATGGTGGTTGAGATACAAGTAAGATCTAGTGGGATAGAGATGGTGGTTGAGATACAAGTAAGATCAAGTGGGATAGAGATGGTGGTTGAGATACAAGTAAGATCTAGTGGGATAGAGATGGTGGTTGAGATACAAGTAAGATCAAGTGGGATAGAGATGGTGGTTGAGATACAAGTAAGATCTAGTGGGATAGAGATGGTGGTTGAGATACAAGTAATATCTAGTGGGATAGAGATGGTGGTTGAGATACAAGTAAGATCTAGTGGGATAGAGATGGTGGTTGAGATACAAGTAAGATCAAGTGGGATAGAGATGGTGGTTGAGATACAAGTAAGATCTAGTGGGATAGAGACGGTGGTTGAGAGACAAGTAAGATCTAGTGGGATAGAGACGGTTGTTGAGATACAAGTAAGATCAAGTGGGATAGAGATGGTGGTTGAGATACAAGTAAGATCTAGTGGGATAGAGATGGTGGTTGAGATACAAGTAAGATCTAGTGGGATAGAGATGGTGGTTGAGATACAAGTAAGATCTAGTGGGATAGAGATGGTGGTTGAGATACAAGTAAGATCTAGTGGGATAGAGATGGTGGTTGAGATACAAGTAAGATCTAGTGGGATGGAGATGGTGGTTGAGATACAAGTAAGATCTCGTGGGATGGAGATGGTGGTTGAGATACAAGTAAGATCTAGTGGGATAGAGATGGTGGTTGAGATACAAGTAAGATCTAGTGGGATAGAGATGGTGGTTGAGATACAAGTAAGATCTAGTGGGATAGAGATGGTGGTTGAGATACAAGTAAGATCTAGTGGGATAGAGATGGTGGTTGAGATACAAGTAAGATCTAGTGGGATAGAGATGGTGGTTGAGATACAAGTAAGATCTAGTGGGATAGAGATGGTGGTTGAGATACAAGTAAGATCTAGTGGGATAGAGATGATGGTTGAGATACAAGTAAGATCTAGTGGGATAGAGATGGTGGTTGAGATACAAGTAAGATCTAGTGGGATATAGATTGTGGTTGAGATACAAGTAAGATCTAGTGGGATAGAGATGGTGGTTGAGATACAAGTAAGATCTAGTGGGATAGAGATGGTGGTTGAGATACAAGTAAGATCAAGTGGGATAGAGATGGTGGTTGAGATACAAGTAAGATCTAGTGGGATAGAGATTGTGGTTGAGATACAAGTAAGATCTAGTGGGATAGAAATTGTGGTTGAGATACAAGTAAGATCTAGTGGGATAGAGATTGTGGTTGAGATACAAGTAAGATCAAGTGGGATAGAGATGGTGGTTTTGATACAAGTAAGATCTAGTGGGATAGAGATGGTGGTTGAGATACAAGTAAGATCTAGTGGGATAGAGATGGTGGTTGAGATACAAGTAAGATCAAGTGGGATAGAGATGGTGGTTGAGATACAAGTAAGATCTAGTGGGATAGAGATGGTGGTTGAGATACAAGTAAGATCTAGTGGGATAGAGATGGTGGTTGAGATACAAGTAAGATCTAGTGGGATAGAGATGGTGGTTGAGATACAAGTAAGATCTAGTGGGATAGAGACGGTTGTTGAGAGACAAGTAAGATCTAGTGGGATAGAGATTGTGGTTGAGATACAAGTAAGATCTAGTGGGATAGAAATTGTGGATGAGATACAAGTAAGATCTAGTGGGATAGAGATTGTGGTTGAGATACAAGTAAGATCAAGTGGGATAGAGGTGGTGGTTGAGATACAAGTAAGATCTAGTGGGATAGAGATGGTGGTTGAGATACAAGTAAGATCTAGTGGGATAGAGATGGTGGTTGAGATACAAGTAAGATCAAGTGGGATAGAGATGGTGGTTGAGATACAAGTAAGATCTAGTGGGATAGAGATGGTGGTTGAGATACAAGTAAGATCTAGTGGGATAGAGATGGTGGTTGAGATACAAGTAAGATCAAGTGGGATAGAGATGGTGGTTGAGATACAAGTAAGATCTAGTGGGATAGAGACGGTTGTTGAGAGACAAGTAAGATCTAGTGGGATAGAGACGGTTGTTGAGATACAAGTAAGATCAAGTGGGATAGAGATGGTGGTTGAGATACAAGTAAGATCTAGTGTGATAGAGATGGTGGTTGAGATACAAGTAAGATCTAGTGGGATAGAGATTGTGGTTGAGATACACGTAAGATCTAGTGGGATAGAGATTGTGGTTGAGATACAAGTAAGATCTAGTGGGATAGAGATGGTGGTTGAGATACAAGTAAGATCAAGTGGGATAGAGATGGTGGTTGAGATACAAGTAAGATCTAGTGGGATAGAGATTGTGGTTGAGATACAAGTAAGATCTAGTGGGATAGAGATTGTGGTTGAGATACAAGTAAGATCTAGTGGGATAGAGATTTTGGTTGAGATACAAGTAAGATCAAGTGGGATAGAGATGGTGGTTGAGATACAAGTAAGATCTAGTGGGATAGAGATTGTGGTTGAGATACAAGTAAGATCTAGTGGGATAGAGATGGTGGTTGAGATACAAGTAAGATCAAGTGGGATAGAGATGGTTGTTGAGATACAAGTAAGATCTAGTGGGATAGAGATGGTGGTTGAGATACAAGTAAGATCTAGTGGGATAGAGATGGTGGTTGAGATACAAGTAAGATCTAGTGGGATAGAGATGGTGGTTGAGATACAAGTAAGATCAAGTGGGATAGAGATGGTGGTTGAGATACAAGTAAGATCTAGTGGGATAGAGATGGTGGTTGAGATACAAGTAAGATCTAGTGGGATAGAGATGGTGGGTGAGATACAAGTAAGATCACGTGGGATAGAGATGATGGTTGAGATACAAGTAAGATCTAGTGGGATAGAGATGGTGGTTGAGATACAAGTAAGATCTAGTGGGATAGAGATGGTGGTTGAGATACAAGTAAGATCTAGTGGGATAGAGATGGTGGTTGAGATACAAGTAAGATCTAGTGGGATAGAGATGGTGGTTGAGATACAAGTAAGATCTAGTGGGATAGAGATGATGGTTGAGATACAAGTAAGATCTAGTGGGATAGAGATGGTGGTTGAGATACAAGTAAGATCTAGTGGGATAGAGATGGTGGTTGAGATACAAGTAAGATCTAGTGGGATAGAGATGGTGGTTGAGATACAAGTAAGATCTAGTGGGATAGAGATGGTGGTTGAGATACAAGTAAGATCTAGTGGGATAGAGATGATGGTTGAGATACAAGTAAGATCTAGTGGGATAGAGATGGTGGTTGAGATACAAGTAAGATCTAGTGGGATAGAGATGGTGGTTGAGATACAAGTAAGATCTAGTGGGATAGAGATGGTGGTTGAGATACAAGTAAGATCTAGTGGGATAGAGATGGTGGTTGAGATACAAGTAAGATCTAGTGGGATAGAGATGGTGGTTGAGATACAAGTAAGATCTAGTGGGATAGAGATGATGGTTGAGATACAAGTAAGATCTAGTGGGATAGAGATGGTGGTTGAGATACAAGTAAGATCTAGTGGGATAGAGATGGTGGTTGAGATACAAGTAAGATCTAGTGGGATAGAGATGGTGGTTGAGATACAAGTAAGATCTAGTGGGATAGAGATGGTGGTTGAGATACAAGTAAGATCTAGTGGGATAGAGATGGTGGTTGAGATACAAGTAAGATCTAGTGGGATAGAGATGGTGGTTGAGATACAAGTAAGATCTAGTGGGATAGAGATGATGGTTGAGATACAAGTAAGATCTAGTGGGATAGAGATGGTGGTTGAGATACAAGTAAGATCTAGTGGGTTAGAGATGGTGGTTGAGATACAAGTAAGATCTAGTGGGATAGAGATGGTGGGTGAGGTAATTATCATTGATCTCTCTCTGAGTCATATGCGTTGTAGGACGTCCTTATACATTAAACATGTATGGGTGTGGGGGGGGGGGAGTGGGGTAGTGTAAATCCTTTACTCAACATATGTGGATTTGGGAGTGTGCCTGAATTTTCCTTCCTTGCACGCTGAACATGTGTGTAGGTGAAGGGGGAGTGTACCTGGAATATCATTTCATGCTGACCATAGGGAGGTGTGCCTGGAATTAACATATACATACTGAACACGTGTTTTGGTGGGGGGGGGGTGTTCCTCGAATTTCCTTACACACTCGACATATGTGTGGTGAAGAGTGTTTCCGGAATTTTATTACATGCTGAACATGTCTGTGTTTGTGTGTTGGTGAGGGTGCCTGGAATTTTCTTGCACACTCAACATATGCGGTCTGGGAGTGTGCCTGGAATTTCCTTACACGCTGAACATGTGTGTGTGTGTGTGTGTGTGTGTGGAATGGAAAGTTTGCCTGAAATTTCCTTTCACACTGAACATAAGGGGGTGAGGGCGGTGTGTACCTGAAGTTTCCTTACACACTGTACATAGGGGTGAGGAGTATGCCTGGAATTTCCTTACACGTTCAACATGTATGGGGTGGGGAGTATGCCTGTAATTCCGTTACGCACTGAACATTTGTTGGAAGAGTGTGGTAGTCATTGTGCTTCTCCTCTATCTATCTCTCTCTCTCTCTCTCTCTCTTATCGTGTTTTTTTTATCAGTATCGTGTCTGTAGTTTTCTGCTGGAGATGCGGGAATCCTGAGTGTGACTTCAGTCAAGTTTGTCTTGTGTGAGACTCTTCCACCAATTTATATCTACACTGAAGTGATGGATTAGGTATTTCTTTAAGATTCACATTTTGTCTGGTTGAGTTAAATCAGAGAAGGGAAGGGTAAGAGAAGTACTACAATAAAAGAATGTTCGCTGAAAACAGCAGGAATTCAGTTTCAGAGTTCACATAACCAAGATATTCCACATAACCAAGATATTCCACATAACCAGACAGTTCACATAACCAGACAGTTCACATAACCAGACAGTTCACATAACCAGACTACATCACAAGAAAATAATATATCCATTATTTTAAATCACATAGAAATATATTCATTAGTTTAAGTGAGAAGACAAAATTCGAATTATCAGTTCACTAGACAGACATAATCACTAGACAGACATAATCATTATCATTCGGATTCCTCCAAACTATCACCAAAGAAATAAACCGTTCTTATATTGTTGATATGATTAGGATTACACCCCTCCCCCGCATGTATACATTGTACAAGTTCATCTCACATTTGACTCTTTTACAACGTATGGTGATATATAAACGCAGATGACATACACACACCCACGCAGTATACATTGTACATATGTTAGTTTGTTCCTTTCGTTGCCGCAAGCGACACATAGGGCAGAGGTTTTGGTTCTCCATATGATGCGGTCCAATGCCTGCTGCTTTAGTTCCTGGATGGTCTTACAGCCTATTAGTTCCCCTTCTTTAAGAATGGTATTTTAAGGGTTGTTTTATGTCTTTCTCTTTTTCTTTTACCCTCAGGTGACCACATAAGGGCTTGTTGGTTTATTCTGTTTACATCTAGTCGTAAAACGTGACCAATGTATTTCCATCTTCGTTTTCTTATGATGTTTGAAACATACTCTTGGTGTGTTTTGTCTCTAGATCACTATTTGTGACGAAGTCGCTCCATTTTATGTTCATCAGTTTGTGAAGACATTTGTTTTGTGTGTCTGTTGCTTGAGTTGATTTCCAGCTTTCACTGCCATACGTTAACACTGAGACAATACATGAGTTAAATAGCTTTAGTTTGGTGTTTGTCCCTAGATCTTTTGATCTCCAGATATTAGTTAATTTAGCAAATGTGCCAGCTGCCACTGCTATACGTGTTTTTATTTCTTTCGCTGAGTCTCCGTCAACAAACATTCGGCTGCCCAAGTAGTTAAAGCTGGAGACTTTTTCCAGTATTTGGTTATTTACTAAGATGTTATTTGTTGAACTGTTAAGTTCCATGATATTTGATTTGACGTGTTGATCTGAAGGCCAATTTTCTGTGCGAGTGTGCATAGTTTGTTGGTTATATCTTGTGTCTGTTGATGAGTAGAATTTAATAATGCGATGTCATCTGCAAAAATCATGGTCAGTTAAAGTGCTGTTTTTGAGCCATTGTATACCCGCTTTTTTTATCTTGAATGGTTTTACGCATGATCCAGTCGATGGCTGTTCCAAATAGCATTGGTGATAATACGTAGCCCTTTTTCACTCCTGTGTTGACATTGAACCATTCTGAATTTCCTATTTCTTTTCTTACGCAACAGGTTGCTTCATGGAAAAGGGCTTTTATGATGTTTATATATTTTAACTGGAATCCATAGATTTTAAGAATCTCCCATAGTGCTGGACGATGTATACTGTCGAATGCCTTTTGAAAGTCTATAAAGTTAATTATCAAGGGACTTTGAAACTCAATTGAATTTTCTATAATAATTCTAAGAGTGAAGATGTGATCTACACACGAACTGTTAGGTCTAAAACCCGCTTGTTCTTCTCTAAGTCTTTGATCAACAGCAATTTTCATTCTTTCAATTAAGATGCTACAAAACAGTTTTTCTGGGGTTGCTAGTAAAGTAATTCCACGCCAGTTGTTGCAATCTGACAGGTCACCTTTTTAGGAAGTTTGAAGATTACACCAACTTTCCAGTCTTTTGGAGGGGATTCTGTCTGTCATACAGTATTCATTATAGCAAGTAGGTGGCCCAACGAGTTGTGGTCTGCTGCTTTTAGCATTTCACCGGAGATTTCTTCATTTCCACAGGCTTTGTTGTTTTTTAGTTTCTTGGTGGCTTGTTTCATTTCATTTAATAAGATGTTGTCGCATGATGCATTTAATGAAGGCATGATTTCTTCTATTTCAAAATTTGGTGCTATTGTTGGGGGTGGTCTATTTAGTAGTTTTTAAAATGTTATGCCCATCTATTAGTTTGTGTTTGTTGAGAGAGTATAATTGCATGAGTTTTGTTTTTCACCGGAATGTTTGTAGTTGGAGGATGGTTCGTGAGTTGTTTAACAATATGGAACAATGTTTTACTGTTTCCAGTGTTAGCTGCTATTTCTGCTTCTGAAGATAACTTTTGTATGAGATCACGTTTGTCATTGCGTGCGCTTGTTTTTACTTCTTTATCTAACTCTGAGTATGCTTGTTCTGATACTTCGTTTCTAGATGATAGCATTTTGAGTTTGGATAATTTTCTCTCTTGAATTTTGTGCCATGTTTCGTCGCTTAGCCATCTCTTTTTATCTTTTCTTGAGTACCCCACTGTTTGAACTGCTGCCTCTTTAAATGTGTTTTTAAAGAAGTTCCAGTCTTTATCTGTGTTTTCTGGTTCTGGTGTTTCATCATTAGGTATGATGGTGTCATTATTTTGGATTGCGGTGTTATAGTTGATTTGATGTTCACTTTGTAATAGGCGGTGTAAGTCTATTTTCGGTGTTCTTGCAGGGGTGCGTGTTGTTTTAAGTTTTATTCCTATTTTTACTATGCAGAGATTATGGTCGCTGACAATATCTGCACCTCTGTAGGCTCTTGCGTCTAAGACAGCTGAACGAAACTTTTAATTTATACAAAAGTGGTCGTTCTGGTTTTTCGTGCATTTATCAGGTGAATTCCATGTAATTTTATGAATATTTCTATGAGGAAAAAAGGTGTTAGTTATCACCAAGTTTGATATCTCGCAATTCTAAGAGAATTTCGCAATTTTGATTCATAGTACCCCAACCATGGACGCCTACACATTGTTCAATTCCTTTGTTGCCCTTTACTATTTTAGCATTGAAGTCACCCATTACTATAACAATGTCGTGTTTACAATTTCATTGAACACATCGAGCAGAGTGGCGTAAAACCGGTCTTTCATATCATCAGTACTGTCGTTTGTTGGAGCGTAGCATTGAATTATGGTTAGTTTAAAGTATTTCGTTTGCGAACATGCTGTTATAATTCTTTCGTTTATTGCTTTATTGTACATATGGTCATATGTTAAATCTGATCACATACACACATCCCCAAAGTATACATTGTAAATATGACTTATGTAAACTCAGATCATACACACCGACACACACACCGTGTTATTATTCAAATCTTACTGTTATATCTCCCCTATAGATGGCGTAATGTAGCGCGACGTGGCACGTAAATCTGAGGAAACTCAAGATGGCTCTGAATGCAGCAACTGAGAGCACAAACGTGGACAAAATGAAGCAGTGGAGAGTCAACCCAACAAAATAGTCAGCAGTGGGGCTAGAAGTCGATATTGCTGATAGTTTCGGAAAATATGGCTCCATCCTGAAATGAAAATAGCCGTAGTTTGACACAAGTTTCCATCACCAATTATTCACAAAGTAATATATACAGCATGATCAATGGAATGTACGTGTAACGTCCATAATCTTGAACACTTTTTGTTGTCATCATTATCAAATAGATTTTCAGTAGTAGGATTAGCCATCACCAGATAGAACTTCAGTAGTAGGATATGCCATCATCAGATAGAACTTCAGTAGTAGGATGTAGCCATCAACAGATAGAACGTCAGTAGCAGGATGTAGCCATCAACAGATAGAACTTCAGTAGCTGGATGTAGCCGTCACCAAACAGATTCGTTTCAGTTGCAGGATGTAGCTGTCATCAGATAGAACTTCAGTTGTATGATGTAGCCATCATCAGAACTTTAGTAGCAGGATGTAGCTGTCATCGGATAGAATGTTCGTTGTAGAATGTAGCCGTCAAAAGATAGATTTTTAGCAGTAGAGTATAGCCGTCAGATAGATTTCCATAGTAGAATGTAGTTGTCGTAACAGCCTGCCATTGTCATTTCGGCACCAATATACTGATTCTACGAGTATCACCTTCAGTTGGTCTTTGATAACTTGTGTCCATTGTGACATGGGTATAATTTTTGTCGTCCGTGTCCAGTGTATTAAAATATTCTTCTTTCCATGTTGTCGATTAATTTGACTCAAATATTGTATTTGTCCGGTATGTCTGATTGTAAGAGATAAATCTGGTTGCAAGTAATGTTCTCCACAAATAATTACAATATTCTGGTCACATTAAAAGACATGGCGTAATGGAGTGTAAATTAATGGAGGGATGATATCAGTGTGACTAAGGAAAGGTCGATATAGAATGAGATGGACAGCAGACTTCATATACAACCTGAAGATGAGGTTTGAAGTGTTACAATTCTGCTGATGTTTGAGATGACATTTCATGTGGTCAAAATCTGCTGATGTTCAGACAGGCTGTGATGAAGACATCGTGTCCAGGAATTGGAAAATGATGATAATGAATTAGCACATTCATCCTTTCCTAGTCTATAGTATATTGTTTAATAGAGAGTATGAATGTTGAATCTAACGTTTACAGCAGTCACAATAATGCAGTTTTCTCTGGGAGAGCATAGAGGCTGAACCTACATTTGAAACCGGCACAAAAATGCAATGTATTCTAGGAGAGTAACACGATTGACTATTGAAAATGTAAGTTGACATAATTCCATGTGAGATCGGTCCTGCTGGGAATAGTCGAAGGTGCAATATACAGAGTCATCATTAAACAACATTAAATATTCGATCGATACTTCCACACTCACACCTAAATATCTCCACACTCACACCTGCTGATAAATATCTCCCCACTCACATATAAATATCTCCACACGCACACCTGCTGATAAATATCTCCACACTCACATATAAATATCTCCACACGCACACCTGCTGATAAATATCTCCACACTCACACCTGCTGATAAAGATATCCACCCTCACACCTGCTGATAAATATCTCCACACTCACACCTGCTGATAAATATCTCCACGTTCACACCTGCTGATAAATATCTCCACACTCACACCTGCTGATTAATATCTCCACACTCACACCCGCTGATAATGATCTCCACACTCACACCTACTGATAAATATCTCCACACTCACACCTACTGATAAATATATCCACACTTACATATAAATATCTCCACATTCACATGTACTGATAAATATCTCCACACTCACACCTGCTGATTAATATCTCCACACTCACACCCGCTGATAAATATCTCCACACTCACACCTGCTGATAAATATCTCCACACTCACACCTGCTGATAAATATCTCCACACTCACACCTGCTGCTTTCGAAACCAGAAAATTTCTGACATACTCTGTGTGCTGATGTATCCAATCTAGTAACCCCACACCTCCTTGTATTGACGCATCAAATGTAGTAACCATGCATCTCTGTGTGTTGATGAACGCAATAAAGAAACCCTACAGCTGTGTGTGTTGTTGCTGGCAATAAAGAAACCCTACAGCTGTGTGTATTGTTGCTGGCAATAAAGAAACCCTACAGCTGTGTGTATTGTTGCTGGCAATAAAGAAACCCTACAGCTGTGTGTATTGTTGCTGGCAATAAAGAAACCCTACAGCTGTGTGTGTTGTTGCTGGCAATAAAGAAACCCTACAGCTGTGTGTGTTGTTGCTGGCAATAAAGAAACCCTATGACCATGTGTTAATGCTGGCAATGTAGTACACCTATATCCCTTTGTATTTATGCATCCAATAACGGCCGTGCGGTAGATTTTCTCAGCATGTTGCAAGTCTTACAAATGCCGCCCCGACCTCTTAAATAATTTTTATTTGTAATAATGTCCGTGACAATGTATTTTGCTTGATGTCGCCTGATGCGGTTCCCTCTCTGCATCATTTCACGGCACAGCCCTGAATCCAATGTGGTAGCCCTTCAACCACATGTGTTGAGGTATCCACTTTAGTACGCCTCCGACCATGCCTGTTGATTCATCCATATAGTGCCCCTGTGACAATGTGTGTTGATGCACACAATGTAGTAACTCTATATCCATGTGTGTTGTTTTATCGAATGTAGTATCCATACGACCATGTGTGTTGATTCATCTATGTAGTGCCACTACGACCATGTGTCTCTATGCATCCAATGCAGCACCCCTACGACCATGCATACAACTCTTTTAAAGATGTTTGCTTTTATAAATGAGTATGAAGGGAAGAAAAACCGCCTCAATAATGGAAAGACGGAGTCATAGTATAATTACCAACGAAAGAAAATTTATCTTATTGTAATAATTGGCAAGGAATTACTCTGTTGTCAGTTTCAGGTAAAAATGTAGTATGATCCTAAAGAGACTCAAGGGCCTAGTAGATGGGGGTAAAAAAATAGAGAACAAGCTTGATTCAGAAAAAAACGATAATGTATTGATCACATTTTTACCTTAGAACAATTATCGAAGAAATAGGAGAAATGCAACCTCCATTTATTATCAACTTTGTTAGTTTTCAAAAGACATTTGATAGTCTGCACCGGCTAACACTCTGAAAAAATCCTCGCTCATAAATGGTTGTCCACCGATATTTACATTTTTCTCTATAATTAATGAGCGTATAGACTTCATATTTTGAATCAGTGCATCATTTCATAACCACGTTACAGATTTATGGATATTTATTATCTATATTGAGCGGATTTATCGCAGCCGTCGCTACGAATGTCGTTTTTTTAGGTAACATTTTTCTTCGATTGCAAGTACAAAAATTGGACTTGTCTACAGTAAAAATTATACTATTTTTTGTCAATGAGTCTTATTTGTATATTGTTGTTTTTTTCTCATCAAATTATTTATTGGCCCTTTTGCAAATTGTAACTGTGCTAACCAATGAAACGCACGATGTTATATAAAGCCGTCATCATTGATTACATAGTGTTTTCGTGAAAATTATTGTTGCGTACCATGTCGTGTTTTGATATTGTTTTCACAAAACAAGTTGCGTATGAAAGCCACATCATACATGCTTTGGCACAAAAGTAGAACGGAAATTAAAATTTTAATTTGTGCAAAATTAAAATGGGTTTTTTTTGTGTTTTTTTTTTAGAGATTTCAATGTTAAATATCTGAAAATAATAGTAAATCGTCATTTCTATCATAAGTAAATCTTTACTTTTGATGATAAGCTGACATGGAAGCAGCACATAAACAAAGCAACAACAAAAGCCAGGAGGAAGTTAGCTATCCTGAGAAAACTAAGTGGAACCACATGGGGAGCCAGTGCAAATATACTCAGTAAAGTTTACCAGCAAGGCATAAGACCACACCTGGAATATGGTTCAGCTGCATGGTGGCCTGCATCAAACACCACATTACAAGATCTAGAATTGCAAAACCAGGCACTTAGAATAATTTTGGGAGCAATGAAATCAACACCCATAGCAGAGATGCAGAAAATGGGAAGAATGCAAACACATGGCGAACGCAGAGACACAAAAAGTACTAATTCAAGCAGAAAAGTTTCAGTGTATGCCTAGTCATCCAATGAAGGAAAGATTCCAAAATCTAGCAATGGGGCGACTGAAAAGGAGCAGCTTTATCCATCAAGCTAAACGACTCCGTAGACAACTTACAGACCTACCTGAAGTTGACAGCCCCTACCAGAACAAACCCCGTGGAGTGAAAGCCATGGAATGCCAATATACATTCAGACCCATGTGAAAGGAATACTAAGCGAGGACGAACAGAACAGTGTCAGCGAATGACAGTCACCCTCAGTTTCCTGGATGAGGAATATCCACAAGATATATGGGTCAGAGTGTACACAGATGGGTCAGCACAGAATGATGTGAGGAATGGAGGTGCAGGTGTATATATAGAATATCCACACAAGCCTAGAGATACAATAAGAACACCGACAATAATTATGATGCAGAAATCCAGGCAATTAGTGTGGCAGCTAAAAAACTGCTGAACTCCAACTCTGGCCTACAGCCTGTGGTATTCCTGACAGATGCAAGGTCAGTGCTTCAAGCTCTCCAGTCTGGAAAACTAACAGACTTAAAAAAACTACTTAGCGAATTGTCTTACTAGTATAGGGTAACCATGCAGTGGATACCCTCTCACTGTTGAATACCAGGAAATTAAAAAGCAGACCAACTGGCTAAGGAAGGTGCTGCCGAAGACCAACCAGATATACCAATCACCTACCATCAGAAAAAACTGATGATAAAGTCAATAAGAAAGCCACAAACACCAACACAGGATGACTATCACATTATGAACAGATCAGAACAAGTTGTAATTCTACGTCTCAGAACAGAACACAACCGACTCCGCAGTCACATATATATAAATTTCAAGATTGGCAACACGGCCATTTGTACATGTGGACAGGCAGCTCAGAGTGCCAAACATATACTTCAAGAGTGTTCTGAGCATGAAACGCTGAGGCAGACATATTGGCCAGAGGAAACAACACTGGAATCAAAGCTCTATGGGACACTGTATGAACTACAAAAGACAGTTAGTTTTATTAAGGAGACAGAATTACAGATATAGACATGTTTCAAGTGAACGAAAGAAGAAGAAGAAGATTAAGTGAATCTTTAATACAACGTTTTTATATTGTGATATTATCAACATATCGCGTTTTTGTAAATAAATACAACGTATCATACAGCGGCATTTACACATATATTATAAGTATGTCATTGAAAGTTAAATTCCTTACATTCAAAAATATAACTAAGATTGTACAAATATTTTCCACAAGAAACGAGACGCGGTACTCTATTTCACAGTTCATCGAAGCCCACAAAAAGAACACAACATGTCATGAGTATATCCTACAAAACACTATCACGGTGATTAAGCGAAGACAACTCTAATGTCAAAAACACAACGGAAACGAGAGGTTGAAAAAATGTTGTAGATAATTTTGATGAAGGAATCATTAAGAGAGCAATTCATAAGATTGTGTATCACAAAGAAGCATTGACATTAAAAATATTGAAAACGTATCCAGAAAATACCAACGACATTCACATTTCTGAAACAAAATTATGGAAATCAGTAAGGAGTGCCGGATTTACATTTCGCAAATATACATATGGCAGAAGCGTCATTTGTGAGAAACCACATGTAGAAAATATTAGAAGTAAATATTTGAGACAAATTAGGGAGATGCGGAAAGAAAATTATGATATAGTATATATTGATGAAACATGGATAAATGAACACCATACTAATGAAAATGAATGGTAATCTACATATGGAACTATTAAGAGATATGTACCAAGCAGAAAAAGTCAAAAGATTAATAATGGCACATGCAGGTAGCAGAGAAAAAGGTATGTTGAAAAATTGTGAACTCATGTTCATTTCCAAATCTACCGATAATCGAGACTACCATGCTGAAATGAATGGTCATATATTTAGAGAGTGGATAGAAAAGACTGTACCTATATCGTTAGATAGACCCTTCTGACTGGTTATGGACAACGTTTCTTACAATAATGTAGTTGCATGTTAAGATAAGATCGCTACAACCTCGTCTACTAAGGAAGAGATTAAAATATGGCTTAGAAAAGAAAATATTTCATTTACTGAACTGCACTTGAAATTAATGTTGGTAATGCTGGTAAGAAAATGCACCCAGAGCGAAGACTTTCCACATTGATAAAATTATAGAGGAACATGGACATAGTCTACCATCGTATCATTCACAATTAAATCCAATAAAATTTGTTTGGGCTAAAAATAATAGAGCCGTGGCAATGGGTTCATAAAATGGCATATTCTATGCTCCCCGACATTAACAAAGAATTCTGGACTATATGTGAAGATCATATATTGAAAGTGGAAGAAGAATATTGGCATAAAGATGCTTTACGCTGCATTCAACCCATTACCATTATCAATCTTTACTATTCATCGGATTCTGAATGAAACAAGAAGTGAAGAAATTTTTGATAAAACAAATGATATTATAAACAAGAACACAGAAGAATAATTTTTCGTATTACAAAATGTTCACACACAACTGGCACGCACAATAATACTATTTCATAAATGTTTCCCTATTAACTTTATATCTCGTTGTATATATTCTGAATGCAACGAAATAAATATATTATTCTCGATAAATCTCATTTTTACTCACGCTATGAAAGATGTACGATACGCCTACACATGCAATTACTGTAAAATGTATTTTCCACATACAATAAAATCGTTACTACCTAAAACACGACATTTGTAGCGACTGCTGCGATAAAGCCGCTCAATATAGATAATAAATAATAAAAAATCTGTAACGTGGTTATGAAATGATGCACTCATGCAAAATATGAAGTCTATACGCTCAGTAATTACAGAGAAAAATGTAAATATCGGTGGACAATTATTAATGAACGCACTATAGATATTAAATGTAATCTAAGCTTCATATGAAAACTCAAGATGTTGTGTTAAAACAAACGAGAGTAGGAATGAATGGTTTTACGTAGAAACAAGAGTAAAACGAGGCTGCATTATATCACCATTACCGTTTAGCTTGGCTATAGACCGGGTTATGAAAAATTACGCCCAAAATGAACATTTTGGTATAAAATGGACATACGATAGAACTTTTAGAAATCTTAATTTTGCAGATGACTTGGCGCTATTAAGTCCAACCCCTGGTAATGCACAAAATATGCCGAATCGACTTTTCTTATTTAGGCAGCAAAATGACACAAGTTGGAGATACAACATAAGAGGTCTCTACCAGAATTGCGTTGGTATCATATACGTTCCACCATCCAAAACCATTTGGAAATCAAAACCAATAAGTAAACATATCAAAATACGACTGGTAATTTCCAATGTGTTATCCGTGTTAACATATGGTTGCGAAAGTTGGAAAATGACAAAGGCGCAGGAGAGGAAATTGAACTCATTTGAAAATAAATGTCTTAGAAGACTTTGAAATATTGGTTGAGAAGAGTTCAAGTGAAATATGCATGTAATAGAATACAGCAAATAGCAATATGTCTCTACAACAATAAGAAGAAAACGATGGACTTTTATCGGACATGTACTTAGAATGAATGAAAACAGACTGCCACTACACGCACTGAAATAGGTACCAGGCAGAAAAAGAAAAGAGAAAGACCAAGAAAGACTCTTTGAAGAACAACCATCAAAGTAGGTATGACTATGAGTCTCAAAAACACACAAGAATTACACACAGTAGCATCGCATCGTTCAAAGTGGAAAGCTCTGGTTTCTCTCCTATGCACCGTGTTCGGCGATAAATGAACATAGAAAGAGAGGTATATAGAATGTAGTACCACTTCTACCATATGTGTTGATGCATACAATGTTGTACCACTACGACCATGTGTTGATGCATACAATGTTGTACCACTACGACCATGTGTTGATGCATACAATGTTGTACCACTACGACCATGTGTTGATGCATCCAATCTTGCACCCATACGACCATGTGTTGATGCATCCAATGTTGTACCCCTACGACCATGTGTTGATGCATACAATGTTGTACCCCTACGACCATGTGTTGATGCATACAATGTTGTACCACTACGACCATGTGTTGATGCATCCAATCTTGCACCCATACGACCATGTGTTGATGCATACAATGTTGTACCCCTACGACCATGTGTTGATGCATACAATGTTGTACCCCTACGACCATGTGTTGATGCATACAATGTTGTACCACTACGACCATGTGTTGATGCATACAATGTTGTACCCCTACGACCATGTGTTGATGCATACAATGTTGTACCCCTGCGACCATGTGTTGATGCATACAATGTTGTACCACTACGACCATGTGTTGATGCATACAATGTTGTACCACTACGACCATGTGTTGATGCATACAATCTTGCACCCATACGACCATGTGTTGATGCATCCAATGTTGTACCCCTACGACCATGTGTTGATGCATACAATGTTGTACCCCTACGACCATGTGTTGATGCATACAATGTTGTACCACTACGACCATGTGTTGATGCATCCAATCTTGCACCCATACGACCATGTGTTGATGCATACAATGTTGTACCCCTACGACCATGTGTTGATGCATACAATGTTGTACCCCTACGACCATGTGTTGATGCATACAATGTTGTACCACTACGACCATGTCTTGATGCATACAATATTGTACCCCTACGACCATGTGTTGATGCATCCAATGTTGTACCCATACGACCATGTGTTGATGCATACAATGTTGTACCACTACGACCATGTGTTGATGCATCCAATGTTGTACCCCTACGACCATGTGTTGATGCATACAATGGTGTACCCCTACGACCATGTGTTGATGCATCCAATCTTGCACCCATACGACCATGTGTTGATGCATACAATGTTGTACCACTACGACCATGTGTTGATGCATCCAATGTTGTACCCCTACGACCATGTGTTGATGCATCCAATGTTGTACCCCTACGACCATGTGTTGATGCATACAATGTTGTACCACTACGACCATGTGTTGATGCATCCAATCTTGCGCCCATACGACCATGTGTTGATGCATCCAATCTTGCGCCAATACGACCATGTGTTGTTGCATACAATGTTGTACTACTACCACCATGTGTTGATGCCTACAATGTTGTACCCCTACGACCATGTGTTGATGCATACAATGTTGTACCACTATGACCATGTGTTGATGCATCCAATCTTGCGCCCATACGACCATGTGTTGATGCATCCAATCTTGCGCCCATACGACCATGTGTTGATGCATACAATGTTGTACCACTACGACCAGGTGTTGATGCATAAAATGTTGTTCCCCTACGACCATGTGTTGATGCATACAATGTTGTACCACTACAACCATGTGTTGATGCATACAATGTTGTACCCCTGCGACCATGTGCTGATGCATCCAATCTTGCACCCATATGACCATGTGTTGATGCATACAATGTTGTACCACTACGACCATGTGTTGATGCATACAATGTTGTACCACTACGACCATGTGCTGATGCATACAATGTTGTACCACTACGACCATGTGTTGATGCATACAATGTTGTACCACTACGACCATGTGTTGATGCATACAATGTTGTACCCCTACGACCATGTGTTTATGCATACAATGTTGTACCACTACGACCATGTGCTGATGCATACAATGTTGTACCCCTACGACCATGTGCTGATGCATACAATGTTGTACCCCTGCGACCATGTGCTGATGCATCCAATCTTGCACCCATATGACCATGTGTTGATGCATACAATGTTGTACCACTACGACCATGTGTTGATGCATACAATGTTGTACCACTACGACCATGTGCTGATGCATACAATGTTGTACCACTACGACCATGTGTTGATGCATACAATGTTGTACCCCTACGACCATGTGTTTATGCATACAATGTTGTACCACTACGACCATGTGTTGATGCATCCAATCTTGCACCCCTACGACCATGTGTTGATGCATACAATGCAATAACCCTAAGACTATGACGGATTATGGGTTTTATGCATGAAACAGTGAATGATTAATAGGAATCACAAATACCGTAAATGCAACACACTGCGAACACAGCATCCGACAACACAGCACGTACACAATATCAGACAACACAGCACGTACACAATATCAGACAACACATTGGGTACACGACATCAGAGGTCATCCAAGTTATTATTTAGATTCACCATTTCCAAAATAAGATCCTTTTAACCTTCCTAATCCATGTGAGATTCCTAAACAGTAAGTGATATGCATCGTCATTTTCAGCTGCACAGACTCCCGTATGTTCGTAGAATTGTCTCTAAATATGGAGAATGAAGTTTTTATTTATGTATGTTCAAATTTCATGAAACAGTTTCATGTACAAACATGTTCAAAGACTAGTGTATGGGCATGTTAACGAACTGCTATGTTTGCATGAACATGTTCATTTGGTGGGTATGGACATTCAAAATGTATGGACATGTTCACAGACTGAGTAATGTTAGGACATTTTCACAGACTGAGCAATGTTAGGACATGTTCACAGATTATGTGATGTATTGACATGCTTACAGTGTGTTGTATGGACATGCTCATATGGTGGATGATGTGTGTTCATTTTATGGTGTGGATGATGTATTTGCATGTTTAAAGACTGAGTAATGTTGGGACATGTTCACAGACTGTGTGATGTGCGAAAATGCTCACAGACTGAGTGATGTGCGAAAATGCTCACAGACTGAGTGATGTGCGAAAATGCTCACAGACTGAGTGATGTGCGAAAATGCTCACAGACTGTGTGATGTGCGAAAATGCTCACAGACTGTGTGATGGCGAAGTGGTACAGAGCGCGTCTCTGACGACTAAGGTACCGAGTTCGATCCCCGCCACAGGCAATTGCGAATCAGGACCGTTCAGAAAGCAATGGCAAACTACTTAACGTATTTATATTGCCTAGAAAATCACCACAGCCAACAAATGCTGGGTTGATAGCTAAGTCATGTAAAGGATATGCTACCAATTATTTTTTTTACAGACCAACAGATGTATGGACACGTTCACAGTCTGTGTGATGTATGGAGATGTTCACAGACTGGGTGATGTATGGATATGCTCACAGACTGTTTGGTGTATGAATAATTAGGAAGTAGGAATGCGATAATAGCTGAATATTAGAAGATGAACAACAAGCCACTATTTTGTCTAGAGGAAGAACATGGCAAACATGCATCACATCACCAGCAGTAGTATCAATTTAAGAATTCATTTCAGTGTGAAGACAGGACGTACTTGTATTTGTCTACTGGTATAGAGACGATGATGATGAATTTTTTTGCAATACGGTGGTGGTATGTTAGAACCTACTTTACCTGGATTCTAGGTAATCGCTGAGTATTGAAATCACTTCTCGTCAAGCATGATACTTTGGTCTGTCTTGTCGTGGCCATGTTGAGAAAATCTAGTTTGCATAAAGGAGGAACTAACTTATGCATTTCCGGTCTATGATACATGGGTATCAGCTCTATATGACGTCATTATTAGTGTTCGTCATGTTTTTCGTTTCTCTGCTTCATTGCTATTAATTGTCAGTCATTCCTCTGCTCCATTTCCACAAAATTTCAGTCATTACACTACTTCATTGAAACAAATATGTCATATCTCTGATCCACTGCCACAAAGTATGGGTTTCCTCTGCTCCATTGCAACAAAATGTCTGTCGTTCCTCTGCAAAATGTCCATCAGTGTTTGTCATTCCTCTGCTCCATTTACAATAAATGTCTGTCATTCCTCTGCTCCATTTACAATAAATGTCTGTAATTCCTCTGCTCCATTTACAATAAATGTCTGTCATTCCTCTGCCCCATTGCCACAAAATATTTCTCATTCCTCTGCTCAATGCTACCAAATGTCAATCATTACACTGCTCCATTGCAGAAAAATGTCTGTCGTTCCTCTGTTACATTGCCACAAAATGTCTGCCATTCCTCAGTTCCATTGTCACATAATGTATCATTCCTCTCGCTCCTAAATTTCCATATATGTCATTCCTCTTCTAAATTTCCATCAGTGATTGTCATTCCTGTAAGAGTGAAGAATAGGAAGAGACAGTCAACTTCAGTAACTCTACTCAAAGATGAGGATGTGGATGAGTGTGATTCAATTGTTGATGTTTAAACTGTTGTAACCTTTTGTTCTGAAGTTATTTCTTTGTCTACAAGCTAGCCGTAGTGTTTATTTTAGCATATTGGTTGTTCATACATTGTGAGCTTATATATATATATCCGTGCGTGTGGGCGTGTGTTCGTTCATCACAGGTGATGCTGACCTTTTTTCACAACCACTTTTTTGAAAATTCAGTTAGAATTATGACCATGCATATTTTGTAGATGGCTAATGAACCCTATTCAAGCTGTAAATGTCCTTGGATAAGTTCGGACATGGAATGACCACTGTAGCGGGATTTTGGTATATCCGTGACTTTCTAGCTGCTCTCCGCTGTTGGGAAGCTACATTTCTCCTCTTTTTACAAGATGATGCGCTCTTTGATGATGCACATCAACAAAGAGGAAAACATTGAAAATAAACCTAGTGAGGACCTTAATAATGAAATCAATGAACTATTATTTGTCGATAACCAAAGTTTAATATACAAAGATGAGGAAACTTTGCAAAAGCACATCAATGCATTGCTGTTAGCATGTCAGAAGTACAACATGAAAATTAACGTACAAAAAATAGAAGTTTAGAAGACACAGAATTAGAAACGATGTCATAAGAGAAAGAGTGGGTGTCATATCAATTCATGTATCGAACATATTAAGAGACATTGAGAACAGTGGCTGGATGCAGTGAATAATTCCTGTGTGCGTACAGTGACGTTTATTTTTGTGTCGGGACACGCGGGGGTCCGGGGTAATGAGAGAGTAGATAGGTTGGCCGCCCATGCTGCTACTACGGCTGTTGGTGGAGCGATGGATCGGGCAGACATTTTTAATGCCCTACGTGAAAACGCACGAACAAATGACTGTACAAGTGACGATGACTCTTGTTCCATGATTAGAATAAAGGAGCTTGGTTTGAAATGTGGTTTCGCTAGACAGAAGATTTTCGTGGGCGAGAAAGAATGATGGTCAGTCAACGTGTAATGGCGGATACACTCAAGGAAAGATCTGAGCACCTATGGACTTGTCCAGAGTGCAATGACGATGATCCAGCGACTAACTAACTATTGAGAGACAGCAAGTAAAATGGTTCGGTCACCTTATGAGAATGAAGCCAAACCAAAAACCAATAAGAGCATATAACAGAAGAATATCCGGGTGCAAGGCCAAAGTTAGACAAGAAAACGGTGTATAGAAAACATCAATATAGCCTTGAAAAAACATGGACTAAATGCAACCTTACGACACATCTGGCCTTAGAATGACAGCTGAAGCTCCCACGCTTAACGGCAAGGGTGAATACGATCAATTATCATTCAAATGAGGAAAGACAATGGACAATAGATGCGCTCTTTTTGATTGTAGAGCTCCATGTAGATATATTTTGTGCAAGTTCTTCCCATGTGTCTTGATCTATTTCAAATGTTTTCAGTTAGGTCTTTAACAAGTCCTGTAGAGCTTTTTTAGGCCACTGAGATCGTTTACCCTTCTCCAGCTCAAAATACAGAAGTATCTTTGGCAGACGATAGCCTGGCATGCTTACCAAATTACCTACCCAACGAATATGTGTATGCATCAAGATAGTGTTAATGCTGGAGATATTAGATCTGTCAAGGACAGTTGTATCTGGAATCGTGTCTTATCATCTGATGTTCATAACTTTTCTGAGACAAGTTGTGTGAAAGTGATTGAGTTTCCTCACATGACGTCTATATATAGTTTATGTTTCGCTAGCATATAGCAGCACTGGATGTACCACTACTCTGTTGACTTTCACCTTAGTCTGGAGGTTAATGTCATGTCTACGCCATACAGTTGCGTACACTCTACCGAAAGTGTTGCTTGCCTTAGCGATCCTTATATATATATATATATATATATATATATATATATATATATACGTGCACAGACACGCACACACGCACACACAGACACGCACACACGCGCACGCACACACACACACGCACATATATATATATATATATATATATATATATATATATATATATATATATATATATATATATATATATATATATATATATATCATCAAGTTCCGTCTCCGCAACGAAGGTTGGCTGCAACGTATCTCCAACATCTCCTGTCTCTTGTCTTGGTGGTGCACTCTGCTAGACTGTAACCTGTCCTTTTGTAATGTTACTCTCCCACTTGTATCTCTGCCTACCTCTTGCTCGCTTCCCTTTGACTTTACCCTCAAGTTGGGTCTTCAATAGGGTGTCATGTCTTTTAATGTGTCCAAACTATTTTATATGCCTGATCTTTATTTCTCTTAGTAGTTCTTTCTTCATATTATGTGTCTTCAGCACCTCTTTATTTGTTTTCTTCTCTTTCCATGATGTTCTCCCTATTCTTCTATATACCCACATCTCAAAGGCATCAATTTTGTCTTCTACTTGTTTATTTAGTGTCCATGTTTCTGAGCCATACATTCATATGGAATAGATGTAGCATTTTATAATTCTCATTTTTATCTTGTTTGTAATTTGTAAATTTCAAGTCAATAAATCAAGTAATGAATATGGACTGGATATAAACATTCAAAAAACAAAAACCATGATAATCAGCAAAGACACAGAAGAACAGGAGGTAAACATAAACATACAGGGAGAGAAACTACAACAAGTAAAACAGTATCAATATCTTGGACACATAGTCACAAATGATGGCAGATGTGAAACAGAAGTTAAAAGGAGAATAGGAATGGCTAAAAGTACCTATATGACATGAGGAAATTATTAATATCTAAACAAATTACAAACAAATTAAAAATGAGAATTATAAAATGCTACATCTATTCCATATTAATGTATGGCTCAGAAACATGGACAATAAATAAACAATTAGAAGACAAAATTGATGCCTTTGAGATGTGGGTATATAGAAGAATAGGGAGACCATCATGGAAAGAGAAGAAAACAAATAAAGAGGTGCTGAAGACACTTAATATAAAGAAAGAACTACTAAGAGAAATAAAGATCAGGCAAATAAAATAGTTTGGACACATTAAAAGACATGACACCCTATTGAAGACCCAACTTGAGGGTAAAGTCAAAGGGAAGCGAGCAAGAGGTAGGCAGAGATACAAGTGGGAGAGTAACATTACACGATAGACAGGTTACAGTCTAGCAGAGTGCACCACCAAGACAAGAGACAGGAGATGTTGGAGATACGTTGCAGCCAACCTTCACTGCGGAGACGGCACTTGATGATGAATTTGTTTAGATATTAATAATTTCCTCATGCCATTGAAGGTACTTTTAGCCATTCCTATTCTCCTTTTAACTTCTGTTTCACATCTGCCATCATTTGTGACTATGTGTCCAAGATATTGATACTGTTTTACTTGTTGTAGTTTCTCTCCCTGTATGTTTATGTGTATCTCCTGTTCTTCTGTGTCTTTCATATAGGCCTATATGAACTTGTCTTTTTTTGTCCTCTGAACTTGGAACGTTTCAAAATGGTTTGTGGTAACTATATTGGCGACTAATTCCACGCCGTGCTTACTTCCGGTAATAGTTCACAACAAACGGTTATTTTAAGAACTTTATTCGGTATGATGTTCATCTCTTCTAGTAATATATCATTTACATGCGAATTAGTTCTCCGTTAGTACACACCAAGCAGATATTTCACGTAGTAAAAAAGCAACTTTTACTTATACTCATACTTTTTTCCCTCATACTTTTATTTGTGCGGATGTTACGTTAAGTCTAAGTTTAGTTACTGTCTGCAATGATCTTTTTACGTCAGCATCAATGAGAACCTCTGCATTAGTTTTCTTGGCTGTCCATGTTATTTTCATCATTCTTCTCAGAAACCACATTTCTGTAGCCTCTAATTTTCTTTGAGTTTTTTTGTTTACAGTCCATGCATGCTTCACATCCATTAAAAAAAATTGATATAACATCTCAGCACTCAAATTCGGATCTGCATTGATAGTCATCCATTGCACAAAAATGGTTCTCATTTTTTGGAATGCTGATTTGGCTGTTCTGCTCTTTATCTCACTTGAGCATCTACCTTCTGATGTTAACAGGGTGCCAAGATATTTCACTTTTTCAACTTGTGCTAATTTTGTGTACAACATCACCACTTGAAATTTCAAATACTGTCAATCAACAATACATTTCACAAATTCTCCTGAATTTCTATTTGTCACTTATTCCTCACATCCAACCTTGGAGATTCATCAATTTCATTGGACCAGACTCTATAAACAAATGCAATTGCCACTAATCTGACTTATGTTTTTACTTTTTTTCACAAATTTATCTTCAATTATGTTGAACTTTCATCGACTGAAGCTTTTAGCTTTGTCTCAACGTTGATTCTGAGAAACATTTCGTAGATTATGTCTCACGCAATTTGCTCCTTCTACTAGGCTCAGAAAACAGACTTAATATTTCATCTATCAATCAGGCATTGGTCCATTTCTTAGTTTGTATCCAGACAATTTCCAAAAAGGTGTGGCTTACTCCAACATTCTGATTCGTGGTTGTTTAAATTCAGGTACACACAGTTACTGACAATTCAGACAATTGCATCTGTAACAGTGTACGGAACGTAACCGGGTGTATGTAGCGTTCATTCATTTTCCTTTTGCGCTGAAGTTAGCGCATGGGGCAGAGGTCAGATCTCTCCAATTCTGTCTGTTTAAAGCTATTCTGTGCAGTTCTTGAATAGTATGAATATTGGTTGTTTTACTTTCTCTAACTAAGTATTGTTCTTCTGATTGTTTCTTTTGGTCTACCCCTTGCTCTTCAAGTCTTTTGCCTGTAGGTATCCATTCAAGAGATTGGTGGTGTATTCTGTTGGTGTCTGAGCGTAGGACATGCCCGATGTAGGACCAACAGCGTTTTCTGATAACATCTGTGATGAAATTTTGATGTCTCTTATCTGATTTTATCATTCGATTTGAATTAACTGTGTTAGTTATCCTACAAAGACATTTGTTCTCGAAACTCAGTAATTTCGTATGTAGGTACTTGAACAAATTTTTCAAAATAATGCTACATCATTAAAAACACTATAGTTAGATAGCCTTGAAAACTGAAATTCAACGATACAATGTATCGTCGATTTATCAACCAAGTCTGTACGTCAACCCTGAAAAAAGTTGTAAATTTTTGTCTAATTAATTTGACATCAAAATAATTTACATTTAATATATAGGAAAATATAAATAAAACTTGATCACAAAAATGTAACATCTGACAATTTCTGAATTATCTTAGTTATTTTCAATAATACAACGCACATACTATACTATACTATACAGTAATAATCATTCAAAATGGTTGTTAATTTGCATAATTATAATGAAAATAAATTAAATATCTATTAAACATAATAAAATACCACAGAAACTATATATTTTTGTATTCACAAAGACAAGACGCATCTGTTGATCACATTGCTGTGATTCTCAGAGGCATGTACAACTAATTAATATTCAAAATGGCAGCCAATTTGCATAAATATAACAAATGTTGATGTTTAAAAAAAATTAATGCTGTTTTCAGCATCATGCTGCATCCTTAAAAGTTCCATATATAAAAAGAAACATTGTTAAAGAACATAATAAATCTGGTTGCAGACACAAAAAACGGCGACATCACTAAATATAAATATTAATACTAGAAATTTATAACATAAACACAATTTTCTGTACAAGCGAATCCCGGATGTCCAAGTACCTATGTAATGTTTATCCAGTTTTATATTTCATGTCACCCCGTTGACCAAGATTTATTATTCCTGCTTGCAGATCTAAGTTCTCAGGCCTATGAGTCATTATTGTATTATTAATTATGACTATAACTTGAGAATTAGTACATGTACATTATTATATATAGGCCTATGATACTGTAATACGATTATATGCAATGCAAGTATAGATTGACAATGATTAGAACATGCGTATTTCCAGTGGCAGGTAAAAGTTACTTTTGATTCTTGACTGTACTATAAATAGCACTGTTTACATTTTTAACTAGCCGATGTCACGGATTTCCGTGTAACACTAATGAAATTAATGGCTGCCGTGATGTCACATCCCAACAATCACTGAGTTTCTAGACACAGACAAACTTAAGCATAATCTGTTTCTTTTCAAATTTACATATTAAAAAAAATTTCCCTATGATTTGTACTGAACGATCATTATTTATGCACGCTACACATGGAGGCGAGGTGTGCACACAAATTAGAAATATTATTTCTAATCATAATAGTACTCTAAATACTTAGGCTTTCCAAATCACACAACGAAGGTTAGGTAATACCTCAAAACTAGAGCAAAGATCACAACGAAGAATTAAAAGCAACTTGCACCCCAGTGGCAATATACGGTTGTGAGGCATTAAATATAGCAAAGAGAATCACTGTTTTCGAAATGAGATGCTACAGAAGACTTTTACGTATACCATGGACAGCTAAAAAGATAAATCAAGAAGTGTTAAAGATCAATAAACTTCAAAGAGGGCTGCCTCCTTGACAAAATCCTAACAAGAAAGCTGTGTTTTTTTTTTTGGTCATATAAAGAGACATAACAGGATGGAAAGATAATAGCTGAAGGCAGAGTTAACGGCAACAGGGGAAGAGGGTGCCCAAGGACAATGGTGCATTGCACTGCTATAGATCAACTCATCCAGAATCATGGAGTGTTCAGAGAATACATAAGGAAGGCAACGTTCTGGAAAGACTATGTCGTATGATGATGGTATTAGTTGTCTTGTCTTTAGTTGAAACCCTTTCACCTCTGCATCATAGTTGCTGCAGAATTTTCAACAAGGAGCAAATAACTCTATGACGTTTTGATTTTTTGTCAGGGAGGACTGAGAGAGCCATATCCTGCATTAATGGTAGCTTTGAAGGCTGACCAATCTGTGCATACTTGAATCCAGTCCTTGGGCTAGGAGTTGATAGTCTCTAGTGCAATGGACTTAAGGGTGTTTTTGTTTACTGCCTTGATTGCTGACATAATTTAGTATAGTGTTTATTTTGGGCAGTATGAGGGATGCAGGGATAAATGTTCCAGTGTAGGTAACAGCAAATAAGTGGCTGGAGTAACACGGCATATATCAAGATAAACAAAAATAGGTAGAAGTGTTACCAAAATAAGACATACAACAACCTAACAACGAGATACAGAGACAAAACGACGTTTCGCCTAAAAAGCCTTCATCAGGACAAACCAAAGACCACAGTACAATGAATCTTACATGGAGATAAACATAGCTATGATAGGGAAGAAAGAAAAGGAGAGATAGTGGAGGTAGCACAGATGGAGCAGCATGACAGGGAAGGAGAGTATAGGGAGAAGATGGTGGTAAGTGAGGAGGGGAAAGTTTAGATGGAAGTGAGAAGTGAAAATAGATAAGATGTAATAACAAGTAAAATTAGATAAAATAAATAAAATACCTCAAAAGTGGCAACAGGCAATTAGTATTACTGACATACAGTTGTAATGTAATGGAAGAGCAAAAGAAAATGGTATGACAGATCAGATGAGAGCAAGGGAGAGAAAGAGGCAGTTGGTGGAATATTTGATACTCTTTCAGATTCCATTATCTTCAGGGGAAGATGAGGTTAGTTCTTCTGCTAGCTGTACTGGGGATTTTTGTTTTTGCATGTCCATTTGTTGACTACTTCTGTGTTAGGATGGTTTTATGGAAGTTGTTTGTGTCTTTCTACAGCTTCTATAGTTGCCTTTTCTATTCTAATGTCTAGTGGTTCTATGTTTGCATTCATTTCACAGGTCATTGTTGGTGTTGATCTCCTGTCACCACAAATGAAGCGGAGATCCTGGCTTTGTACTCTGACCAAGTGTGTGCAAGAGCTTTTTGATGATGTGGTCTGCAATGGGAGATTATAGTCTAATCTGGATCTGATGTATCCTATGCATGCATGTCTAAGTGTTGTCTTGTCAGATCCCCAGGATGTACTTGCAAGTCACTTTAGCAAGTTCAATTTCCTAAACGCTTTTTCTGTGATTTTGTTAATAAAATTGTTGAAGGTTAGCCTCCTGTCCAGCTGAACACCTAGGTATGTTGGGTTTTCTTCACGATTTAATTCTGCTCCTTCAAGAGTGATTTTAAGTTTCTTGTTTGTTCATCATCAAGTGACGTATTCTGTCCAGAACGTAGTATTTCCTATGGATCTCTTGAATTCTCCGTGGTCTTGAGCAAGTTGCCCTGCATTTTCCAGTGACATGCTCAGACCTTCTTAAAGTCCTCTGTCCAATGGTATTCACCACATCCATAGAAAAATTCTTGTCACAATACTCCTGTAGCTTGCCTTTACTTTCAGGAGGAACATCCGATTGAAACTGTCACTGAAGAAAACACATACATTCTCACTCGCTATTTTGGCCAATTGGACATCTGATTTTCAGAAGTTTGATTCCTATCCAAGCTTGTATTATTTGGGCTCAGATATGTTTAGTGCACAACATTATCATCAATTTTTGGGTCGGAAATATTATTTAATGTCGAGATGATACTGAATTCTGTACATCTTGGTAAGTTAAATCCATTATTCCTCCCAGAATTATTTTTAATTTAATTTATTCTTGAAATTTCAAGATTTATTAGGTTCTTCATCCATTTAAAAAAAAGTATATGTAACTGTTAAGAATGTTTGAGATAATAAAAAATAACAAACTTTTAATGACAACTGTATTCCTTGCCATCGGCCATATGGCTGTTCCATTTATTATTTTCACCATATAGGATTTTTGAGTTACAGTTATTTACTTAATTATATTTTTGTTTGGTTGTTAGATTTATGGTATAATAAATGGATTCTAGCAATTAAAAACATTGCTAATTAGTGATACTGATCGGTAGGCCTATACTTAGACCTACATTATAGAATAACATTATTTATCATCCTTATCACACTAAGCACCTCTTGCAAAATTGCACAGTCATCACTGTGGCTATGGTGATAAACAACTATGCCTAATGATCCTGGTTATCAACTAAAAGACTAAAAGATCAGGTTGAAAAGTCAAGTAAAATAATATGGACACCCAAGAAACAAAAACCATAAAAAATCAAGTCACAGAAAAACAGGTGCTAAAAATAAAAATATATGAAGAGAAATATGTTTTTTTTTTCTGTTGGAGGGTAAATTTAAAAACCCGGTACATGATGTAGTGATTACAAGAACAAGAGAATTTCCTCCAAAAGCAAAAGATTGATGTCTTGTGCATTCAGGAGACACATCTTAATGACAGCAACAGATTCTCCATCAGAGGCTTTGAATGTTTCAGACTAGGTAGATTAGGCCACAAAGAAGGGATCATCACTATGGTACGAAATAACATACCTACTACAGAAATCGCACTTAACCCAGAGGACTCAGAACATCTCACCATCAAATTACAGACAACCCCAGAACCACTGATATTCACAAATTTCTACTGCCCAAACAGCAAGAAATTACACCTCAGGACAATACCTCTCACAACATCAAATCATATTATAGTTGGAGAAAAAAACCTTGTAAATAAACAGCAACCATTCCCAGGCACAATGACCTCACCCTTTTACAAATCAGAACTTAACATGGCAATTCAAAATCTCTAAAAGAAGAAAGCCAATGGACCCGATGGAATCACAAATGAAATGATCCAACACCTAGGTCTTGTGGGTAGAAACAGAGTCCTAGACCTTTTTAATGAATCATGGGCACAAGGCATCTTCCCAGAGGAATGGAAAGAGGCAGAATTCCAATTGCCAAGAAAGGAAAACCAAAAACCAACAAAACAAGCTACCATCCTATCAGTCTACTTAGTTGCCTAGGAAAAGTCATGGAAAAAATGGTGAATGACAGACTCTTAAATTACCTGTAGGAAAACAATCTTCTAGATGACTGCCAATCAGACTTCAGAAAACACAGATGCACTGAAGACCAAAACAACTTACCTTGCTCAGGAAATAGAAGATGCTTTACAGAAAAAACAAAACTCCTAGCCACCTTCTTGTTCTTAATTGACCTCACAAAGGCCTTTGACAAAGTCTGGAAAGAGGGACTATTGCTAAAACTCGACCAGAAAGGAATCAGAGGCAAAATGTTTCAGTGGATAAAAAGCTTCCTACGAGGCAGAAGGTGTCCCATAGGGAGGAATTCTATCCCCCACACTTTTCATAATTTGGATAGATGACCTTCCAAAACTATTCATACCATATGTACATAGAGCCCTCCATACAGACGATCTTGCTATCTGGACCCAATCAATATACATTTCAGAATACATTGGAGTTGCAAAAGTTAGAATGCAGGAGGCAATAAGCAAAGTTGAAGAGTGGGCAAAAACCTGTCTCTACAAAAACCTGTCTCTTCACCCTCTCCACAAAAACCTGAAAATTATAATCTCACACTAGACAATACCCCAATCCCAAAAGAAAACAGCCCAATCTACCCGAGACTAAAATTTGACAAAAGACTTAGCTGGGGATCACACATTGAAGAGACAGAAAAAAAAGCCACAAGCAGACTACAAATAATGAAAAAACTATATGGGACAGATCGGGGAGCTGACATAACCATAAAACAAGTCAATGTAGGTCATATTCGTCCAACTCTGGAATATGGATTGAGCACATATGCAACAGCAGCAAATACCAATCTTCAGAAACTGGACAAAATTCAAAATGCAGGTCTCCAAATTATAACAGGAGGACTAAGGAGCACACCTATAACGACAATGGAAGCAACAGCAGGATTACAAAATCTAACAGACCGCATGGATGAGAAAATCACAATAATGACCAATAAATTTAGATGCCTGAAACATCACCCTATGCATGAGAAAAAAAATGAGCTAACAAAAAACAGACTGAAAAGACCAAGCTTCAATCACCTATCCAAAAAAACTCATGAAAGCCAATGAAGAAGTAACCAGCAACAATCGGATGAATAGAACAGCTAGAGGCATATTACAACATCGCAAACACCTCACCCATATATACTGCAAAACTTACAATCCCAGGCATTGAGAGCAAAACTATGGAAACCCCTACTGCCCTTAAGGCAAAACACTTGATCACCTGGACATCTGCTCTAGGATAACAGATACTCAAAGGAGCTAATATAGTCTTCTTGTGTGACTGCGTGTCAGTACTCCAGACCATCCACAATGAACCTAAAAGATCTCCAAACAATAACACAAAACACACTGTGGAATAGTAGGAAATGAAGCAGCTGACAGACTGACAAAAGCAGGTGCAAAAAAGGAACAATTCCAGCACAGAATATCACTGACTTAAGCAAAAACTCTAATCAAAAGAACATACAAACATACATGGAGTCAGAGAACAGGCTGTAGCTTTCCACAGGACCCTATTCTAAAGCTAAGCAGGTCACAACAAACCACAATTTTTAGACTCCGCACAGGACACTGCAGACTACAAGCACATCTCCACAAAATTAAGGCTGACCAATGCCCATGTCAAAAGGGTCCCCAGACTCCAGAACATATTCTGCAGACATGCCCACTCTTCGATGATGTGAGAACTAAAATATTGCCCCAAGAGACAGATCTGAAGGTAAAACTATGGGGCAACTGTGAGAACCTCCTGCTGACGACTGAATTCGTGGAGGCGGCCCACATTCCTGTATAGACTTATGAGCATAGGAAACTGATCGCAGAAGAAGAAGAAGAACATAAGTAAATGTTGGAAGCAAATATAGTGAGCAAGATTTGGAAGGTTAGTGACGGATATCACAAGAATCTACGTCTGATTTTGTGGTATACAAGTTGTTCGAAATCATTACAGGAGTTGAAAGTACTGTTTTATAACTGGATGTTTATAATAGAAAGTGATTAGAATCATCATCATGAGTTAGGAGGAAATTTTAAATAGAACATATTGTGAATCCTGTTGTGAAGATTGTAAGTTCGTAATTATGTCATCTAGTGCACTTTCTATGTGAGTGAAGGAGTTCGCTCAACTGTAACTGTAAGTTGATCATGCCAAGAAAGTTGTGTACTCATGTAAATCTTTATGCTGTGTGTATCTGAATTTAAACCATCAATCACGAATCAGAATGTTGGAGTAAGCCACACCTTTTTGGAAATTGTCTGGATACAAACTAAGAAATGGACCAATGCCTGATTGATAGATGAAATATTAAGTCTGTTTTCTGAGCCTAGTAGAAGGAGCAAATTGCGTGAGACATAATCTACGAAATGTTTCTCAGAATCAACGTTGAGACAAAGCTAAAAGCTTCAGTCGATGAAAGTTCAACATAATTGAAGATAAATTTGTGAAAAAAAGTAAAAACATAAGTCAGATTAATGGCAATTGCATTTGTTTATAGAGTCTGGTCCAATGAAATTGATGAATCTCCAAGGTTGGATGTGAGGAATAAGTGACAAATAGAAATTCAGGAGAATTTGTGAAATTTATTGTTGATTGACAGTATTTGAAATTTCAAGTAGTGATGTTGTACACAAAATTAGCACAAGTTGAAAAAGTGAAATATCTTGGCACCCTGTTAACATCAGAAGGTAGATGCTCAAGTGAGATAAAGAGCAGAACAGCCAAATCAGCATTCCAAAAAATGAGAACCATTTTGTGCAATGGATGACTATCAATGCAGATCCGAATTTGAGTGCCTAGATGTTATATCAATTTTTTTTAATGGATGTGAAGCATGCATGGACTGTAAACAAAAAAACTGAAAGCAAATTAGAGGCTACAGAAATGTGGTTTCTGAGAAGAATGATGAAAATACCATGGACAGCCAAGAAAACTAATGCAGAGGTTCTCATTGATGCTGACGTAAAAAGATCAAACATTTGGGGCAGACAGTCAAGTTTTCTAGGGCATGTTCTGAGATTAACACAGCTTGAACACTTAATAACCACTGGAAATATCAAGGGCAGAAGAGTTAGAGGATGACAAAGAGAAATGTTATTAGATGGACTCGTATTGTGGCATGGAAGAAGCTTACCAATCAAGCTTATTGACAACACAAGGCAGAGAGTCGTGGAGAAACATAATCGCCTACATCATATGGCATGTGATTGATTGATTGCAAGATGTTGTGCAAGGAAACCTGTTTGTGCCTATAATTAACTCCCAAAGAAAAAAAGGAATTAACTTTGAATGGAATTAGTTACAGGATCGTCAAAACCATAGTAACTAGTAGAAAATTGAAATAGTAGTGTAAATTACTTTGGCGTTTACAGACCAATAAAAGACAGGGGTGTGGTTTAAAGAACCCACTGATTGATAGAATCTTATTAGGAAGTGAATCTAGTAGTGTATGAAACTTTTGATTGACATCCATGCAATAATTGACTTGGGTGCTGAAGATAAATGAACTCGGAAATTATCTGAAACAAATGATGATAGATATAACAGTAATAAAACAGCCAATTAGATTTGATCTTTAAGATGAGACATCTTATTGTAACCAATCATCATTGGGCTTCAAGGTACACCTTCGTCTACTAAGTTTCACTATCATTAGAGGGGATAGCATTGATCTATTAACTGAGGCTTGATCATTACTTGAATGTGCTCATTGAGATTTTATCATCACTGAATCTTTATTGCCGTGGTTAAGCTTGTCAAACAACGCCTGAATTGTTTAGGAAGCGTTATTGTAGAAGGTTTTATGTCGCCAACTTGGAGATTGACACCTGTCTAGAATTATTAATGACAATAACTTTCATCATATTTAAACTGGAATTTTCCTATTCGAGAACTAAAACAATTGACTGTCACTCAAGACACGTTCATAAGAGGAGAGACTATTTTTAAATCATTGACATTTGAATAGTTTAGAGACCATTTTTGATAGGAAGTTAGATTCAAGGAGTGAATTGTGATCACTCCTCTTGTTTTTCTAAATCAGTCAATACAATTTATTCTGTTACCAACTGTGAATACTAAATGTCAGTAGCGTCTTAATATCTGATATTGTCCTGTTGAAAAAATTAATAATATGGAGCATGTCATGTCTCAGAGAAAGAATAAATAACCAAAACTGTATTGGATATTGAGTTCAGTTTTTAGGTTGGTTGGTTGCTGATCCAGTGGTCACCAGTTTTTAGAAATTAGTTATTTCCTCAGCTTCTCTACTTTCTTAGGTCACACAACACATCGCTGAAGTACTTTTACAAGAGTGGATGATCACGGTCAAATGAATTAAAGAGACTGTGTATGTCTTCAAGATTTATGTGAAAAGTACAAGAGAACTGCAAAAGTAAAATAGAGGGATTAATAACAATTTGATAGGTGTCATACCTCAGAATGTTACACTACAACAAGTAGAACATTATCAATATCTTGGGCATAGTCACAAATGATGGCAGATGGGAAACAGAAGTTAAAAGGAGAAAAGGAATGACTAAAAGTAATTTCAATGACATGAGAAAAATATGAACAACTAAACAAATCACAAATAAGTTAAAAATTAGAATTATAAAATACTACATCAATTCTATATTAATGTGTGGCTCTGAAACATGGACAATGAAGAAACAACCAGAAGGATGCCTATTAGATGTGGATATATAGAAGAATAGGGAGAACCTTATGGAAAGAGAAGAAAACAAACAAAGAGGTTCTAACAACACTTAATATGAAGAAAAAGTTATTAAAAGAAGTAAAAATCAAACAAATAAAATATTTTGGACACATTAAAAGACCTTGTGGAAGACCTTTCTTGAGGGTAAAGGCGAAGGAAAACAAGAAGAGGTAGACAGAGATACAAGTGGGAGAGTAACATCACAAGGTGGAGGATTATAGTCTAGCAGAATGCGCCACTAAAACAAGAGACGGGATGTTGGAGGTCTGTTGCAGCCAACCTTTGTTGCAGAGACAACACTTGATGATCATAAATGATCCTTGTTGGCGTCTATAATAAACAATTCTTTTTGCTGTTGCATGCAAAACTACAGTGAACATGAGCCTATAGGGCGTCTACCAAAGACAGACACTATTCTTTATATTTTCTTATTATTGTACTTTAATACTAAAACAAATTGTCAATTGATTGCACCATAGTATATTTGTTTTCCTCATTTCTTTCTTTTGTTAAAAAATGTTCTTATTTGTAATTATAATTTCATAAATGTGATGGTACACAAAAGGTCTATAGATGATCTGAGGGTGCATGCAAGCCCATATATTTAGGTGGGTATTTCCGACTCTCCCTCCCCTCCCCAGAAAATCATAATGTGACTTTTAGTACTTGGAAGAGATTGACCAAAAACAGTATAACATAGGGCTATAGGCGTAAGACATTTCCAAAATAATTTGATCATTTTCAGACACATCAATATAAATTAGATCACCATCCTCTGAGATATAATTGTAATGTAGTAATATATTATAAATGTGATTATAGTATTATTGTGCTTGTATGTTTTTAATGATCTGTGAGAACTAATTATAACACTATTTCTAACATCAGAGTTAAAACAGTCAGAGAAAGAAGACAGACATGAGTGAAGTGGAAAATGAAGGAAGACTCTTAGAGGAAGGAGAAGCACCTTCTATCCCAGAAGTCAAGTATGAATGTAAGTTAACAATGTTGCACTAATCCTTTTAGCTGTCATTAGGTAGCTATTCACATTCCATAGTCTTTCTGACAAAATCATAGGTTCTTCTCAGTTGTGTAACTAATGCGACAGCCAGACTCATAAGGTTGTATCAAAGGCATGTTTGTGTGGGTTGGTTTGTGGATGCTTGTTTAGTCCACAAAGGGAGGTATTCCAGTGTGCCAATATCCTAGGATTATCACAGGACCACAGCTAGGAACACAGCACACACTTCTGGGCCAAGTATCTATCATTCTTCTGTCATATTTGTTGATCCATTGACAGTGATGGGACATCTGTCATTTTTCACAACCTTGTCATCTGTCACATAGGACACATGCAATATCTAACAGTTATTTAAAACAGTATAAACATTTTATAGCCAAAAATATAGGGCTAAAACTGATTGAACATATCATGTATTATTTCAAATATTGCTGAGTTCTTGATTCATTTTCTGGGTTCTAATGACATCTCAATCAATCTCTCCAGTTCTGATGACATTCAGTCATGACATTCTCTTCCTAGCTCTATTACAGTATTTATCTACTTCCACCCCACTCATTTCCTCATTCTACCTTTTTTTCCAGAATGGACACAGCTGCTACATTTTAGATGTCTCAGTGAGACCATTTGGTCTTGTCTTCATGGGGTGCACCGTCATGCTACTGTATTTCTCTAACTTGAAAAGGTTTTTCGTATGTCTTCTATGTGTTACTGTCTGTGACATAGTAACCGTCTGAAACCTTCTTCAAATATTATGATAGTTGATTGGTTGTATTAATGACTTGTGATTGATGTTGGTACAAAACTCTTTCATCAAATTGTTCTTGTTCAGCAACTTGATGGTGGTATCATTGATGTCTGCTGCATGACAGCCTTGTGCTGTTTACATAGTCCAGACATTAGGTCTCCAGACAGATTGAAAGATGTCTGCTGCATAATAGCCGTGTGCTGGTTACATAGTCCAGACATTCAGGTCTCCAGATTTGACTATTTTCTGGGTTAATGGAACTCACAATAATTACCATATTCAGTTCTTGAATGTACTGCCTGTCACATTCCCCAAAGCCACTTTCACCATTGAAGATTTGTGTCTTGCAATGTCATCTTTGTTATCATCTACAAGCATTGAACCATGACATACATAAGTGAGACTGGAAATGGGCTAGCAGACCATATCTGTGAACTTGTGTACAGCATCAAAAACTATATTGGTGCTCTTGTTGCTGACCATTCAGGGGTTCAGGTCATCGGAGTACCTATGATATTATTTTGATGGCTATTAAGTTGTGCTTCACAGATGACAAGACTCAACATGCATTTGAGAACCATTATATGTATGAGGGCACGTCAATAAGTCACAAATGGCTGTAACAAAAATATGATAATTTGGAAAAAGATTTTTTTAAAACTAACATTGTTCTCTTTAATTTTCAACATACCGGTAATTTCCACCTATGTGGATGCACTTATCCCATCATTTTTTCAGTCCTCCCATACTTATTGCATAGAACTGTGTGCTCTGTTTTCTAAACCACATTTTCACTTCACATTCAATTTCTGCATCATCTATAAAATGTCTCCCACCAAGGTGAGTTTTCAGTGGAACAAAAAGGTAGAAATCACTAGGGACTATGTCAAAGCTGTAAGGTGGATGTTCCAGAAATTCCCACCCAGATGGTCAATTCTCTCCTGAGTTTAATTGAGCCGTATGTGGTCTGGCATTGTCATGAAGGAACAGTAGTACTCAGTCAGTTGGCCTGGACTTCACAATTATTCTAATTGCATCTCAAAACACTCCTTGACAATCCCAGAACGCTGTCAGCATAACCTTCCCTGCTGATGGCGTAACCTTGAATGTTTGGACACAATGTGAAGCAGGATGTTTCCAATGCATTGAAGCATGCTTTTATTCGGGTTGGTAGTGATTCCCCCCTCGCAGTCATATATATAAATTTGGCATGATTGAGCCCTTTCGGATCAATGCCAGGCTAGTAGATGATAACAAAGATGACATTGCAACACACAATGTTGATATTCTGTTGTTCCAACATTCTTCTATTTTTTTTTCATCAGTATTTGGGTGTGTTTTGTCTTTTCTGTTTCTTTTGTTTCACCTTTGACCATCTAGTTTTTACTATTCTGGGTTATATATATATTTAGCTATGCCATGTGAGTGAAGAGTGCCATTCTTACAAGTTGTACTATATTGTGAATGTGTTTCTGAGAAAGCCTTTTGCTCAAAATGTTGATTTGTGTGTGTTTCTAATGATTAGCAAAATGTCATTACACTAATGGCTGGAACACACTGGGAGGAAGGAAGATTGCTGGAACACACTAGAAGGATGGAAGATTGCTAGGACACACTAGAAGGATGGAAGAAGTCTGGAATATACTAGGAGGTGCTGCTGACCTTTACTCTGGAACAGAGATGTATACAAATATAATATGCAAGATACGGAAATTATTCATAGAATCATAAGAATAGGGTGCTATAGATGAGATTGCAGGGCAAATATCAAGAATGATATAGAAACACATGGGAAAGTGATAGCAAATAATTCAAGTGCTATGCATGAAGAAACATCAAGTAAATGAGGGTGCAAGTGAACCTGATATATTTTGTCTATACTGTGGAAGATACTTTCTCTGTTGTTCAGATTGCTCTTGCTAGCTACCATCACCATTGATTGTATGTTATATCTCCCATATATTCTGAGTACATGGAAATGACTCAAAACTAAAAAAAACTAGAAAGGTTCTAATGTATTCATATCAATGTGTATTATTCTGTGTTACAGATTTAGACCACACAGCGGATGTACAGTGAGTGTTGATGAATATTTGAGCATGAGTTTCTTTACTGCACATATACTAGATTTATAACACTGTCATCATCATCTAGTGCCATTTCCATATCATGGATTGGGGCTCAACAGACTTCCCTTAGGGTATCTGGAGGCAGCGTACACATGAGTACATCATCGCAGCTGGTTTTTTTTTATGAATCTATGGGTTTTTCGGTCAACACACATGACTAGGGCAGACGTCAGCATTGAAATCTTTGACACTTTGATAGGTCAAGGATGAGTCAGTTTTCAACAATGCAGAATAATATTTTCTCACTTCGATCAAGTTTTTTTGGTGCAACTCTTTGCACTGTGCCTGCTGTTATCATTAATATCATGATTTTTTATATCTTTAAACTGAAATATATGTTGTGTTGTTATGTAATTACACACACTATCTTGTCAGGCTACTTTGTTTTTCTTTTTTTTTGCATAAGAATTTATGATAGTTGCTAACAGTGTGATTTGGTGTAAGGTGACGCACGTTTATTGGGGAAAAGTGTTGCATTAAAAATGTATGGAAAAAATTCTGATGTCATAAGGAAGATGCCAATCTAAAGCTGGGGAGACCGATAAATGTGGTTATAATGATCATCTAACCTTACGAAAACATTATTACCTTTAAAATGGAACTCACAAACTATTATCCAAACTTTTTTTTTCAGATTAAAGTTGTGAAACTAGGTTTATCTATTCTATCTATTCTTAGCACACATTTACACACTGCCTGTGTGCCTAACCTGTCACAGTGGTGATCTCCCTATAATGGTTTGTATCACCTTTTCACACGTGCCATTTGCTCCAAAAAATGGGGCAAAGTGATTTTTTAATATATGTTCATAAATTATCATTCTACGGTCTAAACGTAACTATGTTTTCAATAACCTCATGAATGTTAGATGGATGAATAAGCTATACACTGATGGCAGTTTGGTCTCTTGTAGAGATCTAGTTGTCAGAATACGCTAAAATGTGAAAAGAGCAACATTTTATCCCCGGCTACCCTATCCTCTGTCTCTTGTCTTGCCTTCTGTTAGGCTAGGTTGTCCATGTCATATTTCTCCCCATGTGTATCCCTGCCTACCTCTTGATCACTGCTCCTCTTGACTTGGTGGTGCACTCTGTTAGACTATCCTGTCCATGTCATGATGTTTGTCTCACATGTGTATCTCTGCCTATCTCTTGATCACTGCTCTTAACTTTACCTTCAAATAAGGTTTTCATCACAGTTTCTTGTCTTTTTATATATGCCATATATTTCCAAATATAAGCTGAGATATTTTTGTATTTTTTTCTGCTATTCATGAAGGGGTTTCATCTTATATGTCATCACAATAACAAAAACGTTTGAATTATCGGGGAAACACAAAAACTATAATACAGAATACTGGTAATGGGAAAAAGAATTTACGGTGCAAAAAGGCATTAACATCTTTTGATATTGCAATCACTGCCTGAATTCTGAAATAGTTTGCACATTTCATTCTCTGTCATGGGAACTTGAGGTTGTGGATATCATATCTCACCCTGTTGGCAAAATCTGATCATGATCTAAGTGTCCTCAAATAAATAGTATTGAATATGCTCCAAAATGACTACCCAAAACAATCTTATACAAGAGTATATACAGATGGATCAGTGAAGGAGGCATATAGAATGGGCCAATGGAAACAAACTTTAAAAAAAAATTAGTAGCCATGAGTGTTCATTCTACAAATTTCAAGGCAGAGTGTAAATCAATCAAAGCAGCAACTCTTTTGCTGCTGGGCACATCCCACCTTGATCATGAAAGAATAGTGCTTCTTAACGTTATCAAATCTACTTTTTTCCAGAACCCAAACACACTTCACATGAATAATTGAAATATTGGTTCTCCAATGGATTCCGGGCCACTCATAAATTGGAGGAAATGAGATAGCATATCAGCTAGCAGATGCTGGAATTAACTGCCAACAATAACAGATAGAAGATTAACAGACTCAAGCAACATATGTATGGGAAGTTTGTAACTGATGATGTCAATATTTGTCTCTGTGGACAGTCTCCAGCACATATTTGACAGAACTGCCCACTGTACAACACTACAAGAAGAAAACTGGCCATCTGAAACAGCTTTGGCAGATAAGTTATTTGACCATGTTGTGGGGGCTGGTAACCACAGTACAGTTCATTGATGAAATCCATTAAAAAAATAAAATAATATGACTTGGACTAGAGAATCAGGAAGAAGAATAACAGAAAATTCCCAGGGGAAACTATGCCATTCAAAACAAGATATGGGTTGCTGTTCTGTCATTCAAAACACAAGGTGTGGGTTGCTATTCTGTCATTCAGAAAATTATATATGTTACTGTTCTGTCATTCAAAACAAGATATGGGTTGATTTTCTGTCATTCAAAACACAAGATATTGGTGTCTGTTCTGCCAATCAAAATACAAGATATGAGTTGTTGTTCTGCCATTCACAACAAAAGATATTAACTGTATTTGACATTATTCTGTGTTATCATTTTTTGTGTTTCTACCACTAATTAAAAAAATTTTGGTGTTATTTATTTATGCGTATATAAGCCAAAAACTGAACATCATTAGTGGGATATACCGGTAATACAAAAGTTCTCAGCTTATTTATGGAAACACACTGTCAATGTGCATTGCTCTGTTTTTATTATCGTTGATTCATTTTGTATCTGAATTTACTTGAACTTGTGCTTGATATTATTACTAAATTGTTTGATATAGAATATTGTTAGTATTACTAAATAACTTTATATAGAATATTGTTCATATTTGATTAAATTTTCTTTTTCGTAGTGTTGAAATTAATTAGGAAACTTCCAATAATTATCAAATGTTATTTTGATCTTTCACAGGCTCCACTCATGTATCCTTGCCTGATAACATATGACAGACCCATTGAATAGGCATAGTTGTATGCCCTTTAACAGAGGGAAAGATACAGATGGATGCATTGTAGAAATTATAAAGAAGATCGAAGATCTAATATGGGTGGGAGGGATATGGTCCATTTTTAAGATCTTAATTCACTGGTTGCAAAGGTTTATTTAGGGTTTGTGTGGAATTGGTTCAAACAATATTTTTTGTTTTCTATTTTTACTTTTAGTACTAGAAGCTTATCCAAAAGAGGAGTAAACCCCCCATCCTTATAATGATTTTCACAAAAAAAGGCCATCAAAGTGTTAATCAAATAGAGAAATTTACACATGAAAATACAAGTGTTTTTTACTTGTGGGTAATTCCCTTCCCCAATCCTTAAGGAAAATGTATCTTGTGCCCTGGTAACTCTACTATCTTGACATATGAAACATGAATGATGGTGGCGTGAAGTCACATGGAGAATCTGTAGTTGCAGCAATAGACCTAGAAGATGTGTACAATAGAGTTAATTACACCCATCTTGTCAACATGCTAAGGGAACACAATATCTATACCTGGATCATACGCTGGATAGCAAATGTGCTAATCTGTAGAAAGTTGCTCTGAGGTGTGGATCCTGAACATCTGAGATCAGAACAATAGCACCTGGTCTGCCACAAGGATCTCCTTTGTCTCCAGTGCTGTTTAATGTGTATATGTTAAAAATTGCTCAATTGCAAACCTCAAGCAATTGTAGAGTTCTAACATACGCTGATGATATCCTACTATACAACTTAGGGGTAGGCACAGAACAGATATCGCTGACAGTGTACAGAGTGGACTAGATCAATTGTCGATATGGTGCAGAACATACAACGCTGTGATAAATCCCTCAAAAGGAAAGGTCGCCTGGTACTCCTTAAATAATAATCTGGTCAGTAACACAGTAATTGTCAGTTGCATGGGCTCATTCATTGAAAGAGAACAGGACCTTAAATATTTGGGATAAACTTTGATAGAAGTCTCATTCAACAAACACTTTACAAATATGGTTCAGAAGGTTAAAAGAGGGATCAGTGTTATCAAGGTTATGGCGACCTTCGACATGCAGCAATTGGTACTGTTTCTGCTTCTACAACTGATGGTGTTATCTGTCATAGCTTATGGCCTATCTCTGCTATGAGATTTCTACTTGATCTCCTCAGTATTAGAGTGCGACCTCAGGTAGCACAGGTTAGGGCATACCTTAAAATGACAGAATACAACCACCATCCATTACACCAACGTCTAGATGAGTCAAAGGGAAAACAAATTAAGTGTGGCAGATCACGGATGGCAGAGGCTGAAGGCACTGCAAAGAAGATGTGAATTTAAAGAAATAGGAAAGGGCAGTGAATGGGTGGAGGTAGACACTGAGAAGAAATCACTGACTAAAGTAATAATACAACTAGATAAAGCATGTCGAAAATGGACGGGTTTCTGGGCCCAGTGCATGCACTCGCTCAAAACCATAAGATATAATTATATACACAGATGGCTCAATTAACAGAAATACAAATAAAAGCGGTTGGGGTTTTGTTGCCTACAGAAACGGCCTGAAGTTGGCTGAGAAATCTTAGAATACTCCATTGTCATATCGAGCATGAGAATGGAGAAAGAGGGAGTTACAGCAGCAATTAATTGGTTGATAACTGATACATCAACACACGCGGTAATACTCACAGACTGTCAAAGCATGCTGCACAAGATAAAAAAAAGTACATGCTGAGAAAAGAATGGTGGGACTTATTGAACAACTCATTTGTCTAGAGTATTACATGGATATACTGCCCTGGTCATGCTGGGATCAGAGAAAATTCTGCGATAGACAACAGAATGCTGAGAAGAGATAAATCAGACTTGATCAAGGCAGTAATAAATTCATTTCAAGATGAAGATGATGTCAATGAGGTTGAGAATGTGCACATGCAGACAATGTCAGATATGGAAGTATCTAGAGGGGAGGAAAGGAAAAGTAATTTTTTGGAATGCCTCGAAAAACACACAATTAACACCTGACCGGGACTCTACATACACTCGGATGTCTGCTGGAATGGAGCGTGGAGCACTTATGGGAATGCCCCACATTCTGTAAATCTTGATCGTAATAAAGAAGTACATGGATCTATATGTGTAGAAGCTAGGTGAGCTAGCTTGACATATGAAACATGAATGATGGTGACTTGAAGTCACATAGATCTATATGTGTAGAAGCTAGGTGAAACGTGATTGATGGTGACTTGAAGTCACATGGATTTATATGTGTAGAAGCTAGGTGAAACGTGATTGATGGTGACTTGAAGTCACATGGATTTATATGTGTAGAAGCTAGGTGAAACGTGATTGATGGTCATCCAGATTGATGAAACATCAATAAACAAGATTACTCAAATGTTAGTTTGTGTAAGCATAGAGTTACCTGTGCTACATAGAAGTATATTCTGCTTGAGAGGGTTCTCACTTATAGTATCTGTGTGTGTCACATTTCCTTAACTTGATTCTAGGGGGCTGTGATTTGAAAGAGAGCTTTGAACAAGTAAGTGCAACTGTTTGTGTATGTTGTTTTTCTATGCTTGATTTTGACAAATAAAATGCTGTACTGCAAATGTTAATTATGAAGATACTGAAGTTTTTCATTCAATAAATATTTAGCTTTGCAAATGTGATGTGTCACATTTCCATTCAACCAGTAAACATTTAGTTTAGCTTTTGTGACATCATTAGTCATAACAGTGTTAGAAATGAAGCAAATACATAGTAGTGTGGGTTATTAGTTAGTTAGTCATCAGATCATCATGATGGCACTCCAGACATGTCCATAGGTGCTCCGATCTTATATTCAGCATGTGGTCACTGACTGTTCCAATTCTGTGTTGATTGATAACTCTTCTTTTGATGTCCATATGCAGCTTATATCTTACAACACTATGTTTCACTTCCAGGTCCTGCATTGTAGCATAGATACTGAAAAAATACACCCCATACCTTCCAACTTATCCAATTAAAAATATCAGCATGGTCCATCAAACTGCCACTAGCAACTGTGGCTAGGCTGGCAAGTTTGTCTGCTCTTTCATTTCCCTCAACACCCACACATGTCCTGTTGGCAACCATTTAAAAACCATTAACAACAGTTGAAATCATGATGTCAAACACCACATAAACATAAATGATGCTCTCAATATGATTTTTGCACAGGTGCACGGATACCGAAGCACCATTTTCACAGGTCCATTTTCACAAATTGACCAAACCACTTTATCTTCTGATTCTATATATTCAATACAAGGCATTATTCCTATTCTTTTTCTGATATCCTCGTTTCTTACTCTGTCCAGTTTGGTGACCATAGCTGCTTTTCTTAAACACTTCATCTCACATGTGATGATTTTTCTCTGCTGCAAGGTTGTTAAAGACCATGTTTGACACTGGTAACAAAGTGCTGGTATGAAAATTGTACATATTATCTGTCTCTTTATGTCCATATTGATCTGTGTATGCAGGAGTAATGGTGACAGTTGATATGTCACTGCATTTGCTTTCTGGCATCTTGATTCTATTTCTCGGTCTAGCCTTCCCATTTTCTGAAGAAAAAAAACACTTCCTAAATATATGAATTCTTTTGTTTGTTTCACTGGTGAATTGTCTATTATTGTTGGTGACTTGCTTATTTTCATAACTTCCTTCTTTTGTATGTTGCTTTTCATGTTATACTTCTTACAAGCTGTTGACAATCTATGTGAATTTGCATGTTTTCTACTTCATTGTATATAAGGCTTTGACCATCAGTGAACAGAAGTTCATTGATTTCACTTGTGTTTTCATCTACTGAGTTGTCTGCATTGTTTATATTTTTCTCTTTTAGAATAATAGCTTCTTTCATTATTCTATTCATATAAATATTGAAAATTAAAGGGGAAAGCATGCACCCCTGATTTAGTTTCAAATGTTTTGGTAATTCCATCTGCTGTTCTCACTACACTTATACAATTTTAGTGTAGTGCTTTTATGTTGTCTAATAGCTGACCACTGATGTTGTACTTCTCAAATTTTTCCCATAGAATATTCCTATCTACTCTATCGATTGCCTTTTCCTGGTCTATAAATATAGTGTTGATGTCTTGATTGTATTCAATAGCTTTTTCATTTAGTTGTCTCAGTGTGAATAGTGCGTTTGTGCAACTAGCTCCTCTTCTAAAAGGTATGGGTATGTTTTAGGTAGCTACTGTTATGTTCTGTATTTATATGTTTTAGGTAGCTACTGCCATGTTCAACTATATGACAACTGACTACAGCACAGTGGAGATGAGATATGTTCATGAAATCGACATCTCAGGTACGAGCTCTATAGACATCTCTGATGTGTGTTTTCTGTGAAATCAACATCTCTGGTATGTCATGTACCAGTATGTTAAACAGACATTATTATGTGATGTACTGGTATGTTATAAATAGACAGACTATCGCTAAGACTAAAAGGTTACGAGATGTAAACACGAAAACATACAAATTACAATACATAAGACATTTTCAGCATTTTGAACCATTAGTTCTTTTTCAAGAATATATTTTAAAAAACTGAAAAATAATGTAAACAGTAAAAACAATGTTACCACCACAAAGGCACAACATATACTATTGACATGTAAACAATACGAAGTTCAAGGTAAAAATGATGTATGTGGAAACATGTAGTCATGGAAGCAGGTTTTGTTGAAAATTTGACAGGATATAATAACAGATATAACAAATTATTACCCAATACAACAAGGATAGCAATACAATAAGGACCACACCAACAAAAATTTTAATAAATGAATGTCGGAGTTAAGTTGAAAATGCTTGAGGGTAACAAGCTCAAAAGTAAATTGATTTTCAAGAGCGTACCTAAATCTGTCATCCTTGGTGCGGGTTCTGAGGACAGTGATCTGGATATTGAGGGCACCATGATGACATCACCATTGACATGAATGGTGACGGGCGTAGGTTCTCTGTGTTTTATGGCATGATGATGCCTACAGAGGCGATCACTCAATCGTAATCATGTTTCACCTATATACTTCTTGTCACAACGTTTACATATGTTAACGTAAATGACATGGGATTCACATGTAAAGACCTCATCTATAGTGAAAGTGGCCTTAGGAAATTAAACAGTGGATCTGAACCACATAGGGACATGTGTAGCAATGACTGCATTTGCAACAAATAGTGCCAAAGTGAGCAGGAACATAAGACATGAAGTGACTGTGGACCAAGATGTCATTAAGAATTCTGTCATGCCTATAGGCAACCAAAGGCAAATCGTGGAAAGCGGCACAAGTTTCAGAATCAGACTGAAGAAGGGAATAATGCTTGAACAAGATTTGACGGACAGTAGAGTTATGGGGATGAAAAGTAAGTTTAACTCTATCAGAGGAGGGACAAGTTTAACTCTATCAGAGGAGGGACAAGTTTAAATCTTTCAGAGGAGGGACAAGTTTAAATCTATCAGAGGAGGGACAAGTTTAACTCTATCAGAGGAGGGACAAGTTTAACTCTATCAGAGGAGGATGAAGTACCCTGAGTATTAGTCAAGGTATAAAGTGGAGATAATGTATGAACACGAAGTCATACTGATGAAAGGACACTGTCAGGGAACAAACGTCTATGAAAGAAATCAATGATCTCAGAGGATTTATCAAGAAAGTCAACATCATCATTTCAAACATCATAAGAAAACGAAGATGGAAATACCTTTTTCACATTTTACGACTAGATGTAAACTGAATAAATAACAGACCCTTATTTGGTCACCTGAGGTAAAAGAAAAAGAACATTTATGAACATCAGATGGCAAGACAAGATTCCAGATACCACTGTCCTTGATAGAGCTGGTATCCCAAGCATTGACACGATCCTGATGCAGACACAGATTCGTTGGGCAGGTCATTTGGTGCGTATGCCAGACCATCGTCTGCCAAAGATACTTCTCTATGGTGAGCTAGAGAAGGGTATACGATCTCAAGGTGGCCAAAGGAAGCGCTACAAGGACTCATTAAAGAACTCACTGAAAGCCTTTGAAATAGACCACGATACATGGCAAGAACTTGCACAAAATAGATCTACATGGCGTTCTAAAATAAAAAAGAGTGCATCATCTTGTGAAAAGAAGAGAAATGCAGCAGCTCAACAGCGGAGAGCAGCTAGAAAGTCACGGATAGACCGAGATCCGTCTACAGTCGTTATTCCATGTCCAAACTGTCCAAGGACATTTACAGCTCGAATAGAGCTCATTAGCCATCTACGAACTCATAATCAAGGACATAACTAAAATTGAATTTTCAAAAGTGGATGTAACAAATGGTCATCATCACTTGTGATGGACGAACAACAAAAGAAAAAGAGGAAGACCTAAAACAACCCTTAAAAACACCATTCTTAAAGAAGGGGAATTGATAGGCTGTAAGACCATCCAGGAACTAAAGCTGCAGGCAGCGGACAGCATCAGATGGAGAACCAAAACCTCTGCCCTATGTGTCGCTTGCGGCACGAAAGGAACAAACTAACTAACTAACATTATCATCACTACATAAGCAGAGAAGAAGCTGGTAGGAGGGCAGAGAGTTGCGACAAGCAGAAGGATGAGAAGTGTAGAGCAGAAAACCATGTTCATCAGTAGGCTTGTAGTAAACAGTTGTGCTGAGGTAAGGGGGATGAATAGTGACAATGTCAAGAAAGTTGACAGAAGTAGTAGAGATGTTAGATGTGAATTGAATAGCATGGTTAACATTGTTGATGAAGCAAGACAATTCTGTCTCAGGCAAGTCAGTAATACCTATACCATCATCAATATATCTATGAAATAGTAATGGAAAAGGACCTTCATAAGACTTCCTAACCTGATGTTCAAGATATCCTAGGAAAAGACATGCATAACTGGGTCCCATCTTAATGCCCATAGCAACACCACTGATCTGATCAAAATATTGCTCATCAAATTCAAAGGAGTTGAGCTTAATTAAGCATCAGTTCAGCAAGGCGGATTGGAGTGGTTACAGAGGGATGGGGGGTTCTTATCAAGAAAAAACTGCAAAGCCCTACAACCATCAGAATGGGGTATAGAAGTATATAAAGAACAAATATCAAGTAAGAACAGATGATAAGTACGGTCAGTAGACAACTAAACAGAAGAAAATATAGTTAAAGTATGCTTAGTGTCTTTTAAAATATGAAGGCAGTTGCTCTACTAAGGATTGGAAAATAATATCAAGAAAATTGATTGGATAATAATTTGTTACATATGTTATCATATCCCATCCAATTTTCAACAAAACTCGCTTCTGTGATTGTTTCCACATACATCATTGTCACTTTGAACTTCGTATTGTTTAGATGTCAATAGTGTCTCTGTGGTGGCAACATTGTTTTTACTGTTTTCATTTTTTGTCACTGTTTTATATATTCTTGACAAAAACCTCATGGTTAAAAATGTCTTGTGTATTGTAATTTGTATGTTTTCGTGTTTACATCTCATAACCCCTTAGTCTTAGTGATCATCCATCTGTTGTGTTCAAGTGAAACATAAAAATCCTGCATTCTACACAAGTACTATTGTTGTTCCGTTTCACTGCAGTATCACCTTATATTGATTTCATTATAAATAGTCATCTCTGATAGGTGATGTATGTTAATTAGACATCTCTGATATGTGATGTATGTTAATTAGACATCTCTGATATGTGATGTATGTTAATTAGACATCTCTGATATGTGATGTATGTTAATTAGACATCTCTGATATGTGATGGTTCATATGGGGGTTTGTTATTAATACAGAGAAAACAGAAGTCATGCTATAATCAGCATTTGACAAAATCTATCATGAGCCAAGCATACAGGTAAATCATGTAGCACTGAAAGTTGTGAATAGATTCACATACCTAGGTAGTAGACTATCACAAAATGCAAATATAAATAACCAAATGGTCAGAGGGTGTCCGACAAAGTGGATGGTGCCGCAGTAACCTAATGAACAAATAGTAACACAAAATGAGGTAAACAGGTTACTAAAACACTTACCTAGCCTATTAATAAAAATATATTTAAAAAAAATATACAATAAAACTAAACAGGACAATTCTCAACGTATCGGCTCAAATTGAACCTTTTTCAAGAGACAAACAACAGAAAACGACAAAATAAAAAACAAAATAGATGTCTATATTTCATCAAGCCCCCGTCTCCATAATAGCGCAGGGATGGCCTATCATTTGGCCATCCCTGCGCTATTATGGAGACGGGGGCTTGATGAAATATAGACATCTATTTTGTTTTTTATTTTGTCGTTTTCTGTTGTTTGTCTCTTGAAAAAGGTTCAATTTGAGCCGATACGTTGAGAATTGTCCTGTTTAGTTTTATTGTATATTTTTTTTAAATATATTTTTATTAATAGGCTAGGTAAGTGTTTTAGTAACCTGTTTACCTCATTTTGTGTTACTATCACAAAATGCCACCATTGATGATGAAGTGCATACAAGGATCACCAATACAAGCAGCATTTTCGGCAAATTGTACACAAATAAATGTGTGGTATATAAATGGCATTAACATACAGACTAAGCTGAAAGTTTACAGAGCAGGTACTTCCAGTGCTCTTATACGCTAGTGAAACAGTGTATAGATGATATGTGAGAAAGTGCAATTACTTACACACAACTTGTCTCAGAAAAGTTAGGAACATCATATGGCAACACAAGATTCTGGATACCACTGTCTTTGACACATCTGTTATTCCTAGCATTGACACTATTCTGATGCAGATACAAATTCATTAGGCAGGTCATGTGATGTGTATACCAGATCATCACAGTCAAAAACCATGCTGCATCTTGTGAAAAGAGAAACACAGCAGCCCAACAGCAGTAGTTAGAAAGTAACTATCTACAATAGTCATCCCATGCCCGAACTATCCAAGGATATTTGCTGCCAGAATAAGGCTTATCTACAAACTCATAGTTATGGACATAACTTTAACTAACTGAATTTCAAAAATGAATGTAACAACCGTATTGAAATAGATATCTCTGGTGTATGTTGTTATGTTATGTTCCTCCAGGGTCATAGGCAGCGCATAGGGCAGAAACCATAGCTTTCCCTTTCTGTCTTTGTGTTGCCAGATCTTTCAATTTGTGTGTGTTGTTTAGGTTCATTGACATGCCTTCTCTATTAATAGTTCTTCATAGAGTTTCTCTAGGTCTCTCTGTTCTTACTTTGGGTGGCACCCAATATAGTGACTGCTGGGGAATTCTTAGGCTGTTCATTCTGAGATCATGGCCGATGTAAGTCCAACGCCTTTGTCTAATGAAGGAAGATATATAGGTTTGTTTGCTTTCCTCTCTTATAGTAGTGTTAGATTTAAAGTCACTCCACTTAACATTCAGAATGGTACGTAGGCATTAGTTTTCAAAGGAGTCTAGTCTCTTATCTGTGGCTTTTGTGGCTTTCCAACTTTCACATTCATATGATAGAATACGGATGATGTTTGAGCTAAACAACTTGAGTTTTGTGGTGTTTCTTAGTGTGTTTGACGTCCAGATGTTAAGTAGTTTATTTAAAGCACCCGCTGCAAGGGCAATACGGTGTAAAATTTCTTTTGATGAGTCTCCATCCAGTGCTAGATTGGTGCCTAAATATGTAAAATTGTTGACTTTTAATGATGGAACATTTTGAATTTTTATTTTGTCATTGGATCTCGTAAAATCTAGTATATGAGTTTTTGATGTGTTGATTTTCAGTCCTATCTGATTTGAGTAGTGTTGGAGATTGTCAAGCTTAGATTGAGCATCTGTGTGGTTTGCGCTCAAATGGGCCAGGTCATCTGCGTAGTCAAGATCTTCAAGAATGGTATTATTAATCAATTTTATTCCTGTCAGCTCATTTTCAGTGCTCTTTCTCATGACCCAATCAATAGCGATGCAGAAAAGTAATTGGGACATTATGCATCCCTGTTTAACGCCCGTAACAACTTGGAACTATTCTGACTTCTCTGGTGTATGCTGTATGTTAAATAAACAGCTCTGGTGTGCAATGTACGAGGAATGTTCAAATGAAACCCACGCATGCTGCATCAGCTATGCCAGCACACAAGGAGCATGAAGACGTCATCACCGATGTAATAAGCACAGATCAATAAACAAATGGTCATGTGGTCATTACTTCATTTGCTTAGTGTCCTGTGCAGACAGTCAACAACATAACCTGTATGATAACAAATCCGTCCAAATTTGTCAGATGAGCAGTGATTCAGTTTCTTACAGCCTAAAGATATCGACCAACGAATATTAATAAAATAATGCATGTGATGTATGGTGGAAAATGTGTTCTGAAGACAACAGTGAAGGATTAGACAGGGATGCTTTGGGAAGGGCGACAAGTTACAAATGTTCTTTAGCAGCCGAGGGGTCAGTAAAAGAAAGTATTAGGGTAAGTCGTATATTGTAAGGAATACAAGAAAGTAGTAGGATAGGTAATGTACTGTAAGGAATACAAGAAACAGATGAAAAAGCAAGTATTATGATAAGTATTTGGTAGGTATTAGATATGTTGATTATTCTCTTCGCACATCAGATGATGTACGAGGAGTTCAGATCTCCACTTCAGTAAATCTCTCAGGGTATAACAGCTGATGGTTGGTTTTATGTTGGTTCACTGCTCTTTCTAAAATCTTTGTTAGGTGTTCTCTATGGACCATGCCTATCCTCACTCCCAATTCTGCGTTCTCGATATTGACTCATGCTAATTTATCTCAAAATCATCTGATTGTGCGGAGACACAAAGAGCAATGAGCATTTCTGCTGTTTGGTCCATAGGCTGACCAACTATTATGGTGGTGAGGCTAGCTAATTGGCCAACCTGTTCGTTGTCCTCCACACCCCTGTGTGTTTCTCTCCAAGCCTGGGGATAAAGATAAGTGTGAGTTTTCATATTGAGGCCCACATTTTAGCTCTCTAATGACTCCACCAATTCCCTATGTACATTACCTGCTTTGATTTTCTGAATTCTATTCATTGAGTCATTCAGTCAATATACACACATGGGAAAAGGCTTGTGATTCCAGCCAATTAAGTTCCTGCGTTATGTCAAATACTTCCATTGTTAGACTGCTTGTTGTTGCTGTAAAGGCTCCACTGGCTTCATGTACTGTTCTTCCTTGTGATCTGGCAGTAGAAACCCATGCTCATTGGTGGTAAGGGATCACTGACCCATCCGTGTAAATCACTGTGTGGTCGGCATGTTCACAGATGAGTGCCTTGACCTCAGCATCCATGCTCACGAAACTGTGTTGCAAATCTGAGGCGCAAATCTGTTTAACTGTATCCTCGTCATGACCCATCCATGATTACTGCCCAAAGCGCAGTATGCAAAACCAGCCACCATGGTGGAATGATGACATAGAGAAAGCATGGAGAAACAAATGGCAGGTCCTCAGGAGTGGCAGAAAAATGCAACTCCGACAGCGCACCATCCAATAACATAATGGCATTGAAGCATACCATAGATGACACTATGTTACTCTTCAAGACCTGTGCTCAACAATCCAAAAAAAAGAAAGGTGGAATGAATTCTGCAAGCAGATCAGTTCAGACAAATCTCATGACTTTCCAATGTTTTCAATGGAGCATGAGCGATAATGTCCAAAGATTTGGTATACCTGATTTTCACCTGACATAGCAGAAATCAGACGAAAATAAGGAGAATGCCTTCCTTGAGCACTATGTTCAACAGATGGACTGAAACAACCTAGATGTCAGGTGGAGGATTATCACAACACTATCTAGTCTATATACAGAGGCTGAGTGGAGTGAGAACACACACATCACTCCAGAGACCATCCAGACCACTCTTAAATGGTCACAGAACACCATCCCAGGCCCTGTTGGTATACAATATGAGGACTTCACTATCCTTATGGAGAGTGACATAAACGACCTTACGTTTTGAGTGTTTAACAAAAGTTTTTAAAATGGTACAATCAAGGAAGAATGGCTGCACAGCTACCTGTTGCCACTAAAGTAGCCCAGTAAAATTCAAGCCAGATCAATGGATACTGTGCAGAATACAACTGGCAAACTTATTGAGAAGAGTGTTGCACACCATCTCACTCGAGACCTGGAAGAGAGCCACATTTTTCCAGGCACTCTCGGAGGATACAGATATCAGAAAGAAACAACGTGGTTAAACACTGCTGTTTTTGTCTATGATGTATTCAAAGGCTTCCATGCAAGTTTGGAAATTTGTGCTCTCACGATTAACTTGGAAGACGCGTATAACAGAGTTCCATTCAAGTACCTCGTCAACATGCAATTGCTCTTTAATGTTGACCCTTTCATCATCAGATGGATGTCAGCGGTGTAACTTGAGAGGAAGGTAGCTCTCAGATGCAATTGTTGGACATCTAAACCCATCACAATATGCCCATCACAAATTCGGTTGAAATGTCGATTTGTTGTGTGCCTATGTGTGTTTCGTACAATTAGCAAAACGTTATTACCTTGTTTGAAGCTTCACCTATTGGATTTCAGTTTTGTGCAGTGAGTACATATTTTTTATTTTCCACAATATGCCCAGGGTCTTCCACAGGGAGTAACAATGGGAGTAGAACAAGGATGTGTTTTGTCCCCAGTACTGTTTTGCATCACGATTGATTGGGTGATGAGGAAATGAACAGACCAAAAATAGCTAGGAATCAAATGGGCAAACAACAAGATCATGGAAGATCTAACCTTTGCAGATGATATTGCTCTCCTGAGTGCAACACACCAAGGTCTCCAAGGAAAAAACAGAAAGACTCAAATTTTTGGCACAACAGATAGGCCTTCAATAAACACACATAAACGAAAATCATGAACTTTACCGGCCTGACAGAATCAATTAAACTAGATGATAATATACTAGACAACGTTTCAAATTTCATATATTTGGGAAGCAAGATAACAGCAGACGGGGATACCAACTCAGAAATCAAGACTCAAATCGTTCTCGCCTTTAACAAACTCTCAAACATCTGGAGATCGAAGATCGCAAGTAAACACATCAAACTGCGACTATTCAATGCAAGTGTGATTCCATCATTGACATATGGATGTGAAAGTTGGAAATCTACCACAATAATGGATAAGAAGTTAGTTGTCTTCAAAAATAGATGCCTCCGAAAAATCACAAATACTAATTGGAAAGACTTCAAATCAAACGACATACTAAGGGAGGAGACAAAACAAGAATGCATGACGAACATCATCAGAAAACACCGCTGGAAATACATCGGCCACGTACTTAGAATGAAAGAAGACAGAATCCCATGACATGTGGACACCAGACAGGAAAAGAAAACAGGGAAGACCAAATACAATGCTCAGAAGAACATTTATGAATGAATTAAAATCAACAGGCATAAATACACAAGCAATCCCTAGCACCTGACTGACAGGCATGGAGAACTATGACATCCGGCCTATGTGCCGATCTTGGCAAAAGAGGAACTGACTGACTGACTTCCACAGGGATTCTCCCTCTCACCCATATTATTCAATGTCTACACCGTGGCAATCACACAGCAGCACCTTGATGGAAGAGGTAGAATACTGTCTTTTGCAGATGATATCCTGATATACAAACAGGGAAGAATCAGAACAGAAACTGTTAGATCACTGCACAATGAGCTAGATCGTATTACCTCCCGGTGTGACGATTCAGGAGACTAATCAACCAAAAGAAGGCTGTGTTGATATGGCTCTTAACAATCACATCGTAAATTCTGCAACACTGACGGTGGAAATGAGAGGGTTGAATGTAATCAGCCTTACAATACCTGGACGTGCGATTTGATCGTAGTCTGTGCTTTTGGAAACACTTTGGTCATGTTATCGCATGATGGCAGCGACTGACACTACACAATCATAACTCATAATCCTATATGAGGCTCTTGTCTTCTGTGTCATTGAATAAGCAGGTGACACTATCACCACAAGTCACACACAGATTGAAAGACTTACAGAATTCAAAATGAAGCGATGCAGATCATCCTTGGTTGCACAAAGGACAGACCCTGTGTGGCTATGATGTTTCTCCTTGATTTTCCGAACATATCTCCCAGAATTGATATCTGGCATGCCCGTGAATACCTCAGAGTGAGTTCTGACATAGACCACCAACTACACCGTGAGCTCCCTCATATGAAGGGAGCAGGCTCAAGAGAGGCAAATAGTGGATTAGGATAATTAGTCAACTGTAAGGAATACAAGAAACAGTAAGATGACATAGGATTGCATTAGGATAACTAATTAAATGTAAGAAATACAGGAAAAAAGTATTAGCATAGGTAATGTACTTTTAAAAAAATGTATACCCCTTTATGCAGTGTCAGGGACAGAAAAAGGGACAGTTAAAGTGACAGAATACAACCACCACCCATTACACCATCGTCTAGATGAGTCAAAGGGAAAATGTATTAAGCGTGGCAGATCATGGATGGCAGAGGCTGAAGACACACTGCGAATAGTATGTGAATTGGAAGAAATAGGAAAGGGCAGTGAATGGGTGGAGGTAGACACTGAGAAGAAATCACTGACTAAAGTAATAATACAACTAGATAAAGCATGTCAAAAATGGATGGCAGTCAGGGCTCAGGATGCAGTGCAAGAACTCGCCCAACTACACTCGAAACCACAAGACATAATTATATACACAGATGGATCTGTTAGCAGAAACACAAATAAAAGCGGTTGGGGTTTTGTTGCCTACAGAAATGGCGTGAAGTTGGTTGAGAAATCTTCAGCGTGTTCTACTGTCACATCGAGCATGAGGATGGAGATAGAGGGAGTTACAGCAGCTCTTAATTGGTTGATAACTGATACATCAATACATGCGGTAATACTCACAGACTCTCAAAGAATGTTGCGCAAGATAGAAAAGTTCATGCTAAGAAAAGAATAGTGGGACTTTTTGAACAACTCAGTTGTCCAAAGCATTACATGGATATTCTGCCCTGGCCATGCTGGGGTCAGAGGAAACGAGAGAGCCGACTTACTGGCAGGCAATGTGGCGATAGACGGCACATTGCTGAGAAGAGATAAAGCAGATTTAATAAAGGCAGTAATAAATTCATTTCGAGATGCAGATGATGTCAATGAGGTTGAGAACGTACACATACAGAGAATGTTAGAAATGGGAACATTCAGAGGTGAGGGAAGGAAAAGTACATTTTTTGGAAAGTCCCGAAGATCACACAATCAACACCTGACCGGAACTATGAGTCTACATACACTGGGATGGCTGCTGGAGCGGAGGGCGGAGCACTTATGGGAATGTCCCGCGTGCTGTGAAGCCAGTTTCTAATCAAGAATCAGGGATAGAAGAGTTCTTTGGAGACAGTCTTTTTGTGTGTTTCATATACGTTTGTTTTTGTTATATTTCAGTAATCCATATTTTTCCTAGTCTGCCCCTGGCTTTGTATTAATTGTGTCTGTATAGCAATTTATTTTTAGAGGAACTGTCTAATGGTAGTGTGGAAGCATGCGAAAATCACTTAGTATGTTGTCTCCTGATGTACTTCAGGACTGCCATCATATTTGTTAGTTTTCTGATGTTTTCATTTCTGATCTTGTCTCTTATTGTTATCTAAGAATTTTATGTTGACAAGTAATGTTTTAACAAATTTTCTTTTGATTTGTGATGTTAGTGCCATGTTTGACATTGGTATGGTATGATGATTGTTTTATATAGTGCAGTTTTGGTGTTCATGCTCCCATGTTTGTTTTTGAAAATAGGAAACATCTGTCCTAAGATCTGGTATGCTATGTTGCATTTATGTTGGATTTCTTTGGAGTTTTTCCCATTTGATGATATGATTCTATTCAATCCCCTCCTTACAACTCGTTAACGGGAAAAATGCAATATGACAGTTTTTTGATGACAGATGATTTGATGCTTCCAAGATAAGTGAATTCTTTCACCTGTTTAAGTTGTTGGTCATCAATGAAAATAATAATGTTTGTATTGTCATGCCTGTACAGAAATAGTAATGTACTGTAAACAATACAAAAAATAATGAGCTGATAAATGATACCACATTGGAATCCTTCTATAGTACGTTGTATAATACATTTCAAAATCTCCAATTATATTTATTGTTTGTATTGCATACAGCGAATTTCTGTTATAATTACATATTGTGTCAGTGCTGAACAAGTTGTTATAATGGGATTTGAGGGTATTTTGATAGGTAATGTCATGTAAGTAATACAAGCAACGTTGCATATTAGCTAGTATTAAAAGTATTATATTTTCTATCACTGGATAATATTTTATTTCCAAAACTACAACCAGACAAAAAAAAGTGTCCGGTTGGTGATTTCTCGTCTCACACAACCGCTACTCCAGTCGAACCAGTTGTAAATGGGTACCTAGTACATGGATTAGGGAATGTAAGGTCAGCAAGGAAGGGAACTGACCACCTCAGCTAATAGTTGCTGCAACTTAGTACATGAAGACTAATAGCTGGTTGCTGCCATAGGACCTACTTTTATTTTACTAAATGTCATATAATGTATTTGTCATGGATGACATTCTATCATTGCTGTATTTGCAGTGGATTATATTTTATCATTTTTCTGCAGGAGATGACATTCTATCATTGTTGTATCACTTCTTGGATGAGTTTTTGTTTCTCTTCTCAGCAGATCCATTCTTCATACCTCGGGTAAGTATCACTTCATTGCTTGTGTTTGTTATCAGAAGTTTGTGTTATATGTCTTGTGGTGTTATCTGGAATTTACTTTTTTTCTGGAGTAGATTTTCTTTGTGTATCACGTTTACTGGGAGTGTATGTTCTCGTCCATCGTAAATGATGATGACCATTTTTTTACATCCACTTTTGAAAATTCAGTTTGAATTGTATCCATGCCTAATAGTTCGTAGATGTCTAATGAGCCCTATTCAAGCTGTAAATGTCCCTGGACAGTTCGGGCATGGAATGACCACTGTAGGCGGATTTTGGTCTATCTGTGACGTTCTAGCTACTCTCTGCCATTGAGCTGCTGCATTTCTCCTATTTTCACAAGATGATGCGCTTTTTTTTACTCTAGAGCGCCATGTAGATCTATTTTGTGCAAGTTCTTCCAATTTAACTTGGTCTATTTCAAAGGCTTTCAGTGAGGTCTTTAACAAGTCCTTGTAGCTCTTCTTCTGGCTACTTTGAGATCATGTACGTTTCTCCAGCTCACCATAGAGAAGTATCTTTGGCAGGCAATGATCTGCCAAACGAATCTGTGTCTGCATCAGGATAGTGTCAATGCTTGGGATACCAACTCTGTCAAGGACAGTGGTATCTGGAATCTTGTCTTGCCATCTGATGTTGGTCATAGCTTTTCTGAGACAAGTTGTGTGAAAGTGATTTTTCACATGACGTCTATACACAGTCCATGTTTCACTAGCATATAACAGCACTGGAAGTACCACTGCTCTATAAAATTTCAGCTTAGTCTGTAGGTTAATGCCATTTATATGCCAAACATTTGCGTACAATCTGCCGAAATTGCTGCTTGCCTTGGCGATCCTTGTATACACTTCATCATCAACGTTGGCATTTTGTGATACAGGTATGTGAATCTGTCCACAAGTTTCAGTGCTACACCATTTACCTTTATGCAGGGCTCTAAATAGCTTTTTCCAGGTGCTGGTTGTAACATGACTTCTGTTTTCTCTTGTGTTAATATAAGTCCAAAATTGGTACAGACTTTGGAGAATCTGTCTATAATACATTGTAGATCAGCCTCAGAGTTGACATTTAGGGCACAGTCATTAGCAAATAGGAGATCCCTGATTGTGTGTGATTTGACTTTGGTTTTTGCTCGGAGCCACAGATGGTTGAACAATTTTCCATCTATGCGATATGTGATGTTTGCTCCCAAGTCTAGATATCTGAAAGTATCATCCAACATAGCATAGAACATGGTTCTAAATATGGTAGGTGCTAATACACATCCTTGTTTTACTCCATTTGAGACAGGAAATATTTCAGATAACTCTCCATCATCCTGAAGTCCAGCTTGCATTCCATCATGCAATTGCTGCACCATTGTGATACATTTTTATGGGCATCCATATTTTGCCAAAATCTTCTACAGACCCTTTCTACTGACTTTGTCAAATGCTTTTGTTAGGTCTATGAATGATGTGTACAGGTCACAGTGTTCTTGACATTTTACTTGAAGTTGACTTTCCACAAAGACCATACTGATTGTTCCATATTCTTTTCTGAAACCATATGGCTTTTGGGTAATAATCCTTCATTAAGATGATATGTGAGACAGTTCCAAAGGATTCTAGCAAATATCTTCCCAGTGATGGACAGTAGAGAAATACCACGATGGTTCTTAAAAGACTGACAGTTTCCTTTACGTTTGTACAGGTGTATAATCATTGCATCCTTTAAATTTTGCGGAACAGTTTTGCTTTTCCATGACTGTTAGAAATTATATAAAGTTTCTCAATAAGATGTTTACCACCTTACTTATATATTTTGATTGGTATTGAGTCAGAGCCAGGTGCTTTTCCACTAGAAAGCTGATGAATTGCTTTACTAGTTTCTTTTAAAGTAGGGATGTCATCTAGCATTTCAATGAGAGGAACCTACTGTATTCGGTTGATGGCGTCTTCATTTATTGATGATGGGTTATTAAAAATGTGCTCAAAAGTTTTCTACCCAACACTGCAGAATTTTATCTTTCTCTGTGATTGTTTCATTTGCATTGAGAAGGGGAAAAGATCCTGACGAGATTGGACCATATAACGTTTTAAGTGCATCATAGGAGTTTCTCAAATCATTTGTGTCTGCAAATCTTTTTTCTTATCTCTTCTGCTTTCTTACTCAGCTTTGAGTCCCTCATATGGCACAGTTTATTTTGTATTATTTTCTATTTGTAATTGAGTCCATCTTAATTTTATACTGATTTTGGATCATTTAAGTATGCTTTGAGAAGGTGGTGTTTATCCGCCAACATTTCTTTAATTGTATTATCATTCTCATTAAACTAGTCATTTTGTTTCTTGATAGAATGACCTAGTTCCTCCATAACAGTGTCGTAAATTTGCTTGCTCAAATATGTCCAGTTTGTATCCACATCTTGCTCTGATATTGCAGATTTCAGACATTCATCTAGAGTAGAGGCTAAGGACTGTTGTGTGTTTATATTTGCTAACTTTCTGACATCTATACATTTCTTTACATTGCTTCCCTGTGGGCATCTGGCAGTCTGGATGTTTAAATTCAAATTCTTAGTTTTGACACAATAAGATGATGGTCATTCCAGCAGTCTGCACCACACATGGATTTTGTCACACAAACATCTTGACGGTCCTTTCTTTTTACAATTATATAATTTATAAGATGCCAGTGTTTTCATCGCGGGTGCATCCAGGAGGTCTGGTTTCGAATTGAAGTTGAAATATGGTGGTGGCAATAAGGAGGTCATGTTCGCCACATGTTTGTAAAAGACGAGGGTTATTGCTGTTGCATTGGCCGATTCTGTATTTCCCTATTACACCCTTCTAGGAGATATTATCTGTACCCACCCTTGCATTGAAATCTCCAAGTAATATGAGCTTATCAGTTTTTGAAACTGCAGTGATAGCTGCATGAAGTTCATCATAAAACTTGTCTTTAACTGCTTCTGTCGGAGGTTAACCGACAAAATGGAGAGTGCCGCAGTAACCGAACGAATAAGCAAGAAATAAAAAATGAAGTAAAATGGTTACTAAAGAATACCTACCTATTATTAGTAAAAATAATTATTTCGCCGTCGCTTGTATCCTATCAAGTTCACATGATGCTGGATTTACGAGATATCACGAATCGTCGTGATTGTCCAGTGGCGGATCATTGGAACAGCCCTTCACATCAAGGTAGCTCTGATGTTTTGGTAACTGATTTGTTATGTTGTTATTCTGATGATCAGCAATGTCAGTCTTTGGAATATCATCTCATATACCATATGGGAGTCTTACAACCACACGTCATGAACATTAATCACCATTTTGTTTGATTTACTCACTTCTTTTTAACCTTAGATCACTATTCTACTGATCTTTACAATTGTTTGCTTTCTGTGCTCTCTTATTAGTTAGTATTTGTGTGTTTGCTAGATTTCTGTGTATCTGTAGTATGTATTTGGTGTTTATGTGTATTAGCATGTGATTATTTTGTATTATAATCTTTCAATTGCTCATTATTATACCTTGTTGAGTTATTGTGTTCCGTCATTTACATATCTCAACTTTTGTTATTGTTTCGTTTCCACAATATATTATTGTAATTGTTTCACAGATAGTTGTCCACATATGTATACATATTTGTACATGAATATTATTTTACATGGTTGAATGTATCCATACAACTACTTTAGATCGCAAATTTGTATGTGTACATATGCTTGTGTTAGAGAATGCATGTGAATATCTTCATGTGATTGATTGTTTATATTGATATATATATTTATATGTGTGTGTGTGTGCGTGCGCGCGCGCAGTGTTTACTACCAGACTCATCACAGTATACATCTATGGATAGCCTATCAGCGACCAATTCCCTTACTTCATATTCTCTTCCCTTCCTCGTTTATTTCTCCACCTTCTTGATATCACTCATCAGTGTCACCCTATTCTGCACTTGAATTTCTTTTTTTAGCTTCCACTTGATCTAATATATTATCCACTAATTTATATCTATTATAATACTTATCGATCTTTGTCTATCCCTGTCTTACAATAGTGTCTGCACATTCATGACAACGTATTGAATGCACTCAATATGTTATTTATTAAACATGCATTGCATATTTTCACTTGACCTTGTTTCTTCAGTAAGAGACAGGTTCAAGTCATTTTAGCGGTTAATATATTTACGGTTTGGTGTTTTTTTTTAATTTCTTGAAAAAGGTCCCAATAGGATCATAATGTAGAAATTTGTCCTTGTTCTATGTTTTATTGCTAGGTATTATTTTTTTTTACTAATGATAGGTAGGTATTCTTTGGTAACCATTTTACTTCATTTTGTATTTTGTGCCAATGAGTGTTGTTTTAATAGCGAAGCCTACTCCTGCTTTGCATCTTTCCTCAATTTCTCTTCCATTTCGAAAGAATATATAGCCTGCAACTCTTTCACATAGCTGACCGACTTCAGCAAGGCGCGTTTCACTCAGAGAATGAAACATACTGCTATGTCAATATGGTACCTTGCTAACTCTCTCCCATTCAGGGCTGTTCGTCGAACCGGTCTATTTGTGTTTGAGTTATTGTTGAGGAGTGTGCGTACATTCCATGCTTTTGTTGGAGTCTGTGTGAAAACCTTTTCCCTTCTGGAGAATTTTCGTGGAATATTACTGGGAGTATTTTTTGAGTGTGTGTGTATATATTTATAACATGTTTGTTGGGAGTAGTTTTATTGCGTGTGTATAGCATGTTTGTTGGGAGTAGTTTTCTTGTGTGTATAACATGTTTGTTGGGAGTAGTTTTATTGTGTGTATAATGTTTTGTTGGGAGTAGTTTTATTGTGTGTATAACAAGTTTGTTGGGAGTAGTTTTATTGTGTGTATATAACATGTTTGTTGGGAGTAGTTTTCTTGTGTGTATAACATGTTTGTTGGGAGTAGTTTTATTGTGTGTATAATGTTTTGTTGGAAATAGTTTTATTGTGTGTATAATGTTTTGTTGGGAGTAGTTTTATTGTGTGTATAATGTTTTGTTGGGAGTAGTTTTATTGTGTGTATAATGTTTTGTTGGGAGTAGTTTTATTGTGTGTATAATGTTTTGTTGGGAGTAGTTTTATTGTGTGTGTATAACATGTTTGTTGGGAGTAGTTTTATTGTGTGTATAACATGTTTGTTGGGAGTAGTTTTATTGCATGTATAATGTTTTGTTGGGAGTAGTTTTATTGTGTGTATAATGTTTTGTTGGGAGTAGTTTTATTGTGTGTATAACATGTTTGTTGGGAGTAGTTTTATTGTGTGTGTAACATTTTGTTGGGAGTAGTTTTATTGCGTGTCTATTGGCCCGTTCATTTCCCTCCACGCCTGCATGTCTAGGGATAAAAATAAGAGTTTTTATTGTGATGCCCGCATTTTAGCCCTTTCCAATGACTCCGCCCATTCTCTACGTACATCACCTGTTTTGACTTTCTTAATCATATTCAGTGATTCACTTAGTATGCATGCGTGGGAATAGGTTTGCGATTCCAGCCAATAAAGTGTCTGCGTTGTGGCGAATACTTCCATAGTTAGACTGCTTGTTGTTGCAGTAAAGGCACCACTGGCTTCGTGTACTGTTCTCGCTTTTGATCTGACAATAAATACCCATGCGCATCGCTGGTGATGGATGACCAACCCGTCCATGTAAAACAACATCTGTGTCATCAGTATTCTCGCATATTAGTGCCTTGACCTCAGCATCCACGCTTACAGTGTTCCCTGCACTTTCTATTGAGTGTAATGACGGCCTTGACTGCCTCTTGAAAGACTAGGAATAGGTATCCATTCCTCACCAGGAACTATATGCCTTGTGCATCTAAGAATGATCCGTATCACTTCATTTTGAATTCTTTCCAGCTTCTCAATCTGTGTGTGACTGGCGGTGATAGTGGTGCCTGGATATTCAATGACAGGGAGGACAAGAACCTCATATAAGATTATGAGCTGTGATTGTTTAGTGTCAGCCACTGCGATCACTCTCAGAGCTGAAAGGCCTTTGTGATAACAAGATGAAAGTGTTCCCGGAAACACAGACTACGATCAAATTGCACGCCCAGGTATTGTAAGGATGAGGTCCTGATTGCATCGTACCCTCTCATCTCCACAGTCGGTGTCACAGACTTTACATGTGATTGTTAAGAGAAAACCATGTCCTGCAGCCTTCTTTTGGTTGATCTGTGCCCCTGAACCATCACACCAGGAGGCGATATGGTCTAGCTCTTTCTACAGTGATCCGACAGTTTCTGTTATATCTCTTCCCTGTCTGTATATCAGGATATCATCCACAAAAGACATTGTTCTACCTCTTCCGCTGAGCTGCTGCTGTGTGATTGCCACAGTGTAGACATTGAATAATACAGATGAGAGGGGAGATCCCTGTGGAAAGCCTGGGCGTATTGTTATGGGTTTAGATGGCGAACATCCTATCTAAGAGCCACCTTCCTCTTGGGCAACACCGCTGATATCCATCTGATACGAAATTGTCAACATTAAAGAGCAAGAGCGTGTTGATGAGGTATTCAAATGGTACTCAGTTATACATGTCCTCCTAGTCAATTGCGACAGCACATGTTTCCAGACCTGAAGCCCTCTAATACATTGTAGGCGAAAATAGCGGCATTGCACCATGTTTCTTTCTGGCGTCTGTAGCCTCCAAGCGTGCTCGGAAAGATGCAACTCTCTTCCAGTTCTCGAGCTAGGCGCTGTGCTACAATTTTCTCAATCAGTTTGCCTATGGTGTTCTGCGTCATTTTGATTCATTAGCAGTTGATCTGGGTGTGGTTTTATTGGGCTTCTTTAGTAGCAATAGGTAGCTGTACAGCCATTCAGATTGATGGTATGTTCTTGATGCTTCCGTTAAACTCACTAACCAGGTCGTTTATGTCACTCTCCTTAAGAATGGCAAAGTCCTCGTATCGTATACCGTCAGGGCCTGAAGCAGTGTTCCACGACCATTTCAGAGTGGTCTGGATGGTCTCAGCAGTGATGTGTATGCTCTCATGCTCCATGGTGTGTATTTCATTTTTTCAATATTGAATGCGCAACTTAACTTCATATTTACTTCTTATTTGTCTGGTTACTGCAGCACTTTCCATTTTGTCGGACATCCTCCGATATTTTGGTTATTTATATTTGTCCACCAGGATTGTGTGGGTTATCTGAACTCCAAGATAGTGTGGGTGTCTTTTCATTCTAGAATGTGTAAAATTATTGAGAAATAATTAGAAAATATCAATTCTGCACTCATACTCTCACCAGTTAGAAGTATGGAGAAAGGGATGTATTTTATCTGGGTTTACAGTTTGGTTGCAAAATGTATGCTTGTATGCCTGACACTTCTCACTTCAGCGTAGCAATTTGTCCTCCTACAAGTTTGGGTTGCAAAGCACAAGTTCCAACCATTCTTATGACATGCATAGCATTTGACTATTCTTTGCTCCCCTATTATTGCATGGCATGTGTCATATACTTTATTCTGTCTGTGCATTGTTTCACTTGTTGAGTGGCAACCAACTTGTCACATGCCTACTAGAGTGCCAATGACATCTGCTATTCAACACACTGTTAGACACTTGTCCGCAGAAACAGGAATGCTCTGACCATCCATTGCACCATGATATATCACCAGTCATCTCAATTAATCTTGCAACTTGAATGTGGTTGGATCAGAGAGAAAATGTAAATGAGTGGCAGAAGTTTCAGAAATCTCAATCTGCAAGCATGTACACATAATACTGATGTAGGCACAGACATACTGTTCATGTCATCTTTTCTGGATGGAAAATGTCAAAAACTTTAAAGTCCTCTGTATTTAACACTCCAAAGTATTGCTCTAAAGACATGAGACAGCACTGACTCATTTCATTGTAGATATAAATTCATGGAGAGTGCTGCAGCTGATCATTTCTTAATTAATCTGGGCCTGGTACTCTAGATTACTTGATGTGCTGGGTATTGTTCTCTATGTTGTATTACTTGATGTGCCGTGTGCATTTTCTGCATTGTTTGTATTGCTTGATGTGTTGCGTGTATTACTTGGTGGGTTGTGTGTATTACATGATGCATTGTGTGTATTTTCTCCTTGTTACTTGATGTGTTTTGTGTATTATTTGGTATAGTGTGTGTATTACTTGATATATGTAGGTATTCCTTGGTATAGTGTTTTATTAGATGTGTCTGATTTCTGACAGGTGTCTTGTGTTATTGTGAAATATTTCTGTTCCAGGTAATTAAAATAATTGAGTTTGACCTTGAGAACTTCAAAATTAAGGCTAAAGGGTGAGTTCAGTGTTTTCTACATTAATTCAACTTTACTCAACTTGTTAACAAAAGATCAGTTTTAGTAAAGATCATGCTCAACTTGTTAACAATAGATCAGTTTTCACAAGAACTTATACAGTTCCTGTGCCATCAGACTTGACATGTTTACAGTATATCTTGCAATATCTTGTGTTGCCTGCTAGAAGGTGTTTCAGAAATAGTCTGCCTACTCCACTGCAATATCATGTATGAAAATGGAAATAGAATCAGTGACTGATGCACTTGGTTGGTAACTGAAATTCCTACTCACTTGGTGATGCTCCCAGAGCTTGCTGCGCTAGATAGAAATGTGTGTGTTAAGAAAATAATTGGTCATGCTACTGAACATCTCAATTGTCCAAATTATTACATGGATATTCTGCCTTGGTCATGAAGGGGCCAGAGGTAACGAAAGAGTAGTCATTGGTAGGCAATGCTATGGTTGATGTAAGTAAAGTTAACCCATAGCATTTAACTGCCTTTAGGGTATGAGTTGTTAGCAATCTCACATTTCAGATATTCTGCTATATGAGGGCGGTAACCATCACCTCTTCTTGCAGTCTTTACTTCCTGGACTAATCCAGTACCCAATTCAGGTTGAGTCAACACGGGAGCCATTATGGTCTTGAGAAACATTTCTGCCTCAACTGGGGAATGAACCCAGGACAAATATATGTGAAGCCATTGTGTTAACCACTGCACTACGTGGCTCTCCTTTGTCACAGTACTGAAAAAAAGATAGAGCTAATGAAATAAGGGCAGTTATTGATATAGAGTGAAGACAACACTGGAGGTGATAACATGCACATACACAGAATGACGGGAATGAGTAGTGGGTGATGGGTTAAATTATGTCCTATCTGCAAAGACCAGAAGATCTCATAATCAATATTTGACTGGGACTGAGACTGCAAAATCTTGGATGGCTGCTGGACAGAGCAGAGCACTTATTGAAATGTGCCATGAAGCTAGTCTCTAATCAAGAATCAAGGTCCTTTTAAGTTTGGGAAATGGCCAAAAATTACATGGAGTTATGTCAGGAGAATTTTTGTCCCGTTGAACCAAAAGAATATTGTGTTTAGTTATTTGCATTATGTGATATCACAAACTCATTTTAACAACTTCGAGATCTGCTCTTTGCTAATATTTTGCCCTTGTGATGAACTTTCATAAAGCACCATCATCCTGAGTCAGATACAACAGTCAATATGACTTTAATGATACTGCACAATTACCTGGACTTGTTTTATTGCTCAAGGTTAATGCGTGTCCACATTTTGTTGAAGGCTAACCTTTGTTTACAGGTTATACCCATAAATTTACTACTCATCACTAGTGGTCTTGATGTTCAGAATTGAATTTTGTTATCATTTGCACATGGCCTGTAAGACTTCAAGATGAAGTTGTTTCTTCTCTGTCATTAATAGCTTAAGTGCACAAGTTTCTGACACTCTACACATGGTCAAATTGTCCATAACAATGAAGAACTACCTATCTTCACCATGTCAACAAAGACTAAGATGGAAACATGGTGATACTGCATGATTTGTGAGAGAATTATGTATGTGAGAGAACTATGGACAATTTTAGTGCTACTTGTCAAATGGACAGAGTAATGCAAGTAGCTGTATAACTGCCAGTGTAATCCTGAATACACTGTATTAGAGAATCCTGAACTAAGCAACAGGGAAATATGAAATGCAAATATTCTAGTAGATGAAATAAAAGAAGGTATATGACCAATGAAAGGTTGGAAATCACCTTGTGTAGATAACATTCCAGCAGAACTCGTGAAGTTTGCAAGACTGCATTTGGTAAATATTATGGCTAAAATTTGACAGAAAAATTATAGTACAAAACAAGGATCTGCTGAGAGTACACATCATCATCATGTGACATTTTTTCCAGAATGTGGTCTTTATGGATTCTCTGACACTGCAATTCTGGGTGGGTTGCCCTGCTGCAGCTAGAGACATGATTAAGCAATCTGATTATCACAGAACTATCGTAGTCTTGGGCACCCTCTTCTCCTGTAACTGTTTACCTTCAGTTATTAATTTTTTCATTCTGTCACTTTATTTGACAAAAAAAACCCCACAGTTTTCTTGTTAGGATGTTGTTAAGGAGCCAGTCCTCTTTGACTTTTATTGGTCTTAACACTTTATGATTTGTCTTTTTTAGCTGTCCATGGTATATGTAACATTTTTCTTTAGCATCTCATTTCGAAAGCAGCAATTCTCTTTGCTATTGTTTTATTTAATGTGCATGTCGTACAGCTATATATTGCCACTGGAAAGTATGCATATTCTGATTTTTGTTTGACACATAGTTTGGTTATATTGCTAGTACCTTGCCAAATATTTTTCAGTTGCGCAAGTTTTAATGTCACTATTGCAATTCTTCTCTTGATTTTCACAACGCAGTCTTCTGAGCTATTTGCGATTGTGCCCAAATACTTGAAACATGTTTGTCCATTAGTTCGAAATTGTCAATTATTATCTTTAGTTGTACTTTCACTTTATGCGTTGTCATAATTTGTGTTTTCTTCATATTTAAGTACAGGTTTTGGGTTTCACTGTATTTTTTTGTTGATAGTAACATTTGCTTTATACTATCTTCATTTGTTGTTAAGAGAACTGTGATCAGCATATCTGATTTCTGGGATCTGCTGACCGCAGATGGTAAGAGGTTGGAAATCAGCATATGTCATGTTGTCTTTTACGTTTCGCATTAGGTTTTCAGCATAGATGCACTCAAGTACTAATAATACCCATTCCCAAGAAAAGAAATGTGAAAAGGTGTAAGAATTATAGAACCATTAACCAATTGAAAACCTTATTCAACATCAGCATACTCTATACACCTATGCTCTATACCACACTCTTGATTCTTGATTAGGAGCAAGTGTCACATCACTGGGGACATTCCCATATATGCGCTGCTTGCTATTCCGTTGGCCATCTAAAAATGTATAATCCCAGTGTCCCAGTTGGTTGCTGATTTCGCATTTTTCTGATCTTTCTGGAGAGGGAACACTTTCTCCCGTCGACTCTAGTCCCTCCCATTTCTACCATTCTATGAATATGTACATTGTCTCGTTTCACCTCATCCTCGTCTTTTCGTAGGGTGTCCATAACTGCTCCAACCAATTCTCTTCTTATCTCAGTGCCATTTACCAAGAATTTACCAGTCAACACATCGGCTCTTTCGTTTACCCTGACCCCAGCATGACCTGGACATATCTTTGTATTATGCTGTGCGTTGTTGAGAATAGTGACCCACTCAGTTCTGATCATACACGTTTCTATCATTGCAGCATACTTTGAGAGTTTGATAGAATAACTATAATCAAAGTCTATATTTGGTCAATTACACCATGTGTGGCAAACCTGACTTCTAGATCCAGGTGCAAAGAATAGTGCTACTGTCCTTTTTCCAGGCATGTCCTAGGAATAGGGGAATATGCTGACAACCTGTCACCTTTGAACAAATCATTGTCACGTCTTGTCTCAATTTCTTACTTTTGTCTTCTATCAAATAATTCCCACATAAATGAAGGGATGCAGGCAGGTGAACATTGCCCCTTTGTGGCAGTCAACTAGGTGACAAGGAATGCTAATGTTCCATCACTGCGGATGGGTCAAGGTATCTGACATAAGAAAGGTGGCCCAGATGTGTGTGCAGTGCTCCTGGCAGGACATGGTAATTCTTGGATAGGGACACACTGAAATGCCTCCCTTCAGATCTAAACATGCATCCATAAACTCCCCTTATACAACCATACCTTTCAGACAACTTTATATGAGTCGGGTGTCACTTCTGTTACACATCTGAGAAGAACATATGCCCTCCAGTCCCGTAATATAGAAGGGTTCGGGGTAAGAAAATCAGAACATGAATTTAGGAATTTGGCCAAAACACAGGCAAAAATTCTAAACTCCCCCATCCCTTTAGCGATTTTTTTGCAAATAGGTAATCAAGTTTCCCATCAGAAGGAAGACCCAATGCTCAAAAATGTACGAATGACATATTTATTTTACTTTTAACGGTAAAAACTTCTCTCTTTAAGTAGAACATATATGTAGCCGTGTTTCTCAGAAGCATGGTGCTATGGATGTCAAGAGTTACCTGCTCACAGCTTAAGGGATATTTTTTTTCATCACTATCATCATATTTTGTCAATGATTGGCTTGCTCTATTATCTATGATCTTGTCTTGTCCAATGTATGCTCATCTTATGAGTGTACAATCTACAATCAGTTCTTCTCTGATGTATGCTCATCTTTGAGTGTACAATCTACAATCAGTTCTTCTCTGATGTATGGCCATCTTTGAGTGCACAATCTATGATCTTGTCTTCTCCAATGTATGCTCAACTTAGAGTGCACAATCTATGATCTTGTCTTCTCCGATGTATGCTCAACTTAGAGTGTACAATCTACAATCAGTTCTTCTCTGATGTATGGTCATCTTTGAGTGTACAATCTACAATCAGTTCTTCTCTGATGTATGCTCATCTTTGAGTGTACAATCTACAATCAGTTCTTCTCTGATGTATGGCCATCTTTGAGTGCACAATCTATGATCTTGTCTTCTCCAATGTATGCTCAACTTAGAGTGTACAATCTACAATCAGTTCTTCTCTGATGTATGGTCATCTTTGAGTGTACAATCTATAATCTTGTCTTCTCTGATGTATGGCTAACTTTGAATGTACAAGCCTTAATTTGTGTTACACATAAAACACATTGAAGACTATAAGGTGGTAGTCCTTAGAAGGACTTTGTGGTGGAAGGACTTTTCCACTTGGGTAATGCCAATGTGTGAAAACATTTTATAGCAATGGTCAAATCATGTATTTGTTTCGTGACAAATTATAAAACTGTGACAGTTTTCATCTTCCCATTTCAAATGTATATAGGCAACCTACAATCTACCCACTCCCAACCCCTCTAAAACATGAGGACAGCTCAATGCTTTGTTATTACTATGTGAGAAGTAGATTTTGTTATTTTTGTAATGGTCTCAAATACATTATGCATCTCTTTGAATATTTGTTTTTAAAATGTATCTTGTAATTATAGATCAATGTTTACCTGATGCTGTCATTTTCTCCAATATTGTTTGTCATGCCCAGATTTGGTGAACCCTTTGATACATCCAAGCATCCACAGGTGAGCTAAGCTCATACACTTCCATCAAAAATATTTCTTCCCTCACATCATCTAACACAGAGTCCTCAAGGCTCAGTACTGTCTCCAACTCTGTTTCTTGTTTTCATAAATGATATAATTTGTGAATTGTCACAAGGTGTAAGAGCTGCAATGTATGCTGATGACTTGGTGATGTGGTGTGCAGAAGAACATCTAAAGATCACCAACACAAAACTATGAAAGGCAGCAGACAACATAGCAGCATGGGCAGAGAAATGGATGGTAAAGATAAATGCTGAAAAGTCCTCAACAACACTCTCAAATAAGGACAAAGTGGGAGAGATAAAACTTGAAAATTTACAGATCCAAACATAAGACGAGCCAATGTATTTGGGCACTACACTAGATAAGAGACTGACATGGAGGCCTTACATTGAGAAAATATAAGAAACGGCAAGAAATAAACATGCCTTCCTGAAGAAATCGGCAAGAATAAACTGTGGGGGAGAGGGGCAATGAGTCAACCTTAAAGAAGGTATATACTGGTGCAATTAGACCAGTACTAGAATATGGATCAACAGCATGAATCTCAGCAGCCAATTCCCATCTACAAGCCCTGAACATGGTACAAAATCAAGCCCTTCACCGTATCACAGGTGCCATGAAGACCTCTCCCATAAATAAAATGGAAAAAATTACAGGCATCACCCCCTTATCATACAGGCGAGACACTAAGACCATGGTCCATGCAGAAAAGTAAAAGAGCATACCAACACATCCAATGAAGGCCAGATATGGTGACCTAGCCAGTGGAAGACTGAAGAGAAGCAGTTTTATACAAAAAACCCCACGAAGACGGGTGTGTCGGGCCATTGGCGCAAATAAAACGGCGACAACGCATTCTGCTGAAGATCTAGTAGTACTGCTACAGGAGAGATCCAGCAGGAGTTTGAGAATGAACGCTAAAGAAGAAGAATACAAAAAACAGATCCAAAAAACTAAATAGAGAATATAAGGAAGAACTACCAGACATAACAAGAGAAATAACACCAACACATTTTCCACTTCTGTGGGAGCAATATCAAAATCTCACTATCAAAACCAACATCATAAACAACAACTACACTATGATAGAACTGAATACTCTCCAAAAGAAGACAATAGTATCATAGTATGCAACATGATTGAAGATATGTACATCAGAGAAGCATGGATATAAGTATATACCAACGGATCAGGAACCAGAACAGTGAAGAATGGAGGTGCTGGTGTGTACATAAAATATCCAGAAAAAGAAAATAAATCCACATGTTCATCAACTGGAATATTCTGCTCCAACTACTCTGCAGAAGTACAGGCTTTAAACATTGCTGCAGAAATAATTAAAAACACAACAAGCCAATGTCAACAGGTGGTGTTTCTTACTGATGCTATGTCTGTCCAACAAGCCCTTGACAGCGATAAACTGCCAGACCTGAAGGAAACCATACAAGAAGTGAGCATCCAAAGAAGGGTAGTACTACAGTGGTATCATCCCACTGTGATATACCAGGAAATGAAGAGGCAGATTGGCTGGCAAAGGATGGAGCAACACAGGAACAAAAAGACCAAAACCCCCCTCTCCCCCGTATTATTATTTTCAATTTATGTGACATCCCTGCACAGGTCAATTTGATTGGTATCCTTGTTTTCTGGCGGAACAGCAATGTTCTGTATGGTTTTCCAGAAAATAAATCCATAGAACTGATTGAATAGTCCTTGTACTATCTCATCTACTTCCTTTTTTCTGTTCTGATCTAATGTTCTATTTGTTTTTCCAGAAAAGAAATCAGCAGGAGAACTGATTGAATAGTTCTTGTACTATCTCATCTACTTCCTTTTTTTTCTGTTCTGATTTTCAATTTCTGTTCACAGTTGAGCTACTTATTTTGTTTTCTTATTTCACCATTCATCTACTTACTGTTAATTATGTGACAGATGACCTATACATACTTTATTATGTATGTCAAGTTTTTGTAGACTATTTGTTTTGAATGTCCAGTCTTGCAATCTCAATCTATTTGCTTATGTTGTTTGTTAAATGTTGAAGATGCTTGTGTCCCAGACCCCACAACTACATCAATTGTTCAATCTTTATCATTGACATCTTTAGGGTACAGAAGTCAAGGCCATCACCTACTCCAATATGCAAGTTCACCAGACAATGGAAACCAATGACATTTTTGTCATCATTGATATTTGACATGCTGTAGAGTAGCTTGTAGAAGTTGTATTGTGTATACACATATAGTGTGATCTGTACAAGATGTGTTCTGTGTGTACATGATCTAGTATAAGCTGTACAAGATGTGTTTTTTGTGCATGTGACTGATTCAGAACAACATATATATCATTGTCAGTAGCAGTGTCACCTGGCATAGATAATCATGGATTTCAAAAGCTCTATTTGCAGTATTTTTTATCAGTATCATTGTAGACTTGATCTCTCTTGCCTGTTGTAACTATGTTCCCCAGACCTTACTGTCTCATAACGTGTCCAAAAAACTAATGATGTTCTCATTCATATATTATTCACTTTTTGTTAAGAGGTGGACACTCTACCAATTGAGATACTGGACACTGTAAGCCATGCCATAGTCAGATGTGTCAGGCCAAAAGGCAGAGATATCACAGCTACTCAGTATACAATGATACAACACATTTCATTCTCTGGACTACATCCTGCTAATCTGTAGGAGTTTGGAAATCAATGCTAAAGAAGAAGATTATACTAAGTAATTTAACCACTATCAAACATTTAGTCATTTAAGCAGAGTATATTCAATAATTAACCACTGTCAAACATTTAACTGTTAAGCACCTCCTCATTCGTTTTTCTAGCTATCCATAGCATGCACAGCATTAGTATATATCAGATTTTCTAGCTATCCCCAGATTTTCTATTGCCACTAATTTTCCAAACTGAGACAACTAAGTGAAAAAGTTTATATACCATATATTTATAGACCAGGAAAAGGCATTCGATAGAGTAGATAGGAATATTCTATGGGAAACATTAGAAAATTACAGCATCAGTGGTCAGCTATTAGACAACATAAAAGCACTATACCAAAATTGCATAAGTGCAGTGAGAACAGCAGATGGAACACCCGAAACATTTGAAAGTAAATCAGGGGTCAGATAGGGCTGCATGCTTTCCCCTTTACTTTTCAATATCTGTATGGATAGAACAGCAAAAGAAGCTAATATTCTAAAAGAAGAAAATATAAACAATGCAGACAACTCAGTAGATGAAAACACAAGTGAAATCAATGAACTTCTGATCGCCGACGATCAAAGCCTGATATACAATGACGTAGAAAACATGCAAATCCACATAGATGCACTGTCAACAGTTTGTAAGAAGTATAACATGAAAATAAACATACAAATATGGAAATTTTGAAAATCAGCAACAATAATAGATGATTCAGCAGTGAAACATACAAAAGAATTGAAATATTTAGAAAGTGTTTTTTCCCCAGAAAATGGGAAACTAGACTGTGAAGTAGAATCCTGCATTACTCCTGCATTCAAAGATCAAACGCAGTGACATCTAAAATCAATATGGACATAAAGAGACATAATATGTACAATTTTCATACCAGCACTTTGTTACTAGTGTTAAACATGGTCTTTAACAACCTTGCAGCAGAGAAAAATCATCACATGTGAGATGAAGTGTTTAAGAAAAGCAGCTATGGTCACCAAACTGGACAGAGTAAGAAACAAGGATATCAGAAAAAGAATAGGAATAATGTCTTGTATTGAATATATAGAATCAGAAGATAATGTGGTTCAGTCACCATGTGAAAATGGATCCAAACCAATTACCACTGAGAACTTATAACAAACGATCAACTGGATACACAACAAAGGGGAGAAAGAGATGGATCGATAACATCATGACCACCCTTCACAAACATGGACTCAGTAAAACTAAGGCATCACATCTGGCCTTGAACAGAAACTAACAGCTCCCATCCCTATGCTTAACGGCAAGTGTGGATGCTATCAACCAGCTTCCACCTGGGAATGGACAATAGACTAAATATCCATATATATATATATATATTCTGTAGACATACACGCACACACACACACACATGCATATATATATATCTATCACAAGCCATGATGTTACAAATAACAATGATATACATATCACCACAAACCATGATGTATAAACTATGATGATGTTACGTAAAACAATTATGTACATATCACAAGCCATGATGATGTACATATGAAACTTGTTTTGTTGTAATAAAAGTTCTGACAGTTGTTCATTTATAAAATGTGTTGATACAAATTTGTTTCCAGTGAAGAATGTTCTATTATTTCATTATGTGTGTATCTTCTGCAATCAGTCAACAATAACAACAGAAATGTTCTGTCATGTGGACAGCTAAGAGATACAATGAGGTGGTGTCACAAGAGGTTGTCCCATTGACAGTTAAGAGATACAGTGATGTGGTGTCACAAGAGGTCCTCCCATTGACAGCTAAGAGATACAATGAGGTGGTGTTACAAGAGATTGCCCCATTGACAGCAAAGAGTTTACAATGGGGTGGTGCTGCTAGAGGATGTCCCATGTTTTATAATGTATTTTTAAAAAAAACTTTGGCTACAATATATTCAACAAGTTGGTGTAACAATATGACTGATTCAACAAGTTGGCATCACAATATGACTGATTCAACAAGTTGGCTTCACAATATGACTGATTCAACAAGTTGGCTTCACAATATGACTGATTCAACAAGTTGGCGTAACAATATGACTGATTCAACAAGTTGGCGTCACAATATGACTGATTCAACAAGTTGGCGTAACAATATGACTGATTCAACAAGTTGGCTTCACAATATGACTGATTCAACAAGTTGGCTTCACAATATGACTTGATTTTTTAAACTTCAAGACAATTGAAATATATTTTGATAAATGATAATTAAGAGTCTGTCTACTCCCTTACCCCAACCTATAATTAGCATGTCAGTCCACGTGAAAGTCTGAATTCCTGATATGTTCACTTATCTTAATAAAGTCAGCATGTCCGTCCACGTGAAAGTCTGAATTCCTGCTGAAATAAACTAGTATCTCGTCTTTTCGTAGAGATATGAAAGAGTTTTTTCACTTGATCTCTAAACTGTGAGTTACACATACCATAAACAATCGGATTTGAACAGTTATTGACCAAGTAGGATCTAGAAAAAATATTTACTACAACCTGATGTGTCTGACTTAATGAAGGGTAGAAGAATTGTCCAACATGCTGACGAACTGTCATTGTGATGAGAAATGGTAAGAACGAGATGACAAAAACAGCACTTATGGCAAACAACATTAGGGTAGACCTCGGTGCACTTGGACGGTTGTGTCTGCAACTGGATATTGTACGATGAATAGATGTGCTGCATTTTGTGTCTCCTCTCCTTGATTCTTCATGGTGAGTCATTGACAGTTCTTGTGTTGGGTCATTCAGTGTACTCACGCTGTCTTCATTGTGATGGCAACAGGAGGTTTCTGTTTTAGACTTTATTTTACTTCTTCTGAGCATGACTCGACCAATGAGGACATATAGAAATGATAATACCAGAACACATGAGCTAAAACCACACCACAAGTAAATAAAAAATGCTAATGGATACGGTGTACGATCCATCTCATTTTTGACGTCGCATATAGAACCATAGATGTATCCATTCTTCAGCTGGACGTACGGCAGTGGGACTTGTTTGCTACCGTATAGCACTAAAGCTGGCCAGGATACACCAACACCGATACAAGATGATATGACACAAGCAACCTGTGCCCCTGATGTACTAATAGTTCTTCTATATGGGTGACATATACGGATGTAGCGGTCAATTGCTATGACAATAAAAACAGCAGCAGATGTGTTGTTGATAACATAAGTTATAAAGCGTGAGATTCTACAGAAGCCAGCATTAGGAAAATAGTAGAAATGTGTCATGATGTATACTTCTGTTGGCATGGTGATGAAACAGCTGATGAGATCCATAACTGCCAGCCACAAGAGGAATACTCTGTAGAAAATACACAATCAAATTTTTGTTTAGAGAAATAACCCTGAATGTGATGTACATTTTACAAATATTCAAGTTAATGCCCCAGTGTGTACACATGTTAAAATATGTGGTCTCTAGTTTGTACACAAATTGTGTATGTTGAAATATGTGTTCTCTCCAGAACGTTGTCTTCCCAATGAACTCCCTGAACCCTTCTCTGTTTTGGGCAATGCGGCTTGCATTTTCCAACGACGTATTCATGTTATCTTTAATGTTGTCATTCTATAGTCTTCTTGGTCTGCCTTTCCTCTTCTGCCAAGGTGCTCTGCCCTCCATTATGAGATTTGTGTATGTTGAAATATGTGATCTCTTGTGTGTGCAGACATTCCGTATGTTCAAATATGTGGTCTCTTGTGTATACTAAACATATATATTTTCAAATATGTGGTTTCAGTGTACACAAGCTGTATGTTCAAATGTGTGTTCTCATCTGAAATTCATAGTCAAATCCAAAAACTCTCCTGCCCCAAACCCTCTGCATGCACTGCAGCAGAACTTTCCTAGCACGAATCGGGCATTAACAAACAAACCAAATTAGACAATCACAAATGTTTTATTGTTTTTCTACTTGTTCATCACATTTATTGTTTTTCATGCCATGCTTATCTTGTGAAGGAGGAACATCATCATGGGGTCTCTGTGTGTACACAAGCTGTATATGTTCCAATATGTGATTTATGTATACACGTCTTTCACTTTCAGATCTGCACTCTGTGTACACAAGTTTTAAACATTCAAATATGTGATCTCAGTCTACACAATTCTTTGAATCATATGATCTCTGTGTCTACACAAGTCTTTGAGTAAGATATATGATCTCTGTGCCTATAGAAGTTTTTGAGTCAGATATATGACCTCTCTGTCCCATCATCATCGTGCTGTCTCTGCAACGAAGGTTGGCTGCAACATATCTCCAACATCCCCTGTCTCTTGTTTTGGTGGTGCACTTTGATAGACTAACATGTCCATTGTGTACTCTCCCACTTGTATCTATGCCTACCTCTTGCTCGCTTCCCTTTGACTTTACCCTCAAGTAAGATCTTCAACAAGGTGTCATGTCTTTTAATGTGTCCAAAATATTTTATTTGCTTGATCTTTATTTCCCTTAATAATTCTTTCTTCATGTTAAGTTGTTAGAACCTCTTTGTTTTCTTCACCTTCCATGATGTTCTTTATATAAGTAAAAGTAGTAAAGTAACCTATAGCATTTATTAATGCCATAGGGGTGTGAGATGTTAGAGATCTCACATTTCAGAGGCTATGCGAATGATGGCGGTAGCCATCTCCTCTCCCTCGCAGTCTTTACTTTCCGGATTAATCCATACCAATTTAAGGCTGGGTCGACCCGGGAGCTGTTGCGATCTGAAAAACATTTCCGCCTCAACTGGGGAATGAACCTAGGACCACTCATATGCGAAGCCAGTGCGTAAACGTGGCTCCCATTTTTCATTCTTCTATATACCCACGTCTCAAAGACATCAATACTTTCTCCTAATTGTTTGATTAGTGCTTATGTTTCTGAGTCATACATTAATATATAATAGATGTAGCATTTTATAATTCTTATTTTTAACTTATTTGTAATTTGTTTAGATATTAATATTTTCCTCATGTCATGAAGGTACTTTTAGCCATTCCTATTTTCCTTTCAACTTCTGATTCCCCATCGAGGCCAGAACCTTGAAGTGGTGATGGGGATTAGTTCAGCCATCAGAGGCTGGAAACTAAGACTGGTCGGGCACTCCCACTCGAGCAGGACCATAGTCCAGCCGATGTAAGCAGAGTGATGAAGACGGAGGCAACCAGCCAAAAGGCGCACAGATAATCAGGTTGCCACGCATAAAACACAATGGAAACATGTCTGCATCTAATAACAGTTATGGTGCCTGCCCTGTGGCGGACGTTCAGGCAGGGACGGTGCCAGGCCCTATACCTCGAAAGGGCCCAACCTCAGTTATTGGAAGTCCTTCTCAATTGCCCAGGAGCCAGGAGGCAAGGGAATAGAGCTACTGGCCAAACAAACAAACGACCAATAAAAATAATGCACTGGAATGCTGAGGGTGTCAACAGTAAAAGAGATGGATACAGCAAAAAATTGGAACTTGAAAATGTCCTCAGTGAAGAACAAGTTAATATATGTTGTATCCAAGAAACACACCTCAGCAGCGATATATCCTTCAAAATCAGAGGCTACCAGTGCTACCGATCTGACTGAAAGGACAGGCGAAAGGGTGGAATTCTGACACTAGTTAAAAACAATATCAGCGCATGTCAGCTGGAAGTATACATGGACAGGGCAGAATACCAGATGCTCCATCTAAAAACAGACAGTGCAGAATTCCATCTCCTGAACTACTACTACCCAAATGATAAACCATTGGCAGTAGACACAATTCCAGACAAAGAAAGGCTTATGGTGTGTGGTGACTTCAACAGCCACTCTCAGAGCTGGGGCTACGATCATATCGACAAGAGAGGTGAGGAACTTGAGAGCTGGCAGGATGAAAATAATCTCATCCTTATTAACCAGCCAGCAGACTCACCAACCTTCTACTCGAGAGCATGGCACACCACCTCTACACCAGACCTGGCATTCCACTCACCAGGCCTGGAATGGCACATCACACATGTCGTTGGAAAGCAGCTTGGGGGTAGTGACCACAGACCAGTATTTCTGGAAATTCACAATGAATATACCAAGGACAGCAGCACGCTCACTAGGTGGAACTATAAGAGGGCAGACTGGTAAATGTACCAGCATTTAACTAGTGTTCTAGCTAAGGACATGAACTTGGACAAAGACATCAATAGAGCAATGAGTGAATTTAATAGATGTATACTACATGCTGCTAGTAAAACCATACCCAGGGGGGCACGCAAAAACTAAAAACCCTACTGGAATGATGAACTGGAAAAGCTGCAAAATGAGATGGAAACATCTATAAAGCAGGCTGAGAACAGACCTAGCCAAGAACATCACAACAAATATCAGCAGACAAAGGCTAAATTTCAAAGAGCCAAGTTACAAGCCAGACAGAACAGCTGGAAAGAAAAAACAAGAGTCGCTGAACCTAGAAAGAGATACTAGAAAATTATGGAAACTTGTAAAACAACTAAATGATGAAGGTACAGGGAGAAATACCAGGATCACACTTTATAAAGATAAAAACATTTTAACAGGTAAACATGCAGCTGATTACTTTGCAGATTCCTTTGCAGAAGACAATAACGTCAAAGTCAGCCTAGACAAACCACAGGAGGTTCGAGCGAACCAGCAAAACATTGGACAAGACGAACCTATACCTGAAGTCATGGAGGCACCAATCACAATGAGAGAACTGGAGCATGCAATATCCAAATTGAAAATGAAAAAGTCCCCTGGAGCTGATGGAGTGTCCAATGAAATTATTAGAAACCTGGGAATTGCAGCAAGAGCAAAGCTGCTGCAGATCTTTAACATGAGCTGGTCCACAGGTAATGTACCACAGGCCTGGAGAGAAGCAATAATTATACCTCTCCTCAAATCAGGACAAGATGGCAACACAGTCTCCAACTACAGGCCCATCAGCCTCACAAGCTGTCTATGCAAAACAATGGAACGCATTATCAATCTTAGGATGCAGTGGTACCTTGAAAGTGAAAACCTTCTGGAATCACAGCAAGCAGGTTTCAGACAGTTCTACTCTACTGAAGATCAGGCAACCTACCTCTCCCAAGAGATTGAGGATGCCTTCCAAGATAAGAAACTGGTACTAGCAGCATGGATAGACCTCAGGAAAGCATTTGATAAGGTCTGGAAAGAAGGTCTCCTAAAGAAATTGCCAATTTGCAGGGTTAGCTCAAGAATGTACAAATGGGTAAAAGCATACCTGCATAATAGAAGAGCCAGGGTACAATTAGATGGTCGCAAAAGCAAGACAGTCCTACTGCGTCATGGAGTCCCCCAGGGAGGAGTCCTGTCACCCACACTTTTCTTGGTTTAGATCAATGACCTAGTTGCTGAATTACCACATGGGATTAAAGTGGCAATGTATGCTGACGACCTGGTGATCTGGTGCACGGAAGAACATACGACAGTGGCCACTAAACAAATACAAAGAGCTATCGATGCTCTAACCGTATGGGCTAATAGATGGTGCGTCAGCATTAACACAGATAAGTGCAGCACTACACTCTTTACCCTCTCACCAAAACAAAAAGTAGGTCAAATCAAGATAGACGGAGAGCTCTTGAAAAAAGACAAACAACCAACATACCTCGGAGTTTCTTTTGATGATAAGCTGACATGGAAGCAGCACATAAAGCAACAACAAAAGCCAGGAGGAAGTTAGATATCCTGAGAAAACTAAGTGGAACCACATGGGGAGCCAGTGGAAATATACTCAGTAAAGTTTACCAGCAAGGCATAAGATCACACCTGGAATATGGTTCAGCTGCGTGGTGTCCTGCATCAAACACCACATTACAAGATCTAGATAAAGTGCAAAACCAGGCACTTGAATAATATTGGGAGCAATAAAATCAATACCCATAGCAGAGATGCAGAAAATGGGAAGAATGCAAACACTTGGCGAACGCAGAGACACAAAAGTACTAATTCAAGCAGAAAAGTTTCAGTGTATGCCAAGTCATCCAATGAAGGAAAGATTCCAAAATCTAGCAATGAGGCGACTGAAAAGAAGCAGCTTTATCCATTAAGCTAAATGACTTCGTAGACAACTTACAGACCTACCTGAAGTTGACAGCCCCTTAAGGTCTGTACCAGAACAAACCCCATGGAGTGAAAGGCATGGAATGTCAATATACATTCAGACCCATGTGAAAGGAATACTAAGCGAGGACGAACAGAACAGTGTGCAGCGAAGGACAGTCACCCTCAGTTTCCTGGATGAGGAATATCCACAAGATATATGGGTCAGAGTTTACACAGATGGGTCAGCACAGAATGCTGTGAGGAATAGAGGTGCAGGTGTATATATAGAATATCCACACAAGCCTAGAGATACAATCAACACCGACAGGAAAATTCTGCAATAATTATGATGCAGAAATCCAGGCAATTAGTGTGGCAGCTAAAAAACTGCTGAACTCCAACTCTGGCCTACAGCCTGTGGTATTCCTGACAGATGCAAGGTCAGTGCTTCAAGCTCTCCAGTCTGGAAAACTAACAGATTAAAACAAATTACTTAGCGAATTGTCTTACCAGTATAGGGTAACCATGCAGTGGATACCCTCTCACTGTGGAATACCAGGAAATGAAAAAGCAGACCAACTGGCTAAGGATGTTGCTGCTGAAGACCAACCAGATATATCAATCACCTACCATCATAAAAAACAGATGACCAATAAGAAAGCCACAAACACCAACACAAGATGACTATCACATTATGAACAGATCAGAACAAGTTATAATTCTACATCTCAGAACAGGACACAACCGACTCCGCAGTCACATGTATACAATGTTCAAGATTGGCAACACGGCCATGTGTACATGTGGACAGGCAGTAAAGAGTGCCAAACATATACTTCAAGAGTGTTCTGAGCATGAAACGCTGAGGCAGACATATTGGCCAGAGGAAACAACACTGGAATCAAAGCTCTATGGGAAACTATGAACTACAAAAGACAGTGAGTTTTATTAAGGAGACAGAATTGCAGATATAGACATGTTTCAAGTGAACGAAAGAAGAAGAAGAACTTCTGATTCACATCTGCCGTCAATTGTGACTATGTGTCCAAGATATTGATACTGTTCTACTTGTAGTTTCTGTCCATGTACTTTTATGTTTAGCACCTGTTCTTCTGTGACTTTGTTTATTATCATTGTTTTTGTGTTTTTTTAAATGTTTATATACAGTCCATATATTTTACTTTTATATATATATATATATATATATATATATATATATATATATATATATATATATATATATATATATATATATATATATATACATATATATATATACATATATATAGTTTTATTGATCTATTAGTCTTTGTAGTTCACCTTCACTTTTTGCTAAAAGAAGTGTCAACTGCATATCTCAGGTTGTTTATTATTTTCTCACTGAATTTAGTTCTGATTTTCCTTCTATATGTTAAAGACTTTCTCTGTGTAAATATTAAATAGGCTGGGTGATAAAATACCTCTTTCTCTTACCCCTCTTCTTATTTCTATGTATGGTAAGTAGATGTTTTCACACTTCATTGATAAACCAACAACAATTAAAATACACAAGCTTAAGGACGACACGGTACGTGAGCAATAACCACAAAAGATCACAAAAAAATTACCAGTAGATACTACAACAACAGAAGAAGAGTGGAATCTTTTCAAAGACGCTATAACACAAGCAGCAGGAGAATCATGTGGATACAAGAACAATAGTGTAAAGAAACCAAAAATAACAGCATGGTGGAATGAAGAAGTCAAAAAAAGTCACAAAAGAAAAGAAACAAAAATATAAGAAATGGGTTAAAAGCAAAAACCAAGTAGATTACATATAATACAAGACAGCAAAAACAAATGCCAAGAAAGTCATTAAAACTGCCAAAATCAACTCATGGAAAGAATATGGAGACATGCTCAATTCAGATTATAAAAATGCACAAAAGATGTTCTACAAGAAAATCAAGAACATGAGAAACAAAGAAGATATATATGAACCAACAGAAATAATAAATGATGAAAATGGTAATGCACTAAAAGAACCGAAGCAAATAATGGAAAGATTGCAAAAATATTTCAAGGAACTAATAAATCTAAAAGAAGGAGATGAAGACAACAATAAACACTACAGCAGCGAACGTAGAACCAAATATACTACTATCGGAAACATAAAATGCAATAAACAGAGCACCAATAAACAAGGCAGCAGGCTCTGATAACATACAAACAGAACTTATCAAAGCAGCAGCAGAGAGCGGAAAAAAATGGTTACACATACTTCTTAATGTAATGTGGAAGAAACAAGAAACACCAGAAGACTGGGGAAACGTGATAATCATTCCCATATGGAAGAAAAAAAGGCAGTAAGAGAGACTGCACAAAATACAGAGGGATATCTTTACTAAGCCGAACAGAAAAAATTTTTAACAAAATATTAGAGAAACGACTACGATCATACATTGAACCACAACTTCAAAACACACAAATGAGCTTCCGTAAGAACAAAAGCTGTACGGATGCTATCTTTACACTTAGCTAACAGAAGGAGCCACAGAAAACAACACAGAATTATATATCGCATTCGTAGACCAAGAAAATGCATTCGACAGAGTAGACAGACAACAACTATGGAAACACTATCAATATACGGAGTACCAGAACATTTAATCAACATATGCAAGGGCATTTATGCTAATAGCCAATGTGCAGTAAGAACACATGCAGGTGTGTCCAATAAGTTCCAAATTCAATCAGGAGTTCGCCAGGGGTGTGTCCTATCCCCTCATCTTTTATAACTTATATCGACCACATCTGTAAACTAACAAGTACCAACGAAGAAGATAACATAAAAGACAAATTGAACGAACTACTCTTTGCAGATGACCAAGTACTAATAGCGACATCAGAAGAACAATTGCAAGACCATATGAACAAACTCTACACAACATATCAAAAATTCAACATGAAGATCAATATTGAAAAGACCGAAATAATGGCAATAGCAAAGAAAGAAAGAAATATCACTATCTCCATCGATGATAAACACCTTAAACAGGTAAATGAGTTCACTTACTTAGGAAGCATTATATCGAGTGAAGGGAAAACAAGTAAAGAGATACAAAATAGATGAAACAAAACATACCAGATCCTAGGGCAGATGACACGTATTTTCAAGAACAAAAATGTAAACATAGACACTAAAGTTGCATTATACAAGACTATTATTATTCCATCACTATGCTACCAGTGCCAAACCTGGACACTCACAATGACAACACAAGACAAACGAAAAATAGTGACAACAGAATGACATGTCTACGAAGAATACTCGGAGTGTCATTAAGAGAGAATTAGAAACGATAACATCAAACAGATAACCAAAACAATACCAGTATTGGAACACATCAAAAGACAACAGATCAAGTGGTTTTCACACGCTTCCAGACTACCGACATAAAGCATGCCACAAATGGCCATGACACATAGACATAACGGTTATAAAGCCAGAGGCAGACGATGTAAAAGATGGATCACAGAAATCAAAGAAGCCACAGGAACAAGCTTACAAACAGCGCACAAGAAGGTCATCTTCATAGAACTCTTCCACCCCTGACGCCGCAAGGCAAACAAGGGACACTGCGTATAGATAGATAGATTGATTGATTGATTGATGCAGTCTGTTCCCAATATATATTTCTAATCAGTCTGTCTTTTCCATCTATGCCTATGTCTTGAAGCCATTTGATTAATTTTTCATGTTGGACTCTCAAAGTGTGTCCGAGGCATTTGTTTTCTAGTTCTCCCTCTTGTGGTAGATGGTATTTTGTCATCTTCCTCTTCGAATATATCTAATAGAGACAGTTGTTTTAGTCTTTTTGTTTGTTCTGAAGTGTCCATTAAGTATTTTATTTGGATGGTAATTCTTTTTGTCTCATGTACCTTTCTACCGGTTCCGTCAGTGCTCATTTCTGTTTGATACAGCGGTTCTACATTTGCATCTATCTCACATACTGCTGTGGGTGCCGATAGCATCCCTCCACATATTAGTCTCAGAGCTTGGTTTGTCAGGAATGAGATAGTAGTATTGCTCACAATGATCTGGAGAGAAAGACTATATTCCAATATTGATTTCACATAGCCAAGATACAGTCGGCGGGAGTCAGTATGTTTGCCGCCCCCCCCCCAGTTTGTGCTAGCTCGTCTATTAATGAGGTTTAGGAGTTTACTTAATTTTTCTCTGAATTTTTCTAATGTGTCTTCAGTTGTCTGTCTAGTTTTGCTCCAAGGTAAACAGGTGTTACTTCCTTTGTTAATATTTCCCCACTAACTTTGATATTGACAGATCTTTTGGCTGTTTTGTTACTTTGTGAGAAAGTAGTATAACAGTTTTCTGTGTATTGATTTTTAGTTTTCACATTATACTGAGAATGTGAGGAGAGCTCCGTTGATCTTTCCTTTTGACAGGATGGGATATTTTTCAGTGGTCTCAGCAAATAATGTTTTGACATCATCATCAGGTGACATATTCTTCCCAGAACGTAGTCTTCTCTATGGATCTCTTGAATTCTCCGCAGTCTTGAGCAAGTTGTCCCGCCTCTTTTAGTGACATGAGAAGGCATTCTTGAATGTATTTTTCCAACGGCGTCTTGGCGGCCTATGCCCCTGTTACATTCTATCATCCCTCCAGTAACACTCTCCGTGCCATTGTGTCTCTTAATGTGAACGGGAAAAAACTAGCTTTTTCTTAATGTGGTGTTCAGAAGCCAGCCTTCTGGGCGTTAATTGTTCTTAACACCTCCTGGTCTGTTTTCCTTACTGTCCATAGTATTCTCAGAACTCTTCTATAGTACTTTAATTCAAATGATGTTATTCTCTTGGCCACTGTTTTATTTAGAGTCTTTGCTTCACATCCATATGTCGCCACAGGAAATACATGTTCGTAGTAAACACAGCTTGGTTCTTATGTTAGTACCATGCTATAGTTTCTTTAGCTGTTTAATTTTGTCAGTGCCGTTGCTGTTCTCTTGATCTCAACTGTACAGTCGCCTGAATTGTTTATATTAGTTCCTAAATAATCAAAATGTGTGACTTGCAGTTCTTAATATAAATAACCAATAGGTCGGTGGGTGTCCGACAAAATGGAGGGTGCCGCAGTAATCACACGAATAAATGGTAATGTAAAATAATGTAATATAAAATGAAAAGTTAAAGTAATTACTAGAAAAACCTAACTATAAATAAAAATAGATAAAAAAGTATTAAAAAAGCATACAATAAAACACATATCTAAGATGTGCTGGTGCTACAATATTATTGATATTGTAGATATTATGTACAGTTGTTTTTGTCGATATTCTGCTTCTTCTTCAGCGTTCATTCTCAAACACCCGCTGGATCTCTTGTAGCAGGACCAAGGTCCTACTGTAGTGTTTCTGAATGTGTTTCTGAAAATGTTTCTATGGACGCTTTTGTGCATGATGTCTTTGATGCAAGAAACTTAGTGTCAGCCGGACAGTAGCTTCTGCAGAAATCAGCTGCACATGGACTATGTGAGGCTGTTGTGGAGCGCTTCACGACGTCCTTGATGTAAACGCGACGTCCAGCCCAGACCTTGCATGTTCCGTCTACCCCAGAACATATACAGAAGAACAAACTTAAAAGTACATATGACCACATACAAACGTAGACAGAAGAACAATTCTAGAACTTCATATAATCACATACAAACACTCACAGAGAACAAGCAAAGACGTGCATATGACCGTATACAAACACTCACAGAACGAACAAACACAGAAGTTCAAATGACCACATGCAAACATATACAAAAGAACAAACACAGAAGTTCAAATGACTCCATATAAAAATTCACAGAGAATAAATATAGAAGTTCATATGACCACATAAAACACTCACAGAAAGAACAAACCTAGAAGTACATATGACCACATGCAAACACTCAAAGAAGGAAAAAACCTGGAAGTTCATATATTCACAAACAACTAGAAGTTCCTATGGCCACATGCAGACAGGCGCAGAAAGAAACAATAATGAAGATGACAAGACCACATGCAGACAGACGCAGAAAGAAACAATCATGAAGATGACATGAAAACAGGCGCAGAAAGAAACAATCATGAAGATGACATGACCACATGAAAACAGACGCAGAAAGAAACAATCATGAAGATGACAAGACCACATGCAGACAGACGCAGAAAGAAACAATAATGAAGATGACATGCAAACAGGCGCAGAAAGAAACAATCATGAAGATGTCATGCAAACAGGCGCAGAAAGAAACAATCATGAAGATGACATGACCACATGCAGACAGGCGCACAAAGAAACAATCATGAAGATGACAAGACCACATGCAAACAGACGCAGAAAGAAACAATCATGAAGATGACATGAAAACAGGCGCAGAAAGAAACAATCATGAAGATGACATGCAAACAGGCGCAGAAAGAAACAATCATGAAGATGACATGACCTCATGAAAACAGGCGCAGAAAGAAACAATCATGAAGATGACATGACCACATGAAAACAGGCGCAGAAAGAAACAATCATGAAGATGACATGCAAACAGGCGCAGAAAGAAACAATCATGAAGATGACATGACCTCATGAAAACAGACGCAGAAAGAAACAATCATGAAGATGACATGCAAACAGACGCAGAAAGAAACAATCATGAAGATGGCATGACCACATGCAAACAAACGCAGAAAGAAACAATCATGAAGATGACAAGACCTCATGAAAACAGACGCAGAAAGAAACAATCATGAAGATGACATGCAAACAGACGCAGAAAGAAACAATCATGAAGATGGCATGACCACATGCAAACAAACGCAGAAAGAAACAATCATGAAGATGACATGACCACATGCAAACAAACGCAGAAAGAAATAATCATGAAGATGACATGACCACATGCAAACAGACGCAGAAAGAAACAATAATGAAGATGACATGCAAACAGGCACAGAAAGAAACAATCATGAAGATGACATGCAAACAGGCGCAGAAAGAAACAATCATGAAGATGACATGACCTCATGAAAACAGACGCAGAAAGAAACAATCATGAAGATGACATGCAAACAGACGCAGAAAGAAACAATCATGAAGATGACATGACCACATGCAAACAAACGCAGAAAGAAACAATCATGAAGATGACATGACCACATGAAAACAGACGCAGAAAGAAACAATCATGAAGATGACATGCAAACAGACGCAGAAAGAAACAATCATGAAGATGACATGACCACATGCAAACAAACGCAGAAAGAAATAATCATGAAGATGACATGACCACATGCAAACAGACGCAGAAAGAAACAATCATGAAGATGACATGACCACATGAAAACAGACGCAGAAAGAAACAATCATGAAGATGACATGCAAACAGACGCAGAAAGAAACAATCATGAAGATGACATGACCACATGCAAACAAACGCAGAAAGAAATAATCATGAAGATGACATGACCACATGCAAACAGACGCAGAAAGAAACAATAATGAAGATGGCATGCAAACAGACGCAGAAAGAAACAATAATGAAGATGACATGCAAACAGACGCAGAAAGAAACAATCATGAAGATGACATGCAAACAAACGCAGAAAGAAACAATCAAACAGACGCAGAAAGAAACAATCATGAAGATGATATGCAAACAGGCGCAGAAAGAAACAATCATGAAGATGACATGCAAATAGGCGCAGAAAGAAACAATCATGAAGATGACATGCAAATAGGCGCAGAAAGAAACAATCATGAAGATGACATGACCACATGAAAACAGACGCAGAAAGAAACAATCATGAAGATGACATGCAAATAAACGCAGAAAGAAACAATCTTGAAAGATGGGATGTCATACCTGGTTGTAGTGTTGTGCCATCTCCATCCATAAATATAAATAGCGATTGGGTTGCCAATAGTTCCGATCACCATCAACATAACTGTGTACATTATTGCTGGCGTCAGAAGGTGTGCCTTCTGTCTGTTGATTTCTATCAGAGCATTGTATAAGATTTCAGTGTTTTCACGCGAAGTATTAGCCCATAATGACACATTTGTGACTTCCCATGCAGTAGCAGTTGACATGACACTGTTTGTTGGAATAATTACAGAAAAGTGCCTCCAGTAATGTCGTAGTTAAGTTCTACTTGCTGATCTGTACGTGCTGTATTTTTCTCTGTACATGTACAGATGCTAGGTTCTGTTTCTCTGTACACGTACACGTGTAATGTCAAATTAGGTTCTGTTTCTCTGCACATGTACAAATGTAATGCCAAGCTAAGTTATGTTTCTCTGTACACGTACACGTGTAATATCAAGCTAGGTTCTGTTTCATTGAATGCGTAGAGGAGTAATATAGTAGATTGGTGCCATTAGTAGCTCTTCCTGTCAATCATCTAGATGTTTATTTTCTCTGGGGAAAAAAGAGAAATACGTTTAAAAAGTTTTTTGTTGTGACTGCACCAGACATTTTCTAGGTCTGTGAATATTCTTCTATTCAAAAATAATATTTTTCTCACAATTGGATTTTGGATAAATTGGAGTTTTAGATTTCACTAATTTCAGCAATGAATCTGAGAAACTTCACTTGTGTATTTGGAAAACTGGATTGCTTAATCTCAATAAACATAATGTCCAAAACAGGTTTTGTTCCCACATACTGGATACTATAATCTCATAAACTGAATGTTTTGTTCCCACTGGTACTTTTATCTCACAAACCTAATCTGTCAAACTGAATAGGTCGCTGGCATGTTTTCTGTGTAGACTCACTGATACATATTTATGTATATGGAATGAGATGTGACTGACGTATTATTCAGAATGTAATGTACAGTGAGAGAAAGTGAATCAAGAAATGTTCAAACATTAAATGTGTTGGAGGGTTGCTTCAGAAACAACCCTTAGGGTTCTACATACTGTAGTGGTTAAGCGATTCGCTTTTTGTTCAAAGGTAAAATCCAGCCATGACTGTCCCCAATAAAGGCATTTCAACGAACTAATTAGGACACCATTCGCTACTTTTTAAAATTACTATTGGGCTTTCGGTTGGTCACTATTTACATACTTGGAATCGCATGCCAAGATCTAGCCAAGTCGACTCTAAGTATAAAAATAGTGACCAACCGAACGTCCAACAATAATCAAAAACGTAACGAATGAGCTCCTAATTAATTATTTTGAAAAGTTTTCTATATCCACATAGATGCCGATGGTCTCGATTCAGTTCATGTCATTCTGTTTACAGAATTGATTTCTTATTCTTCTTCTTCTTTTGTTCACTTGAAACATGTATATATCTGTAATTCTGTCTCCTGAATAAAACACTTGAAACATGTCTATATCTGTAATTCTGTCTCCTGAATAAAACACTTGAAACATGTCTATATCTGTAATTCTGTCTCCTGAATAAAACACTTGAAACATGTCTATATCTGTAATTCTGTCTCCTGAATAAAACGCACTGTCTTCTGTAGTTCATACAGTGTCCCATAGAGATTTGATTCCAATATGTCTGCCTCAGCATTTCATGCTAAAAACACTCTTGAAGTATATGTTTGGCACTCTGTGATGCCTGTCCACATGTACACATGGCTGTGTTGCCAATCTTGAACTTTGTATGCATGTGCCTGCTTAGTCGGTTGTGTCCTGTTCTGAGATGTAGAATTATAACTTGTTCTGATCTGTTCATAATGTGATAATCATCTTGTGTTGGTGTTTGTGGCTTTCTTATTGACTTGATCATCTGTTTTTTTCTGATGGTAGGTGATTTATATATCTGGTTGGCACCTTCCGTAGCTAGTTGGTCTGCTTTTTCATTTCCTGGTATTCCACAGTGAGAGGGTATCCACTGCATGGTTACACTATACTGGTAAGACAATTCGCTAAGTAATTTTTTTTAATCTGTTAGTTTTCCAGACTGGAGAGCTTGAAGCACTGACCTTGCATCTGTCAGGAATACCACAGGCTGTAGGCCAGAGTTGGAGTTCAGCAGTTTTTTAGCTGCCACACTAATTGCCTGGATTTCTGCATCATAATTATTGCAGAATTTTCCTGTCGGTGTTCTGATTGTATCTCTAGGCTTGTGTGGATATTCTATATATACACCTGCACCTCTATTCCTCACAGCATTCTGTGCTGACCCATCTGTGTAAAATCTGACCCATATATCTTGTTGATATTCCTCATCCAGGAAACTGAGGGTGACTGTCCTTCGCTGCACACTGTTCTGTTCGTCCTCGCTTAGTATTCCTTTCACATGGGTCTGAATGTATATTGACATTCCATGCCTTTCACTCCATGGGGTTTGTTCTGGTACAGACCTTAAGGGGCTGTCAACTTCAGGTAGGTCTGTAAGTTGTCTACGGAGTCGTTTAGCTTAATGGATAAAGCTGCTTCTTTTCAGTCGCCTCATTGCTAGATTTTGGAATCTTTCCTTCATTGGATGACTTGGCATACACTGAGACTTTTCTGCTTGAATTAGTACTTTTGTGTCTCTGCGTTCGCCAAGTGTTTGCATTCTTCCCATTTTCTGCATCTCTGCTATGGGTGTTGATTTCATTGCTCCCAACATTATTCTAAGTGCCTGGTTTTGCACTTTATCTAGATCTTGTAATGTGGTGTTTTATGCAGGACACCACGCAGCTGAACCATATTCCAGGTGTGGTCTTATGCCTTGCTGGTAAACTTTACTGAGTATATTTCCACTGGCTCCCCATTTGGTTCCACTTAGTTTTCTCAGGATAGCTAACAGCTAACTTCCTCCTGGCTTTTGTTGTTGCTTTATGTGCTGCTTCCATGTCAGCTTATCATCAAAAGTAACTCCGAGGTATGTGGGTTGTTTGTCTTCTTTCAAGAGCTCTCCATCTATCTTGATATAACCAGTTTTTTGTTTTGGTGAGAGGGTAAAGAGTGTAGTGCTGCACTTATCTGTGTTAATGCTGGCACACCATCTATTTGCCCATAATGTTAGGGCATCATTAGCTCTTTGTATTTGTTTAGTGGCCACTGTCGCATGTTCTTCCGTGCACCAGATCACCAGGTCGTCAGCATACATTGCCACTTTGATCCCGTGTGGTAGTTCAGCAACTAGGTCATTGATGTAAACCAAGAAAAGTGTGGGTGACAGGACTTCTCCCTGGGGGACTCCATGACGCAGTAGAAATTTCTTGCTCTTGCGACCATCTAATTGTACCCTGGCTCTTCTATTATGCAGGTATGCTTTTACCATTTGTACATTCTTGAGCTAACCCTGCAATTTCGCAATTTCTTTAGGAGCCCTTCTTTCCATACCTTATCAAATGCTTTCCTGAGGTCTATCCATGCTGCTAGTACCAGTTTCTTATCTTGGAAGGCATCCTCAATCTCTTGGGAGAGGTAGGTTGCCTGATCTTCAGTAGAGTAGCACTGTCTGAAACCTGCTTGCTGTGATACCAGAAGGTTTTCACTTTCAAGGTACCACTGCATCCTAAGATTGATAATGCGTTCCATTGTTTTGCATAGATAGCTTGTGAGGCTGATGGGCCTGTACTTGGAGACTGTGTTGCCATCTTGTCCTGATTTGAGGAGTGGTATCATTATTGTTTCTCTCCACGCCTGTGGTACATTGCCTGTGGACCAGCGTGTGTTAAAGATCTGCAGAAGCTTTGCTCTTGCTGCAATTCCCAGGTTTCTAATCATTTCAATGGACACTCCATCAGCTCCAGGGGACTTTTTCATTTTCAATTTGGATATTGCATGCTCCAGTTCTCTCATTGTGATTGGTGCCTCCATGACTTCAGGTATAGGTTCACCTTGTCCAATGTTTTGCTGGTTCGCTCGAACCTCCTGTTGTTTGTCTTGGCTGACTTTGACGTTATTGTCTTCTACAAAGGAATCTGCAAAGTCATCAGCTGCATGTTTACCTATTAAAATGTTTCTATCTTTTTAAAATGTGATCCTTGTATTTCTCCCTGTACCTTCATCATTTAGTTTTTTACCAATTTCCATAATTTCCTAGTGTCTCTTTCTAGGTTCAGCGACTCTGTTTTTTCTTTCCAGCTGCTCCGATGGCTTGTAACTTGGCCTCTTTGAAATTTAGTTTTTTTTTGCTGATATTTGTTGTGATGTTCTTGGCTAGGTCTGTTCTCAGCCTGCTGTCTAGATGTTTCCATCTCATTTTGCAGCTTTTCCAGTTCATCATTTCAGTAGGGTTTGTAGTTTTTGCGAGCCCCCCTGGGTATGGTTTTACTAGCAGCATGTAGTATACATTTATTAAATTCACTCACTGCTCTATTGATGTCTTTGTCCAAGTTCATGTCCTTAGCTGATGATGTTCGTCCGTCGTGATCGACGATGACCAAAAACTCAACCATAATAATAATAACAATAAATAATAAAATAATAAAGTTAATAGTGCGTTTTTAAATGACTGGCAAGTCCAATACGGGCACAAAATGTTCTTTTACAGAATTGACAACAACAGAAGGTATCTGTGTGAGGTTGAGATGTTTTTTCTTTTCTACGTGTCCGCTTCTGTCTTGCAGTTTCTTGTCTGAATTCTTCCGCCGCTAGTGCTCCCGTTCTAATGCTGTAACGACATGCTGTTTTATCCTGAGCGAGGCTCTCCCAAGCGCCTACGTCAATGTTAAGATGTTTCAAGGATGACTTGAGCGTGTCTTTGAAACGCTTTTTCTGTCCACCAGCTTTTCGAAATCCTGCCTTGAGTTCTCCATAATATATTTGTTTTGGCAAACGCGAGTTCTCCATACGCACAAGATGGCCTGGCCAGCGTGCCTGCGCCTTCATCTTCTTATGTCCTTAGCTAGAACACTGGTTAAATGCTGGTACATTTGATTTTTTAGAATTGATTTTTTAAAGAATCCCTGGGGATTATCATTTGAAGCTACAGAGTTAAGTGCTATGAGTGGTACTATCGTTGAGAGAATAAGAGTACATATGGGGGAATCCGAGTACAATAAACTCAATCTTCTACGTCTTTGGAGCCCTTTTTTACAAACAGCATTTCAATAAAACCAACAAAAGCTAAAGTTTTATATCCACATATACAAACATATGATCAGAAATAACTAGTAACATAACCATATAAATAGACATATGAGCAGAAGGAAATAGTAACATAACCATATAAACGGACATATGAGCAGACATAAATAGTAACACGACCATTTAAACAGACATATGAGCAGACATAACAAGTAACATAACCATATAAACAGAAATATGAGCAGAAAGAAATAGTAACATAATACATGGTTGCTGTTAATAGGGACAATGACCACCCAAGATGAAGGTAGACATAAGGGCCAGCCAAGATAGCGGTGAACATATGGATTACAAAAGACGACGATGGACATAATATTTAAAAAAGGTGACTCAAGATGACGATGTGCATAAGGGCCACCCAAGATGATGGTAGATAAGGGCCACCCAAGATTATGGTAGACAAGGGCCACCCAAGATGACGACAGTCATAAGGGCCACCAACAATTACGATGGACAAGGACATTTCAGACTGTTTAAACATGTCTTTGACTACAGCTAGTAAATTTTCCAAGAATCTGCAGTTGTTCAGAGCGTCCATAAATGGGAGCAAATAATAGCGGTCTTCTTTGCCAGCCAGACATAATTTAAGAGGAGACTAGAAATGTCTGGTAATGAAGTTTGTTGGATGTCCCGTCCCATAAAGGGTCTTCTTCTTCTTCTTCAGCGTTCATTCTCAAACTCCTGTTGGATCTCTCCTGTAGCAGTACTACTAGATCTCCAGCAGGATGCAGTCCAGAGAATGGAAATGCGTTGTGTCGCCGTTTTATTTGCGCCAATGTCCCGACACATCCGTCTTCGGCGGAATAAAGGGTCAAAATTACTCAAAGATCAGGTTGAAGCCGGGTGTGTCAAGAAGAATGGCATAGCCTGTCTATCGCAACTATGCTGTTAACCTTGACACAGCGTATTTGATCCTCTGAACTGTATTGTGCTAATCTACACCAGCTTCAGCATGAAGTTAACTACATCTAGCAAGAATCCGCACCCAGCATCTCTAGATTTATCATGCAGTACCCGCAGCACATCTATATCTATCGAATAGCACCCAGCACATCTAGATCTATCTTTTAGCACCCAGCAAATATAGATATATCTTATAGCACCCAGCACATCTAGATATATCTTATAGCAATGACATTAAGAGCTATCTAGTAGCACCCAGCACATGTAGATCTACATTGAAGCACCAAGAACATCAACAGCTACCTTATAGCACCCAGCACATCTAGATCTATTTTGTAGCACCGATCACATAGGCCCTATAGAACTATCTTGCAGCAACAGCACATTTAAATCTATCTTGCAGCACTCAGCACATCTAGATCTATCTTGTACTCAGCAAACCTAGATCTATCTTGTAGCATGAAAACATCAAGATCTGCCATGTTGTGCACATCACATCTAGATCCATCTTGTAGCACCCAGCATTTACAGAACTATCTTGCATCTCCCATCACATCAAGTGCTACTTTGTAGCACACAGCACTAGTCGATCCATCTTAAAGTGTCCAGTAAATCTAGATATGCATTTAGTTAACAGAACATCTACATCAATCTTGTAACACTCAGCAAAAGTATATATATCTTGCAGCATCCAGCACATCTAGATCTATCACTTAACAACCATCATATCTAGTTCTATCTTACAGCACATCTAGATCTATCAACCATCATATCTAGTTCTATCTTACAGCACATCTAGATCTATCACTTAACAACCATCATATCTAGTTCTATCTTAAAGCACCAGTACGTCTAAATGTATCTTGTAGTAACTAAGTCCATATAGATATCGTACATGATTTTTGATCAGAAACTGGCTTCACAGCACACGAGGTATTCACATAAGTACTCCGCCCTTCTCTCCAGCAGCCATCCCAGTGTATGTAGACTCAGAGTCCCGGTCAGGTGTTGATCGTGTGATCTTCGAGACTTCCCAAAAATGTACTTTTCCTTCCCTCACCTCTAGATACTCCCATTTCTAACATTCTCTGTATGTGGACGTTCTCAATGACATCATCTTGAAATGAATTTAGTACTGCCTTCATTAAGTCTGCTTTATCTCTTCTCAGTCATGTGCCTTCTCGGCACATTTCACACATGGCACATATAGATATCTTTTGTGGTACCCAGCAGATTTAAATCTATCTTGAAGCACATATATCACATCTACATATATCGTGTGCCCAGCAATCTCTCTTGAAATACCCATCACATCTAGATCTATCTTAGAGGGCCCATCACATCTAAATCTATTGTGTAGTACATGTAGACTTATAGCACACAGGACATCTAGATATATCTTGCAGCACCCGCGACAACTGGATCTTTCTTATAGCACCCAGCACATCTAGATCTATCTTGTAGCTATGAACACATTTCAATCTATCTTGTAGCAGAAAGCACATTTAGCTCTCTCTCTTGTAACACACAGCTTAAAAAAAACCAGCGAAACGAGAAGTTGGGGTTGGCTTTGCAATTAAATTTAGCTTAGCCAGAAGGTTGGCTAGACCTCCAAAGGGCATTAGTGACCGGCTGATAACTGTTCGTCTTCCACTTTCTAGAAAGAGGCTTGCAATATTCGTCAGCGTGTATGCCCCGACTATGACGAACCCCGATAAACAGAAAGAAAAGTTCTATGAGACTTGAAAAAAAAACATACAGGAAACACCCCAAACCGACAAACTCATCATCCTTGGCGACTTTAACACTCGAGTGGGTTCGGACTGGGCGTCCTGGGATGGTGTGTTGGGGAGGCATGGTATTGGCAAATGAGATAGCGATGGACAGCTTCTGCTCGCAACATGTGCAGCATTTAATCTACTCATCTCGAACACTGTCTTTCAACTTCCTCACCGTAAAAAGACGTCATGGGTGCACCCACGAGCAAAACATTGGCATCAAATTGATTATGTCATCGTGAGACAACGTGATAAGGAGGGCGTGAAAGTCACTAAATCAATGTGTGGCGCCTACTGCTGGACGGACCACAGACTACTAGTCTCCAAATTAATCTCCATACTCTACATCTCCGGCGACCTCAAAATAACAGACAGACAAAACGTCTCGACGTCTCCAAGTTGACAGATCCACTTTATAAACAGCTTCTGCGCAGTTCAATGGAAACCAAAATTGCACCATTGACAGCAGCTTCAAAAGACATTCAAAAAAAGCTGGCAAAACCTCCGAGACACAATTTACAGAACTACACAAGAAGTGGCGAGCGTTGCTGTTCGCAGGCATCAAGACTGGTTCGACGAAAACGATGTACAAATCAAAGCTCTCCTGGACAACAAGCATAAACAGCACAAAGCATATCAAAACGACCCCACATCAACCAGCAAAAAGACGATGTTACGAAAATTCACAGAAAAACGCTCAAAAAGAAATAAGGAGAAAGCAAGACTCATGGTTTAGTAGCAAAGTCAAAGAGATACAGCATTACGCTGACAACAATAATATGCAGAGATTTTATTCAGCGTTAAAAGCAATTTATACTCTCAGTCTTCAGGAATTTCTTCTCTTCTAAGCACAGATGGAAAGCATACCTTCACTGATAGAGAAGAAATTCTCAAACGCTGGGTTGAATATTTTGAAAATGTACTAAACTGCCCCTCCAACATCAACGACGAAGCGATTGCGCACATCAGGCAAATACCAATCAATCATTCGTTATCGGAGCCCTGTTATCTTGAGGAGGTGGAGAAAGCAATCTCAAATTTGTCCGTAGGAAAATCGCCTAGTCCAGATTCCATTCCATCCAATGATTACGCCGTCAGTGGCCATGTTATGACTGCTAAACTCACAGAGCTCTTCCAGGCGATGTGGAACCTGGAAACGATACCACAAGACTTTAAGGATGCTTCCATCATACATATAAGCAAGAGAAAAGGATATCGCCAAGTTTGCGACAACCACCTCGGCATATCTCTGCTCTCTATAGCAGGCATGATCCTGGCTAGGGTCCTGTTAAGCAGACAGCAAGTCCATTTTGAGACAGGTCTCCTTCCAGAGAGCCAACGTGGTTTCCAACAAGGCAGAGGTACGGCTGACATGATATTCACTGCCAGACAACTACAGGACAAACGTCGCGAACAGAACATTGGTTCTACACCACATTTGAGGGTGGCATTCGACATTCGAGGCATTCGACACTGTAAATCGCGAAGGACTATGGAAGATTATGGCCACATTTGGATGTCCTGAAAAATTCACTAAAATGGTGTGCCAGTTCCATGATGGTATGACAGCCTGTGTGCAAGATGACGGCGCACACTCAAACCCGTTTCCAGTAACTAACGGTGTCATACAAGGTTGCGTCCTGGCTCAGACGCTCTTCAGCATGGTGTTCTCTGCCATGTTGAATGATGCCTTCCGAAATAACAATGCAGGACTTTATTTTCGCTATCGAGCTGACGGAGAACTATTTAATCTTAGGATATTGAGGGCCAAGACCAAAACTAAGACGGACATTGTTCGCGACCTCTTGTTCGTCGACGATTGTGCACTAAACGCTACCAGTCTGAAAGACATGTAGGACAGCATGGACCTTTTTTCATTGCCCTGTGATGTGTTCGGTCTCACCATCAGCACAGCGAAGACATTTGTAATGTATCTACCAGCGCCAGGTGTCCCCTACACATAACCAACAATCACAGTAACGGGACAAAAACTCAATACTGCCGATAAGTTTGTGTATCTTGGCACCACCCTATCGCATACTGCTACAATTGACGAGGATGTTGGCCCGTGTATTGCTCACGCCAATGAGGCATTCGGGGGACTTCGTGCCAACGTCTGGATCAGGCGTGGTCTCAGTCTGACTACTAAGTTGGACGTGTACCGCGCAGTGGTTCTACCAACACTGCTTTATGCTGCGTCATCCTGGACTATCTATGCAAAAAACGCTCGACAGCTTAACTCTTTTCACCTTCGGTGCCTAAGAAACCTCATAGGAGTACGTTAGCAGGATCGTGTACCAGACACGGAAATCCTTCAAAAGTTCCGTATGCTAAGCATCCATGCCCTGCTGATTAGGTCCTAACTCCGCTGTACCGGCCACATCGTCCGTATGCCAGACAAGCGTCTTCCAACGAGATTATTCTATGAGGAGCTGTGCGATGGTAAACGTTCAAGCGGCGGCCAGAAAAAGAGCTTCAATGATCACCGAAAAAACTCTCTCAAGCACTGCTTAATTGATCCTAGCTCCTGTGAGAGAACGACCTTTGATCGCTCAGCTTGGCATACCCAAATCACTGCTGGCATCACTAAATCTGAAAAAGAAATAACATTGCGGGCAAATTACAAGCGATGAAAGCCGAAGGACAAATCCGAAAACACTCCTATTTCAAACCCTCTACACTCCTGCATGCACTGCAATAGAACTTTCCTGGCACGAATCGGACTCATCGCACATCTACGAACTCACAAACCAAATTAGACAATCACAAATGTTTGTTGTTTTCTACTTGTTCATCACATTTATTGTTTTTCATGTCATGCTCATCTTCGCTTGCAAAGGAGGAACATCATCATCATCATCCATCACATATAGATCTATCTTGTAACAGGACAATGGTACCACTAGATCTATCTTGTAGCAGGACAATGGTACCACTAGATCTATCTTGTAACAGGACAATGGCACCACTAGATCTATCTTGTAGCAGGACAATGGTACCACTAGATCTATCTTGTAACAGGACAATGGTACCACTAGATCTATCTTGTAACAGGACAATGGTACCACTAGATCTATCTTGTAGCAGGACAATGGTACCACTAGATCTATCTTGTAGCAGGACAATGGTACCACTAGATCTATCTTGTAGCAGGACAATGGTACCACTAGATCTATCTTGTAGCAGGACAATGGTACCACTAGATCTATCTTGTAACAGGACAATGGTACCACTAGATCTATCTTGTAGCAGGACAATGGTACCACTAGATCTATCTTGTAACAGGACAATGGTACCACTAGATCTATCTTGTAACGGGACAATGGCACCACTAGATCTATCTTGTAGCAGGACAATGGTACCATTAGATCTATCTTGTAACAGGACAATGACACCACCAGATATATCGTGTAGCAGGACAATGGCACCACTAGATCTATCTTGTAGTAGAACAATAATGCTACTAGATCTCTCTTGTAGCAGGACAATGATATCACTATATCTCTTTTGTAGCAGGAAAATGGTACCACTAGTTATCGTATCTATCCAGATAATCGTACCACTAGATATCTGGTGTCGCAGGCCAATGTTGCTAGTATGCCTATATTTCCAACAGAATGTAGTCCAAAGATCGAATATGCGTTTTGTTGTGGTTTTTGCGCTAATGGTTTGACACGTCCAATTTCTTTCGTGTCGGACTTTATCACTTATTACAAAAATGGATAGCAGAAAAAAAAATCGATGGTACGAAATCTTTTGAAAAAAAACACTATTGTCAAAATAATCAGTACCAGAAATATTTCAACCACAATGCAAATTACCTCTACTGTAAATAAGAATCAGAAATGGAATGATCGCATAGACGACTGCTTCGATATCTGGTCAATACATCTGTCTATACATATGCCCTATCACAGAATAATTTATACCACATCTCTCTCCTTTCAACATTATTGTACTTTTTTCTAAGTTATGAAGAACAGAATAGCAGATGAACTGCCCGCTTGCTAGATGGTATGTTTGTGATGGTATGTTTGTGATGGTATGTTTGTGATGGTATGTTTGTGATGGTATGTTTGTGAAAGATGTTACGCTTTCTGTGTGAAGAACAATGACTAACGATATTGGACTTGATCACGAAGTCCACTAAACATGTTTACCAAAAGATCAAGATGGAATTAAGGAAATTAACGGCAAGTAATTACGCTACCAGTTTCAAAACTGTTCACTGACATCAACAAGTTAACTTTTGAAATGAAATGCTTAAGTGTGTCAACTTTTGGAGTCATCATGTTTGAACACAGGGAAACGATGACATTAGAATCAGATTATCTACATTTTGCATTGAATATATTGAGAAGACAACAAGTAACAGGATGTGGACAATTTAGAGTCTTTGACAATTACAGCAAAAGTGTATATTATAATAATCTGTTCGAGGTACATAGGCCTATTACAGAAAAAATACTGGATAATACATCGGCAAAAATACTTTAAGCAGGCATTCCCCAGCTGTATGTTAGACTATCTATAATCTTTCAGGATTTTCTGTCAGTGAAAACATCTAAAGAAATCAACATTTGACCGTGTAAACATTCCACAGACATCTGGGACACGAGCTATTTCTAGAATTATTGCTGTTGCAGATGTGCGAATGGTTAGGGTGGTCAAGTCATAGAGACGGGGTAGAAGCGTGTGAGGGATTCAACAGCTTACTCTTTTAAGAATACAAATGATTGTATCTATCAATATAAATCCATGTTAAATGATACCCTGCCCCTTCCCTCTCTTTAGATAAAGATGTATATAGAATGAAGTTCCACCAAAATGAAATGATACAATTTTTGCAGGTAATTCGAGGAGATAAAGTACATACAACATTAAATTGTATAAGGTACATACAACACCAAATTGTATAAAGTAGGCTTACATACGACACAAAATTGTATAAAGTAGGCTTACATACGACATCAAATTGTATAAAGTAGGCTTACATACGACACCAAATTGTATAAAGTAGGCTTACATACAACACCAAATTGTATAAAGTAGGCTTACATACGACATCAAATTGTATAAAGTAGGCTTACATACGACACCAAATTGTATAAAGTAGACTTACATATGACACCAAATTGTATAAAGTAGGCTTACATACAACACCAAATTGCATAAAGTAGGCTTACATACGACATCAAATTGTATAAAGTACACATGACACCAAATTGTATAAAGTACACATGACACCAAATTGTATAAAGTACATACGACACCAACCTTTACACAATGAGAAACAAATATAACAAAATAAAATTCCTCATTATACACCTTTCTGTATGAATGACGGTATCAGGGTAATTCCTTTCTCTAGAGTGCACTCTCCTTTACTCTTGTTGCTTGTACATTATATGGATTTCTGACATATTTCCACTTGTACATTCTGTATCTTTTCTCTACAGTGATTTACTTGAAATCTAAATCATATGTCTCTCATTAGCATGTGTCTCCATCTTTCCGGAGTAAAATGCAATCTGTGTAAAATTATATTGAAAGCTTTCGATTTGTCCAATAAAACATAAATCTTGCAGGCTAGAAATCTTTCATAAACAGTCTCTCTCAATCACGATAAGAAAGATTTCCTAACCAATTTTTTCCAATAACCGTAAGAAAGATATTCTATACAATATTTCTCAATCACGAAAAGACGGATTTTATAAATAATCTTTCTGAATCACGGTAAGAAATATACCCTAAACAATCTCACCCAATCGAAGAAAGAAAGATTTTTTTAATAATCTCAATCACTGTAAGAAAGATTTACTAAACAATCTCTCTCAATCACAGCAAGAAAGATTTTCTAAACAATCTCTCTTAATCACGGTAAGAAAGACTTTCTAAGTAATCTCTCTCAATCACGGTAATAAAGATTTTCTAAGCAATCTCAATCACAGTAATCTTTCAATGAAATCCCGTAAAATGGTATCTTTGTGCTGAGTTGCTTGTCTAATATGAAGATATTGTATCTATATGCTCAGTTGTTTGTCTAACAAGACGGCATTGTATGCACGTGTTCCATTGTTGGTTTAATAACAAGATCTTGTATGTGCCCAGTTGTTGATTTATTAACAAGATCGTGTGTCTATGTTTAAAGTTGTTGATTTATTAACAAGATCGTGTGTCTATGTGTGTAGTTGTTGATTTATTAACAAGATCGTGTGTCTATGTGTGTAGTTGTTGATTTATTAACAAGATCGTGTGTCTATGTGTCTATTTGTTGAGTTATTAACAAGATCTTGTGTCTATGTGCCCAGTTGTTGATTTATTAACAAGATCGTGTGTCTATGTGCCCAGTTGTTGAGTTATTAACAAGATCTTCTATGTGCCCAGTTGTTGATTTATTAACAAGATCGTGTGTCTATGTGCCCAGTTGTTGATTTATTAACAAGATCGTGTGTCTATGTGCCCAGTTGTTGATTTATTAATAAGTACTTCTATGTGCCCAGTTGTTGATTTATTAACAAGATCGTGTGTCTATGTGCCCAGTTGTTGATTTATTAACAAGATCGTGTGTATATGTGCCCAGTTGTTGATTTAATAACAAGATCGTGTGCCAATGTGCCCAATTGTTTGTCTAACAAGACACTCTTGTATCTATGTGCTCAGCTATTTGTCCAACAAGACTACCTTGCTTCTGTCGTAAGTTGTTTGGATAATAACAAGATCGTGTTTCTATGTGCTCAGTTGTTGGTTTAAAAACAACATCTTGTTGTCTATGTGCTCAGTTGTTGGTTAAAAACAACATCTTGTTGTCTATGTGTTCAGTTGTTGGTTAAAACAACATCTTGTTGTCTATGTGCTCAGTTGTTGGTTTAAAAACAACATCTTGTTGTCTATGTGCTCAGTTGTTGAATTAAAAACAACATCTTGTGTCTATGTGCTCAGTTGTTGGTTTAATAACAACATCTTGTGTCTATGTGCGTAGTTGTTGGTTTAATAACAACATCTTGTGTCTATGTGCTTAGTTGTTGGTTTAATAACAACATCTTGTGTCTATGTTCTTAGTTAATGGTTTAATAACAACATCTTGTGTCTATGTTCTTAGTTGTTGGTTTAATAACAACATATTGTGTCTATGTGCTTAGTTGTTGGTTTAATAACAACATCTTGTGTCTATGTGCGTAGTTGTTGGTTTAATAACAACATCTTGTGTCTATGTGCGTAGTTGTTGGTTTAATAACAACATCTTGTGTCTATGTGCTTAGTTGTTGGTTTAATAGCAACATCTTGTGTCTATGTGCTTAGTTGTTGGTTTAATAACAAGATCTTGTGTCTATGTGCTTAGTTGTTAATTTAATAACAAGATCTCGAATCTGTATGTTCGGTTATTTATCTAGCTCAACGATCTTGTATATATGTACTCAATATTATAAGATGGTACCAATATTATAAGATATATATATTACTAAGATTGTATGATATAGTACGAAAATTGTAGGATGTAGTACGAAGTATGTAGAATATAGTACGAAGATTATATAATATAATGCGATAATTGTACGATATTGTATGGCAATTGTAGGATTCTTTTTGCAAATATAGTGGGGTATAGTACGAAGATTGTAGGATAGACGAAGATTGTTCGATATAGTAAGAAGATTATGGGATATAGTACAAAGATTGTAGGAATAGAACGAAAATTATAGGATATAGTAAGAGTAATAATATTGTAGGATATACGAAGATATACCAGACCTGTTCTCTTTATACAGTGAAAACATATTGCGTGCAATAGTAGATATCCCAGGAATATCAGAGGGAGGACATAACAAAAAATTTGAGATATGCAGATGACACTGTTCTGATTGCAAAAAGTGAGGAAGACATTCAAGATTTATTTAAAGTAATAGTCACAGAAAGTAACGAGAAAGGCCTCTTCCTAAATATCAAGAAAACAGAAGTAATGGTTATTTCATAGAAACAAAATAACACATCTTGCAAGATCATAGTGAATGATATAGTATTAACACGGGTCCACCAATTCAAATATTTAGGTACAACGATTACATTAGATGGAAGAAGTTCAACAGAAATAAGCAGAATTGGACATACAAAAACAATATTCACAAAAATGAAAAATATATTGTGTAATATGACCTTGTCATTAGAGGTGAGAAATAGAGTTCTGCAGTACTATATAACTACTATACTAACATATGGATGCGAGTTTTGGACAATAAACAAACTGGAAAGTGGCAAATTAGAGGCAATAGAGATGTGGTTCTATAGAAGAATGCTGAGAATACCATGGACTGCCAGAAACACTAATGTAGAGGTGTTGAAAGAGCAGGGAAACAACAACGTCCTTGATACATAATACTGTGGACAGAGAGCTGTGTAGAGCTATGACCGCCTACGCCAGCCGGCATGGCACCTGATAATGATGATCTATAAGAACTTGAATTTTCACAACTTCGCTCTTTTTAAACAATAACATAGGAGCTCCTAATAAATCCAACGTGCGACAAATTCTCATGACATTTCGTTGTACAGCTTGCATTCCAACATCATTTTACAAAAACAACAGTGTTTAAGGAACCATGAACTACTCTATGGACAGTTCCCCAATTAATCCTTCGTTACATTGCTGAGATTTAACTTCGTTGCTGCCAAATGAAGGACTGATCACTCAAGATTGGTTACAATATGTTACATTTACGTTTCTGGACGTATTTTGATCAAAATTTTCCTGAATACTAATGAGTATTCGCGCATTTTCCGCAAATGTTGTGCTACTAATCCAGGTTTTATTTTACGACACTAAAGTTGTCATCAAGCTTTTCTAGAATATTCTACTACACACATCCTTTCTTAACTTTACAATTTTGTCAATTGTATTCTCCCCGTCCAGTCTCGTGTTTCTGTCAAGGGTAGTTGAATATTCACGCTAGCTAACTCTGTCAATAACCTCCTTCCGTCAAAATTTACTAACACTTATTTTCTGACTTTTTTTTTCTTTTCTTTTTAAACGTATTATCTAAGCACAATAAAGGACATCTGACTTAAGTATTATTCTTCGTCAATTTGTCCGTGTCCTCCTCTCGGCTAGCCCCGCAGTCTGTTGCAATAGGTGTATCTTTTGAAACCCCAAATAAAAGACAAATTAATATAGTTGTATGGCCCCTGATCGTTTCCCTTATCTCATCAGTAATGGCAGTATGTGAATTCTACCCAAGATAGATTGGACACAGAATAAGTTGTTTTCCCTATTCTTTGATCCGTATGTTGTATGCAACAAACTTGTAAACAGTGTACATCCGGCGGCAAGTTTAAACTGAAAATTCGGCGTCGAGGTGGACACCGTCAATTGTCAACAATATATGCATCCATTTGATAACACCAAGTGTGCAGAGATAAACATCTACAACAATACACTATTATTCTATAGACAAAATTGACAAAGTCTGTTATTTATAAAATTCAGACGTCTCACTTTAATTTGAATCTTTTAACTCTATAAGGGTTGATGTCTCAAAGTAGGCTATAAGAAAAGTCATATTTCAATGAAAACATAAATACATGTTATACTCACTGTATACTTCTTAGTTTACGTACATGACCGTTTCAAAGGCGGGTCTTAGTTTACATACATGACCGTTTCAAAGGCGGTCTAACAGACTCGTTATTAGTATCTAACAATTTCAATAAAAGATGTGTTCCCACACATCTGGTCAAGCCTGGATTAGTATGGTTTGTAGGACATCAACTGTTCATAATTGTGAGCTTCCGCTCACCTGGAGTGTCTGGATTAATTCGTCCTAAAGTTTATCTGGTAAGAGTCAAATGTCTTCACTAATAGTTAGTTGGAGTTTCAGAAGAGTTAAGTTTCTTGTCAGATATACATTAATGTTAAATTTGTAGACGTCATGTTCCTGCTGCCGATGTGGATGATAAGCTTAGTTGGATCTACTTATCAGTTAAATATATCTATTACAAACGCTGCTCATCGAGTGAGTATGACACGTCACTACGATAAACTCGTGGATTATACTTCTAATTAGTCAATATATCGTTAACACACAATCAATATCATTACCAAACGTCGATGTGTCAATAAAACAATGTAACTTGACCTAAAAAATGCTTTCTGTTATCCTGAGTTTATTAAATTGTTCTGTTTCTAAATCCCCTACATCTCTCTGATATATCTAAGTTATAGTTTTTACTAACCTTTAATACAATGTTACAAACGTCATCAGTTCATTCTCTATTACTCATTTTAAAATACTTCTCTATGGTGAGCTAGAGAAGGGTATACGATCTCAAGGTGGCCAAATTAAGCGCTACAAGGAGTCGTTAAAGAACTCACCGAAAGCCTTTGAAATAGACCATGATACATGGGAAGAACTTGCACAAAATATATCTACATGGCGTTCTACAATCAAAAAGAGCGCATCATCTTGTGAAAAGAAGAGAAATGCAGCGGCTCAACAGCGGAGAGCAGCTAGAAAGTCACGGATAGACCAAGATCCGTCTACAGTTGTCATTCCATGTCCGAACTGTCCAAGGCCATTTACACCTCGAATAGGGCTCATTAGCCATCTACCAACTCATAATCAAGGACATAACTAAAATTGAATTTTCAAAAGTGGATGTAACAAATGGTCATCATCACTTGTGATGGACAAACAACACATTACTCATTTGATTATCATTCAGTTACTTTCTGACTTCTATTCATTCATTCATTCTTTTTCCTTTTGCGCTGAAGTTAGCGCATAGGGCAGAGGTCGGATCTCTCCAATTATGTCTGTTCAAAAGACTTCTATAGTCCGCTTTATTTCAAAGATAATTAGTGGATACACTGTTGTTCTGGAAAACAAGTCTAAGATATCTCATTCACTGATTTCCCAACACAGGTCTAAAGATTAACTAACATTTTATAATTGTGAAATTCCCTTATATGAATTTTATCTATCTGTCTATTAATTTGGTCCGTGTTGTTATGAGGCTCCAACACCAAGACAGTATATATACTCCACACAAAGTCCGAAACTAAAATCGACGTCCGGGTAAAACTATTACTCAGCCATTTTCTGTCTCTCCTCTAACTTACGTCATGTCGTATCTATGTCTTTACGTCATCTTTTTACACTAGTTCTTTCTAAACTAGTACTAGAATAGTAATAGGCTAGGTAAGTGTTTTAGTAACCTTTTTACATCATTTTGCATTACTATTCTTTCTAACTCTACTAAAACTCTCTAACACAAATTTTATGCACTATTCGTCAGGGATGTGACTGTTACACTGTCACAGTACGGATATTGTAGCTTACTGTATAGAGATTATAGGATATAGTACGAAGATAGGAGGATATAATACGAAAATTGTAGGATATTCAGAGATTACAGGATATAGTACAAAGATAGAAGGACATATTACGGAAATTGTAGGAAAGAGTATGGAGATGGTAGGACATATTGAACGAAGATAGTGGGATATAGTACAAAGATTCTAGAATATAGAACGGAGATTTTAGGATATAGAACGGAGATTTTAGGATATAGAACGGAGATTTTAGGATATAGAACGGATATTTTAGGATATAGAACGGAGATTTTAGGATATAGTACGGAGATTTTAGGATATAGAACAGAATTTAGGATATAGTACAAAGATTTTAGGATATAGAACGGAGATTTTAGGATATAGTACAGATTTTAGGATATAGTACGGAGATTTTAGGATATAGAACGGAGATTTTAGGATATAGTATGGAAATTTTAGGATATAGAACGGAGATTTTAGGATATAGTACGGAGATTTTAGGATATAGTACAGATTTTAGGATATAGTGCAAAGATTTTAGGATTTAGAACAGATTTTAGGATATAGTACGGAGATTTTAGGATATAGTACAGATTTTAGGATATAGTACAAAGATTTTAGGATATAGTACGGAGATTTTAGGATATAGTACAGATTTTAGGATATAGAACGGAGATTTTAGGATATAGTACAGATTTTAGGATATAATACGGAGATTTTAGGATATAGAACGGAGATTTTAGGATATAGTATGGAGATTTAAGGATATAGAACGGAGATTTTAGGATATAGAACGGAGATTTTAGGATATAGAACGGAGATTTTAGGATATAGAACGGAGATTTTAGGATATAGTGCAAAGAATTTAGGATATAGTACAGATTTTAGGATATAATACAGAGATTGTAGGATATAGAACGGAGATTTTTGGATATAGTACAGATTTTAGGATATAGTACAAAGATCTTAGGATATAGTACGGAAATTTTAGGAAAGAGTATGGAGATGGTAGGACATATTGATCGAAGATAGTGGGATATAGTACAAAGATTCTAGAATATAGAACGGAGATTTTAGGATATAGAATGGAGATTTTAGGATATAGAACGGAGATTTTAGGATATAGAACGGAGATTTTAGGATATAGAACGGAGATTTTAGGATATAGAACAGAGATTTTAGGAAATAGTACGGAGATTTTAGGATATAGTACGGAGATTTTAGGATATAGTACAGATTTTAGGATATAGTACAAAGATTTTAGGATATAGAACGGAGATTTTAGGATATAGTACAGATTTTAGGATATAGTACAGATTTTAGGATATAATACGGAGATTTTAGAATATAGTATGGAGATTTAAGGATATAGAACGGAGATTTTAGGATATAGAACGGAGATTTTAGGATATAGAACGGAGATTTTAGGATATAGTGCAAAGAATTTAGGATATAGTACAGAGATTGTAGGATATAGAACGGAGATTTTTGGATATAGTACAGATTTTAGGATATAGTACAAAGATCTTAGGATATAGTACGGAAATTGTAGGAAAGAGTATGGAGATGGTAGGACATATTGAGCGAAGATAGTGGGATATAGTACAAAGATTCTAGAATATAGAACGGAGATTTTAGGATATAGAATGGAGATTTTAGGATATAGAACGGAGATTTTCGGATATAGAACGGAGATTTTAGGATATAGAACGGAGATTTTAGGATATAGAACGGAGATTTTAGGATATAGAACGGAGATTTTAGGATATAATACGGAGATTTAAGGATATAGTACGGAGATTTTAGGATATAGTACAGATTTTATGATATAGTACAAAGATTTTAGGATATAGAACGGAGATTTTAGGATATAGTACAGATTTTAGGATATAGTACGGAGATTTTAGGATATAGAACGGAGATTTTAGGATATAGTATGGAGATTTTAGGATATAGTACGGAGATTTTAGGATATAGTACAGATTTTAGGATATAGTACAGATTTTAGGATATAGTGCAGATTTTAGGATATAGTGCAAGATTTTAGGATTTAGAACAGATTTTAGGATATAGTACGGAGATTTTAGGATATAGTACAGATTTTAGGATATAGTACAAAGATTTTAGGATATAGTACGGAGAATTTAGGATATAGTACATATTTTAGAATATAGTACAAAGATTTTAGGATATAGTACAAAGATTTTAGGATATAGTACGGAGATTTTAGAATATAGTACAGATTTTAGGATATAATACGGAGATTTTAGGATATAGAACGGAGATTTTAGGATATAGAACGGAGATTTTAGGATATAGTATGGAGATTTTAGGATATAGAACGGAGATTTTAGGATATAGTATGGAGATTTTAGGATATAGTACGGAGATTTTAGGATATAGTACAGATTTTAGGATATAATACGGAGATTTTAGGATATAGAACGGAGATTTTAGGATATAGTACGGAGATTTTAGGATATAGTACGGAAATTTTAGGATATAGTACAAAGATTTTGGGATATAGTACAGAGATTTTAGGATATAGTACGGAGACTAGGATATAGAATGGAGATTTTAGGATATAGTACAAAGATTTTAGGATATAGTACGGAGATTTTAGGATATAGTACGGAGATTTTAGGATATAGAACTGAGATTTTACATTATATAGCAAAGATTTTAGGATATAGAACGGAGATTTTAGGATATGCAAATATTGTAGGATATAATACGAATATTGTAGGATGTACGACGCAGATTGCAGGACATAGAACGACAATTGTAGGACATAAAACGAAGATTGTTTGATACAGTTCGTAGATATTAGGAAACAGTTCGAACATTGTAAGATAGGCCTATAGTTTGAAGATTGTATGTAAGAAACAGTGCGGAGATTGTAAAATATAGTACGGAGATTTTAAGATAGAGTGCGGAGATTGTAAGATAAAGCAAAGAGATGGTAAGATAGAGTGCGGAGATTGTAAGATATAGCAACGAGATGCTAAGATAGAGTGCGGAGATTGTAAGATATAGTAACGAGATGATAAGATATAGTGCGGAGATTGTAAGATATAGTAACGAGATGGTAAGATAGAGTGCGGAGATTGTAAGATATAGTAAGTAGATGGTAAGATAGAGTGCGGAGATTGTAAGATATAGTAACGAGATGGTAAGATAGAGTGCGGAGATTGTAAGATATAGTAACGAGATGGTAAGATAGAGTGCGGAGATTGTAAGATATAGTAACGAGATGCTAAGATAGAGTGTGGAGATTGTAAGATATAGTAACAAGATTGTAAGATAGAGTGCGGAGATTGTAAGATATAGTAACGAGATGGTAAGATAGAGTGCGGAGATTGTAAGATATAGTAACGAGATGGTAAGATATAGTACGGAGATTGTAAGATATAGTAACGAGATGGTAAGATATAGTACGGAGATTTTAGGATATAGTACGGAGATTTTAGGATATAGTACAGATTTTAGGATATAATACGGAAATTTTAGGATATAGAACGGAGATTTTAGGATATAGTATGGAGATTTTAGGATATAGTACGGAGATTTTAGGATATAGTACACAGATTTTAGGATATAGATCAGATATTTTAGGATATAGTACGGAGACTTTAGGTTATAGAATGGAGATATTAGGATATAGTACAATGATTTTAGGATATAGTACGGAGATTTTAGGATATAGAACGGAGATTTTAGGATATAGAACGGAGGTTTTAGGATATAGTACGGAGATTTTAGGATATAGTACAGATTTTAGGATATAGTACAAAGATTTTAGGATATAGAAAGGAGATTTTAGGATATAGTACAGATATTAGGATATAGTACGGAGATTTTAGGATATAGAACGGAGATTTTAGGATATAGAACGGAGATTTGAGGATATAGAACGGAGAATTTCGGATATAGTACGGAGATTTTAGGATATAGTACAGATTTTAGGATATAGTGCACAGATTTTAGGATTTAGAACAGATTTTAGGATATAGTACGGAGATTTTAGGATATAGTACAGATTTTAGGATATAGTACAAAGATTTTAGGATATAGTACGGAGATTTTAGGATATAGTACAGATTTTAGGATATAGAACGGAGATTTTAGGATATAGTACAGATTTTAGGATATAATACGGAGATTTTAGGATATAGAACGGAGATTTTAGAATATAGTATGGAGATTTAAGGATATAGAACGGAGATTTTAGGATATAGAACGGAGATTTTAGGATATAGAACGGAGATTTTAGGATATAGTGCAAAGAATTTAGGATATAGTACAGAGATTGTAGGATATAGAACGGAGATTTTTGGATATAGTACAGAGTTTAGGATATAGTACAAAGATCTTAGGATATAGTACGGAAATTGTAGGAAAGAGTATGGAGATGGTAGGACATATTGAGCGAAGATAGTGGGATATAGTACAAAGATTCTAGAATATAGAACGGAGATTTTAGGATATAGAATGGAGATTTTAGGATATAGAACGGAGATTTTCGGATATAGAACGGAGATTTTAGGATATAGAACGGAGATTTTAGGATATAGAACGGAGATTTTAGGATATAGAACGGAGATTTTAGGATATAATACGGAGATTTAAGGATATAGTACGGAGATTTTAGGATATAGTACAGATTTTATGATATAGTACAAAGATTTTAGGATATAGAACGGAGATTTTAGGATATAGTACAGATTTTAGGATATAGTACGGAGATTTTAGGATATAGAACGGAGATTTTAGGATATAGTATGGAGATTTTAGGATATAGTACGGAGATTTTAGGATATAGTACAGATTTTAGGATATAGTACAGATTTTAGGATATAGTGCAGATTTTAGGATATAGTGCAAGATTTTAGGATTTAGAACAGATTTTAGGATATAGTACGGAGATTTTAGGATATAGTACAGATTTTAGGATATAGTACAAAGATTTTAGGATATAGTACGGAGAATTTAGGATATAGTACATATTTTAGAATATAGTACAAAGATTTTAGGATATAGTACAAAGATTTTAGGATATAGTACGGAGATTTTAGAATATAGTACAGATTTTAGGATATAATACGGAGATTTTAGGATATAGTACGGAGATTTTAGGATATAGTACGGAAATTTTAGGATATAGTACAAAGATTTTGGGATATAGTACAGAGATTTTAGGATATAGTACGGAGACTAGGATATAGAATGGAGATTTTAGGATATAGTACAAAGATTTTAGGATATAGTACGGAGATTTTAGGATATAGTACGGAGATTTTAGGATATAGAACTGAGATTTTACATTATATAGCAAAGATTTTAGGATATAGAACGGAGATTTTAGGATATAGTACGTAGATTTTAGTATATAGTACGGAGATTTAGGATATGCAAATATTGTAGGATATAATACGAATATTGTAGGATGTACGACGCAGATTGCAGGACATAGAACGACAATTGTAGGACATAAAACGAAGATTGTTTGATACAGTTCGTAGATATTAGGAAACAGTTCGAACATTGTAAGATAGGCCTATAGTTTGAAGATTGTATGTAAGAAACAGTGCGGAGATTGTAAAATATAGTACGGAGATTTTAAGATAGAGTGCGGAGATTGTAAGATATAGTAACGAGATGGTAAGATATAGTGCGGAGATTGTAAGATATAGTAACGAGATGGTAAGATAGAGTGTGGAGATTGTAAGATATAGTAACGAGATGGTAAGATAGAGTGCGGAGATTGTAAGATATAGTAACGAGATGGTAAGATAGAGTGCGGAGATTGTAAGATATAGTAACGAGATGGTAAGATAGAGTGCGGAGATTGTAAGATATAGTAACGAGATTGTAAGATAGAGTGCGGAGATTGTAAGATATAGTAACGAGATGGTAAGATAGAGTGCCGAGATTGTAAGATATAGTAACGAGATGGTAAGATAGAGTGCGGAGATTGTAAGATATAGTAACGAGATGGTAAGATAGAGTGCGGAGATTGTAAGATATAGTAACGAGATGGTAAGATATAGTACGGAGATTGTAAGATATAGTAACGAGATGGTAAGATATAGTGCGGAGATTGTAAGATATAGTAACGAGATGGTAAGATAGAGTGCGGAGATTGTAAGATATAGTAACGAGATGGTAAGATAGAGTGCGGAGATTGTAAGATATAGTAACGAGATGGTAAGATAGAGTGCGGAGATTGTAAGATATAGTAACGAGATGGTAAGATAGAGTGCGGAGATTGTAAGATATAGTAACGAGATGGTAAGATAGAGTGCGGAGATTGTAAGATATAGTAACGAGATGGTAAGATAGAGTGCGGAGATTTTAAGATATAGTAACGAGATTGTAAGATAGAGTGCGGAGATTGAGTAGGGTTAGTAAACAATGCGACTCTACTGATTTCATCGAAGAAAAGCCGATCAAACTCAATGAAGTTAAGAGTGAGTATAAGCTCAGCAAGACAAATGAGAGTGCAGGTAGACACAGCGGAATAGTCGACTAGACTACTAACAAACAGAATGCCAAACTTGGATTTACATGAGAAGACAACAGATTAAGTGGTTTTAATATGCTTCCTGATTACCATCACATAGTGTCCTCAAAAAGCATTGTTATACATACACGATGGATACAACGCCAGGAGTAGACCATGCAAAAGATGGATTACAGAAATGTAATCAGCGAAAACAATCATTTATGAAGCAGAAAAAGACCGTCTCCAGAGATCTCCTCTATCCCGACGCCTTAAGGCATAAACGGGTATAGCGCGAACATGTAGACAGAGTATGGCTAGCTGTGACCCGTAAAGAAATGGAATGGTCGAGCACTGATCGTACATCTCAGGTAGGTCCTATAGTTGGCACAGGGTGGTCAGATCATCTCTCCAGCAGGGTGGTCAGATCATCTCTCCAGCATGTAATAGTGTAATCAATAGAAGGTGGTACTGCTAGTAGAACATAATGGAAAATAATACTCACGTGTAACACAGGTAATGAAGTCCTACTGAATGATGACTAAAACACTACACACTATCACTAACAGATGTAAATATGGTACATATAACAAAACAAAACACAGAATATAATCAACAGATGGTGTTACACGTGAGTATTATTTTCCATGTAATAGTGTAACAGGACTTGCCGCTGAAATGGCGTAGAATAACTGTTTTTTTCTGTTTGCTGATAACCCGAGTTTTGGAGAAGATTTGGGCGCCACCGAGTAAAATTCTGTATATGGAAATTCTACACTGAAGTATCGGCTCAAATAAGATAATATATTTCATTGTTCTGGAACCAATTGTATTATTGGAACGTGAATCACGTGCTCTCAAATATCCCCAGTCGTTTGAGCAGTAGTAAAATTCTAACATTAATCAAGTTTTAGCAATACTCAAGCTCTGAATAGCAAATAGAACTAAGCACGTACTAACATTAGTCAAGTTCTAGTGTTAATCATGTTCTAACATTAGTCAAGCTCTGGTGTTAATCATGTTCTAGCATTAGTCAAGTTCGGGTGTTAATCATGCTCTAACATTAGTCAAGATCTGGTGTTAATCATGTTCTAACATTAGTCAAGTTCTGGTGTTAATCATGATCTAACAGTCAAGTTCTGGTGTTAATCATGTTCTAACATTAGTCAAGTTCTGGTGTTAATCATGTTCTAGCATTAGTCAAGTTCGGGTGTTAATCATGTTCTAACATTAGTCAAGTTCTGGTGTTAATCATGTTCTAACATTAGTCAAGTTCTGGTGTTAATCATGTTCTAACATTAGTCAAGTTCTGGTGTTAATCATGTTCTAACATTAGTCAAGTTCTGGTGTTAATCATGTTCTAACATTAGTCAAGTTCGGGTGTTAATCATGTTCTAACAGTCAAGTTCTGGTGTTAATCATGTTCTAACATTAGTCAAGTTCTCTTGTTAATCATGTTCTAACATTAGTCAAGTTCTGGTATTAATCGTGTTCTAACATTAGTCAAGTTCTGGTATTAATCGTGTTCTAACATTAGTCAGATTTTATCACTATTCAAGTTCTGAATTGCAAATAGTATTAACTAAGTTCTAGCGTTAGTCAAATTCTGGTATTAAACACGTTCTAGAGTTAGCCAAGTTGTGGTATTAATCCATTTCTAGCATTACTCAATTTTCTTGATTCTTGACTAGCATCACCGCATGTGGGGGCACTCCCATAAGTGCTCCACTCTCCATTCCAGCAGACATCCCAGAGTATCAGAGTCCCGATCAGGTGTTGTTTAGTTACGTTTATTTATTCTTAGCACATGGTCACGTGGTAATCCGGGAAGGAGGTTAGAAAACATCCGTCGACCACTTCAAAGTCGTTAACTTGCAATTAACGAGATAAGAAACATGAATTCCTCAATAACAAGATATCCGAAACTCAAATTTTGCCAGTTAGTCGTTATTTCGACTTGACCCACCACTTGTTATTCTTACAGTGATTACAGCGCTAAATCCGTAGTTATTTCAACATGTCTGCCAACTACTTCTTGGAGAGATTGCATCGCTACATCCAATAGTTATGTCGACAATCCACCACCAACTAGTTATTCACACAGCGATTACAGCAATTCATCTGGTAGTTATGTCGAAATGACTGCCCATTATTTATTCTTGGAACGATTACTGCGTTATGCGAGAAACTTCCAGATCAGCTCATCATCTTGTACGCTCCAGAGAACAAATAAACAATGTTTTTTTTATCACAGAATAGATTCTCTGCTGATGTGTTTGAAGCACTCAACAAGAAAACCCTTCGCACGTGGAATAACCTCTTTCACAATGACAGTTGGCACAGATATGTTTCTCTATCTGCTGAGACGAGTAAATATGTCCCAAGAAACTGATCAAATATTACACGAAGAACGGACGATAGTCTACGGGGCCTGCGATCCTACCAGAAACTGTATTATCAAGACGCCACTGCTAATAGCATTCGTGTAAACATTCTGACATTTTCTACAGATGTTGTTCAGATGATTTGTTTATTGGCATGTGGCGGAAAAAATGGTGGGGGGGGGAGGACACAACGTCTAGTTGAGATAACAAATATCTTCAACTGACAGGTATTTCAACCAATTCTCACATCTCTCTACAATCTCGTTGACTTCTCACATCTCTCTACATCTCCATTACATCTCTCTACATCTCCATGACTTCTCACATCTCCATGACCTCTAACACCTCTCTACATCTCCATTACATCTCTCTACATCTCCATGACTTCTACATCTCCATGACCTCTCACATATTTCTACATCTCGGTTACATCTCACTACATCTCCATGACTTCTCACATATTTCTACATCTCCGTGACATCTCTATACATCTAAATGACAACACACGTGTCTCTACATCTCCAAGACTTCTCACATTTATTTAAATTTCCATGACTTCTCACGTCTCTTTACATCTCCATGGGTTCGTATATCTCTCCATAACTTCTTACATTTCTCTACATCTCCATGACTTCTAACATCTCTCTATATCTCCATGACATCTTTCTACATCTCCATGGCATCTCTCTACATCTCCATGACATCTCTCTACATCTCCATGACATCTTTCTACATCTCCATTAAATCTCTCTACATCTTCATGACTACATCTCCATGACTTCTAACATATTTCTACATCTTCATGACATCTCTCTACATCTCCATGACTTCTAACATATCTCTACATCTCCATGACATCCCTCTACATCTCCATGAATTCTAACATCTTTCTACATCTCCATGACATCTTTCTACATCTCCATGACATCTCTCTACATCTCCATTAAATCTCTCTACATCTCCATTAAATCTCTCTACATCTCCATGACATCTCTCTACATATCCATGACATCTCTCTACATATCCATGACATCTCTCTACATCTCCATGACATCTCTCTACATCTCCATGACATCTCTCTACATCTCCATGACTTCTAACATCGCTCTACATCTCCATGACTTCTAACATCTCTCTACATCTCCATGACTTCTAACATCTCTCTACATCTTCATGACATCTCTCTACATCTCCATGAATTCTAACATCTCTCTACATCTCTCTACATCTCCATAACATCTTATATTTCTCAACATCTCCATGACTTCTTACATCTACATGACTTCTTACATCTCCATGACTTCTAACATCTCCATGACTTCTCTCTACATCTTAATGACATCTCTCTACATCTCCATGACAGCTCTCTACATCTCCATGCCATCTCTCTACATCTCCATGACATCTCTCTACATCTCCATGACTTCTAACATCTCTCTACATCTCCATGACTTCTAACATCTCTCTACATCTCCATGACTTCTAACATCTCTCTACATCTCCATGACTTCTAACATCTCTCTACATCTCCATGACATCTCTCTACATCTCCATGACTTCTAACATCTCTCTACATCTTCATGACATCTCTCTACATCTTCATGACATCTCTCTACATCTCCATGACTTCTAACTCTCTACATCTCCATGACATCTCTCTACATCTCCATGACATCTCTCTACATCTCCATGATATATCTCTACATCTCCATGACTTCTAACATCTCTCTACATCTTTATGACATCTCTCTACATCTTCATGACATCTCTCTACATCTCCATGACTTCTAACATCTCTCTACATCTCCATGACATCTCTCTACATCTCCATGACTTCTAACATCTCTCTACATCTTCATGACATCTCTCTACATCTCCATGACTTCTAACTCTCTACATTTCCATGACATCTCTCTACATCTCCATGACATCTCTCTACATCTCCATGATATATCTCTACATCTCCATGACTTCTAACATCTCTCTACATCTTTATGACATCTCTCTACATCTCCATGACATCTCTCTACATCTCCATGACATCTCTCTACATCTCCATGACATCTCTCTACATCTCCATGACTTCTAACATCGCTCTACATCTCCATGACTTCTAACATCTCTCTACATCTCCATGACTTCTAACATCTCTCTACATCTTCATGACATCTCTCTACATCTCCATGAATTCTAACATCTCTCTACATCTCCATGACATCTCTCTACATCTTCATGACATCTCTCTACATCTCCATTACTTCTAACATCTCTCTACATCTTCATGACATCTCTCTACATCTCCATGACTTCTAACATCTCTCTACATCTCCATGACATCTCTCTACATCTCCATTACTTCTAACATCTCTCTACATCCCCATGACATCTCTCTTCATCTACTTGACTTCTCTCTACATCTTAATGACATTTCTCTACATCTTAATGACATCTCCATGACAGCTCTCTACATCTCCATGCCATCTCTCTACATCTGCATGACATCTCTCTATATCTCCATGACTGCTAACATCTCTCTACATCTCCATGACTTCTAACATCTCTCTACATCTCCATGACTTCTAACATCTCTCTACATCTTCATGACATCTCTCTACATCTTCATGACATCTCTCTACATCTTCATGACATCTCTCTGCATCTCCATGACTTCTAACTCTCTACATCTCCATGACATCTTTCTACATCTCCATGACATCTCTCTACATCTCCATGATATATCTCTACATCTCCATGACTTCTAACATCTCTCTACATCTTTATGACATCTCTCTACATCTTCATGACATCTCTCTACATCTCCATGACTTCTAACTCTCTACATCTCCATGATATATCTCTACATCTCCATGACTTCTAACATCTCTCTACATCTCTCTACATCTCCATAACATCTTATATTTCTCAACATCTCCATGACTTCTTACATCTACATGACTTCTTACATCTCCATGACTTCTAACATCTCCATGACTTCTCTCTACATCTTAATGACATCTCTCTACATCTCCATGACAGCTCTCTACATCTCCATGCCATCTCTCTACATCTCCATGACATCTCTCTACATCTCCATGACTTCTAACATCTCTCTACATCTCCATGACTTCTAACATCTCTCTACATCTCCATGACTTCTAACATCTCTCTACATCTCCATGACTTCTAACATTTCTCTACATCTCCATGACATCTCTCTACATCTCCATGACTTCTAACATCTCTCTACATCTTCATGACATCTCTCTACATCTTCATGACTTCTAACTCTCTACATCTCCATGACATCTCTCTACATCTCCATGATATATCTCTACATCTCCATGACTTCTAACATCTCTCTACATCTTTATGACATCTCTCTACATCTTCATGACATCTCTCTACATCTCCATGACTTCTAACTCTCTACATCTCCATGATATATTTCTACATCTCCATGACTTCTAACATCTCTCTACATCTCTCTACATCTCCATGGCTTCTTATATATCTCCATAACATCTTATATTTCTCAACATCTCCATGACTTCTTACATCTCCATGACTTCTAACATCTCTCTACATCTCTCTACATCTCCATGGCTTCTTATATATCTCCATAACATCTTATATTTCTCAACATCTCCATGACTTCTTACATCTCCATGACTTCTAACATCTCTCTACATCTCCATGACTTCTAACATCTCTCTACATCTCCATGACTTCTAACTCTCTACATCTTTATGACATCTCTCTACATCTTCATGACATCTCTCTACATCTTCATGACATCTCTCTACATCGCCATGACTTCTAACTCTCTACATCTCCATGATATATCTCTACATCTCCATGACTTCTAACATCTCTCTACATCTCTCTATATCTCCATGGCTTCTTATATATCTCCATAACATCTTATATTTCTCGATATCTCCATGACTTCTTACATCTCCATACGTCTTACATTTTTTTGCATTTCTATGACCTCTTACATTTATCTACATCTCCATCACTTCCAGCATCTATTTAATCTCCATCACTTCCAGCATCTATTTAATATCTATCACTTCCTACATCTCTCTACATCTGCACAATTTATTACATATCTATACATCCCCACCACTTGTTACATCTCTCTATATCTCCACTACCTCTTACATATCTCTCTAATCTCCTCTACAACTGACATAGTTTTTATATATTCTACATTTTTAATTACATATTCTTTTCTTGATCAACCAAAATTCTTAGGAATAACTGGCTGATAATCGAACAGCATACAGTATGTCAATGCGCCAAGGCATCCAATTGTTTGAGGGAGAAGACAGAAGACGTGCGACGCAGACGAAATACCTACATCCTTAAATACAGAACTATTATGTATATTCTGTTGTAGCCCGAGCGTATTGCAAATAGGGTGAAATCAGCCATAGGGAGGCAGAATTGTAAATGCTTTGTCATCCAAAAATCAGCTACGAGAGAAATTATAATTTGAGGGCTTTTAAGTCTATAAATCAGCCAGGAGAGTGGTTTCAATATGAGGTGTAAGTCTATAAATCAGCCAGGAGAGTGGTTTCAGTATGAGTTGTAAGTCTATAAATCAGTCACGAGAGAGGCTGAAATTTGAGGACTTCATATTCTATAAATCAACCACTAGAGAGGCTGCAACTTAAAGATTTTGTATTCAAGTTTCAGCCAATCTTCCTTGCGAAGACGGTTTATAATGATGATGAGTCACATTTGTAATGTTCACACTGGGGGCCTGCATTCTAGCGAATTGTACATATCAACATGCTATTGTCATTATCATTACATATCTCTACATTACATATATCTACACTACATATCTCTACATTACATATATCTACACTACATATCTCTACATTACATTATCTACACTACATATCTCCACATTACATATATCTACGATACATATCGCCACATTACATATATCTACACTACATATCTCTACATTACATATATCTACACTCCATATCTCTACATTACATATATCTACGATACATATCGCCACATTACATATCCACACATTACAAATCTCTGCGTTACATATCAGTACATAACATATCTTACATTACATATCACTACATTAAATTTCAATACATTACATATCCCTACATTACATATATCTAAATAAAAATTAATACATTACATATCCCTACATTATATATCCCTACATTACATATATCTAAATAAAATCAATACATTACATATCCCTACATTACATATCCTTACATTACACATCCCTACTTTGCATATTTCTACATTAAATATTCCTAAATTACACATCCCCACATTGCATATTACTACATTAAATATTCCTAAATTACACATCCCTACATTGCATATCTCTACATTACATATTCCTACACATACCTCTACATTACGTATATCTACATTACATATCTACAGTGCACTACATATTCCTACATTATATACCCCTACATTACATTTCCCTACATTAGATATCCCTACATTACATTTCCCTACATTAGATATCCCTACATTAGATATCCCTACATTACATTTCCCTACATTAGATATCCCTACATTACATTTCCCTACATTAGATATCCCTACATTACATTTCCCTACATTAGATATCCCAACATTGCATTTCCCTACATTACATTTCCCTACATAACCTACACATTTCATTACGTATCCTGTCATCTCTTTCACGTTTAGTACTCCCTGCACGTCCCTACACTTAGCTTAGCTTAATATATCTACCTACATCTATGTGATTGTGTTCTCACTGTCTGTTCGCGCAACTTTAGATTTCCATGGCTCTCTCTCTCTCTCTCTCTCTCTCTCTAACTATATATTATTTATCCTACATATTGGGGTGTAAAGACTCTCGTACTACTCTCAAGCGAACTCAAGGTTAGCAGATAACCAAGATCCTAAAAGTACCTACTCGTCGTGCTCCCTGGAAACAGAAATACAGCTGATCTTGCTGTATTCCTGGTCAATACTTTTAGGTTCGTGTCCGTGGATGTTGAGGCTGTAGGCGGAATGAGAATATCCTGCAAAGTGACGCAATATCTCCGAGACCTCAACGTGACCACATTCAACAGCACAATTGGGATACAGAGATGTAAGATAACTTTGCATTCCGTCTTGGTCAGCCAAAAAGGAGGAACATTAAAGAGCAGCCAATGCCCATGTCCGGACATGGGTAGATTCCGCTAACATATAGTGATCATATGAGTTCACACATAATCTGGGGAAAAAACGCGCTAGAGGATAGTGTTGTGTAAGTGTGACAACGAAGTTACAGTTGTTCAGCACGAGATCGACTGAGGGAGGTGCTGCTCATGCTCGAGAACACACAAAAGCCCACATGACCCACCACAGTTGATCACATTCAATATAGGAGTCATGACCCACCACAGTTGATCACATTCAATATAGGAGTCATGACCCACCACAGTTGATCACATTCAATATAGGAGTCATGACCCACCACAGTTGATCACATTCAATATAGGAGTCATGACCCCCCACAGTTGATCACATTCAATATAGGAGTCATGACCCACCACAGTTGATCACATTCAATATAGTAGTCATGACCCACCACTGTTGATCACATTCAATATAGGAGTCATGACCCACCACTGTTGATCACATTCAATATAGGAGTCATGACCCACCACAGTTGATCACATTCAATATAGGAGTCATGACCCACCACAGTTGATCACATTCAATATAGGAGTCATGACTCACCACAGTTGATCACATTCAATATAGGAGTCATGACCCACCACAGTTGATCACATTCAATATAGGAGTCATGACCCACCACAGTTGATCACATTCAATATAGGAGTCATGACCCACCACAGTTGATCACATTCAATATAGGAGTCATGACCCACCACAGTTGATCACATTCAATATAGGAGTCATGACCCACCACAGTTGATCACATTCAATATAGGAGTCATGACTCACCACAGTTGATCACATTCAATATAGGAGTCATGACCCACCACAGTTGATCACATTCAATATAGGAGTCATGACCCACCACAGTTGATCACATTCAATATAGGAGTCATGACCCACCACAGTTGATCACATTCAATATAGGAGTCATGACCCACCACAGTTGATCACATTCAATATAGGAGTCATGACTCACCACAGTTGATCACATTCAATATAGGAGTCATGACTCACCACAGTTGATCACATTCAATATAGGAGTCATGACCCACCACAGTTGATCACATTCAATATGGGAGTCATGACTCACCACAGTTGATCACATTCAATATAGGAGTCATGACCCATGTATTGCACACGCCAAATTGAACATGCACTCCTGGGTATAAAAGAAAGATTCCCATTGCACACAGCACAATCATTGGACAAATTTCTGGAAGCGTATTGTTCATATGTCTGACCGAAGCAGTGTTGAGGCCCGGACTCTGGACGCTGTGGGCAGCGATGAGTGGGTAGCAAGTCATTAATGATACTGCAATCCTAACCCAGCTAACACGTCTCATGCATAGAAAATTGGGTTCAGTACCTAAGGCCCCTCTGCGAAGTTCCTCGTCCGAGATAGGGGCATCTACGTACTTGTTTCGGTGATGTGCGCAATGGCACAAAGTAATTTAAAACAACACGACGCCTGTCGATGGATTGAAAGGTCATCACAGACGGACGAAATGTACAGTGCGTGAGAAATGCATAGGTCAAATTCCAGATCCCGCCGTGTGTGGAAAAACAGCACCTCGTCTAGGAAGGTGTATCAACCCTGAGTCTAATTCGACTGTTACCGTTACCCAGCACGGCTCATACAGAAGAAATTAGGTCTGTGGACTTGTGGACGCAAAGTGTGGTAATGCAATGGTCTTCCTACACGAGGAACAGCTGGCTGGCTGCGAAGCGCCTCGTCGAAAAAAAGACAAACAATGGGTGGCCCAAGCAAACCAATAGCTCGTCTAATATCATGTACACCGATCTGAAGGAAAAGGTTCCTCCAATAGGTATTCCACCATGCCGAAAGCTGAAGTTTCATGGGTATGAAAGAAAGCTCGGAGAAACTTCACCACTGCACATAGAAACTTCACCACTGCACATAGAAACTTCACCACTGCACATAGAAACTTCACCACTGCACATAGAAACTTCACCACTGCACATAGAAACTTCACCACTGCACATAGAAACTTCACCACTGCATATAGAAACTTCACCACTGCACATAGAAACTTCACCACTGCACATAGAAACTTCACCACTGCACATAGAAACTTCACCACTGCACATAGAAAGTAAATCTAACTACTCGTAATTCCTAGGGCTAAAAAAAACACACACAAAAAACTAACATCCTATATTTTCGGAAACTGTCATTGAAGTATTTTCATCGTTTCTCTATCTATCTATCTTATCTATCTTATCTATCTAATCTATCTAATCTATATAATCTAATCTATCTAATCTAATCTATCTAATCTAATCTATCGAATCTATCTAATCTATCTAATCTAATCTATCTAATCTATCTAATCTATCTAATATAATCTATATAATCTATCTAATCTAATCTATCTATCTAATATATCTAATCTATCTAATCTACCTTCCTACCTAACTCTCTCTGTCTGTCTGTCTATCTTTCGCTAACAATACGCTATCTTACACTTTCGAACGCTGACACTGAATGTGGTATTCATCATTTCTCTCTGTATTTCTGCTTGTCTATATGTGTATCTATTTTTTGGTAAAAGTCTGGGCACATTGCTCTGCTAATGATAAACGTCTGGGTTAATGTCCTGCTAATTATAGAAGACTGGATACAATGTCCTGATAATTATAGAAGGCTGGACACAATGTCCTGCTAATGATAGAAAGCTGATCACAATGTCCTGCTAATTATAGAAGGCTGGACACAATGTCCTGCTAATGATAGAAAGCTGATCACAATGTCCTGCTAGTGATAGAAGGCTGTCAATGATAGATCCTGTCAATGATAGATGCCTGGGCACAATGTCCTGCTAATTATAGAAGAATGAAGAATCTGACACATGTTACTGAGTCTAATTAAACATCTTTTACTGCGTTTAATGACTACATCCTATCATTGACTAAATTTGTTGCTTGAAGTAGACGTTTCTTATTATTTATCCATTAAATAATTGGCATAATGTGCCCTTCTATGTCATTATCTCCTCCACACTTTCTGTCGCTCTCTAAAACTGTGGAAATCCACTGTTTTGTTTTAAAAAGTAGAAGATTGAAGTATGTACGGTACATACCAGTTTTGAGAATCTCTGTTCTCTGTGTCTGCTGGTGATTTGACCTGTTTACCTGGATCCAAATGAACGAATCTTCAAATAATGACATCCAGGTACACAAGTGCTAGGTAAGCAACTACATACACGAACATTATGTTGCCTGGAGTTCTAGCGTCCTGGCCGTTACTACGTAGACCACATGGTTGCAAATGTGAAGCAGGCATTCACTTTACGCTTATCTGCAGCGGTTCTTAGTTCAGGACCAGGTGTCTTCTGTTAAGGAGATAAATAAACAGAGGTTCAGCCAAACAAGGCTGGCGTATGCAAGGTAAACGATGTCTTCTCTCTAAGTCGTCATTCATTAGTAGAGCGTGAAAGTCAGGACACATTCAGATATTGTATATTCTTGTTTGCCTTGAGTTTTCCATTTCGTGCGAAAACTGCATCAAAGAATTCGATGTATCGTGTATAATATATACACCGACATTTTTGTTAAAGATATTCAGAATCTATGTGACGTGACCTTTACAGAACGTTGTCCTCGCTGCCACTCTGTAAACCCTCTGGATTGTGTGCAAGCTTTCCAGCTTGTTCTAGTGTAATGTTCAGAAGGTTCTCAATATCATGTGAACCTAATCATTTGTCAACTACTGTCTCTGTATATGCCCGAAATATGTTGGTTTGCGATTTTTGACAGTTTTGATCAACCAATATTTTTCTATGTTTATATTCTTTGCGGACACCTGCGTAAGTTCGTCTTTCTATCCATGATATTCTTAGCACCTTTCTATAACATTTGATTTCGAATGCCGAAAGACTGCAAGCTTTCTTCTCCCATTAGACTGCTAGCTTTCTTCTCCCATGAGACAACTAGCTTTCTTCTCCCATGAGACTGCAAGCTTTCTTCTCCCATTAGACTGCTAGCTTTCTTCTCCCATGAGACTGCAAGCTTTTTTCTCCCATGAGACTGCAAGCTTTCTTCTCCCATGAGACTGCAAGCTTTCTTCTCCCATGAGACTGCAAGCTTTCTTCTCCCATGAGACTGCAAGCTTTCTTCTCCCATGAGACTGCAAGATTTCTTCTCCCATGAGACTGCTAGCTTTCTTCTCCCATGAGACTGCTAGCTTACTTCTCTCCAGAGGTAACAAAGACAGTGTTTTTTTCTCTGCAGTAATATATATATATATATATATATATATATATATATATATATATATATATATATATATATATATATATATATATATATATATATATATATATATATTACAGTAATATCTGCAGTAAAAACTCTACAGAGGCACCAGAACGCAGACTTTTATAGTATGAAGTCCAAGGTGACAATAGCCTACGTGTACACATGTAGTCATGGAAGCGGGTTTGCTGATAAAGGGAACGGGAAATAAGAACGGAATGAAAAAATTAGTGCCTTAAATAACATATGGAAAGCAATAAAACAAGGACCACACCAACCGAAATATAAACAAATGAATGATCGGAATTAAGTCCAAAAAAAACCTGGGAGTACCAACCTAAATCATAAACCGATTTTCAAGAGTGTACCAAAATCTATCATCAATGATGCAGGATCTGATGACAGTGATCTGAATATCAAGGGCACGACAATGACTATCAATATTAAAATGAATGGCAACAGGTGTAGGTTTTCTGTGTTTTATAGCATTCAGATGCCTACAGAAGCAGTCACTCAATCTTAAACCCGTTTCACTTATATTCTTCTTGTCACAACTTTTACATATGATAACGTAAATCAAATTACGGGATTTATATGCAAAGGCATCATTCATAGTGAAAGCTGCCTTATGAAATTGCCTTACGAGCTAACATGAACTACACAGGGAATCAATGACCGCGTGTCTAGCGAACAGTGCCAAAGTAGTCAGGAACATGAGTCTGTGGACCTCAGAGCTTAAGATTGAGGGACCGCTTCTGTAGTCATCTGAATGCCATAGAATACAGAAAGCCTACTCCTGTTGCCATTCATGTCAATAGTGATGACCATCATGGTACTCTTGATATCCAGGTCACTGTTCTCAGATCCTGCATCACTGATGATAGATCAAGGTACACTCTTGGAAATCGATTTATTTTTTAATTTGGTCCCTTCAAGCCTTTTCGTAATTAATTCCAATCATTCATTTGTTTAGATTCTAGTCGTTCTGATCCTAGTTTTATTTCTGTCCATGTTTTTTGGAGTACTAATTTGTTCATTCTGTTTACTTTTCCCGTTTCTTTTTTTTTCCAGCAAAATCCGCATCCATCAACTGCATGTGTACACCTACATCATTGTGTCAGCTTGAACTTTATACTGTTTAAATTTCTGCATTGTAGTGCCTATGTGCTGCTAACCATGTTTGTTTTTAATGTTTTTATTGTTCTTTCACTGTTTGTTTTGTATATTCTTGACAAAGACATATCTGTTGAAAAGTTGAAAATATGTATTGTAATGTGTAGTCTATATTTTCGTGTTTACACCGTATAGTCCTATAGTTATAGTCAGTTACACCACATAGTCCTATAATTATAGTCTGTTACACCACATAGTCCTATAGTTATAGTCTGTTACACCACATAGTCCTATAGTTATAGTCAGTTACACCACATAGTCCTATAGTTATAGTCAGTTACACCACATAGTCCTATAGTTATAGTCTGTTACACCACATAGTCCTATAGTTATAGTCTGTTACACCACATAGTCCTATAGTTATAGTCTGTTACACCGTATAGTCCTATAGTTATAGTCTGTTACACCACATAGTCCTATAGTTATAGTCTGTTACACCGTATAGTCCTATAGTTATAGTCTGTTACACCGTATAGTCCTATAGTTATAGTCAGTTACACCACATAGTCCTATAGTTATAGTCTGTTACACCACATAGTCCTATAGTTATAGTCTGTTACACCACATAGTCCTATAGTTATAGTCTGTTACACCACATAGTCCTATAGTTATAGTTTGTTACACCACATAGTCCTATAGTTATAGTCTCTTACACCGTATAGTCCTATAGTTATAGTCTGTTACACCGTATAGTCCTATAGTTATAGTCAGTTACACCACATAGTCCTATAGTTATAGTCTGTTACACCACATGGTCCTATAGTTATAGTCTGTTACACCACATAGTCCTATAGTTAGTCAGTTACACCACATAGTCCTATAGTTATAGTCTGTTACACCACATGGTCCTATAGTTATAGTCTGTTAGTTGTCAAGTGAAACTTTAAAAACTTGCGTTCTACCTACGTGCTATTGTTATTCAGTTTTACAGCAGTATTAGCATTAATTGACACTAAACACACTTTCATGATGTCAACTGTAATAGGTCTAATCAAGCTGATATAATTGATATCTGCTGGTTGGACATACAACAAAAACACTGCTTATATTATAAGCAAACTGGGTCAAGGACACACTGTCCTGACAAACAGATCAATTTGGATCAATCAACTCATCGATTTACCGATAAACTCCAAGTTGCTTTAGAAAACAAAATTTATTTCCAATGTTTTTTTTTCTCATACAGAACAGGAAAAGGTAAGATTTAATGAAGTGAGAAAAAAATTATAATAATGTGAAAAATCAACATATAAAAACTTACTTTTATGAAGTCTTATCTTTCCATCAACAGATAAAAACTTACAATTATGAAATGTTATCCTTCCATCAACAGATAAAAACTTACAATTATGAAATGTTATCCTTCCATCAACAGATAAAAACTTACAATTATGAAATGTTATCCTTCCATCAACAGATAAAAACTTACAATTATGAAATGTTATCCTTCCATCAACAGATAAAAACTTACAATTATGAAATGTTATTCTTCCATCAACAGATAAAAACTTACAATTATGAAATGTTATCCTTCCACTACACACTTCCCTGTTCGAGACATAACGTGAATTGTTCCAATGAACTAATCCGATGTAGAGCAGTAAAGAATGTCCATCAGAGCTATTTCTGATGGCCACAGTTTTTTTCTTGGGGTGTGACATAGTGGGCATACGTTCTGTGGCATATGTCCGTCGTCATCGTGTGTCTATTGTTTGCAGGGCGTATGTCATCGATGTCACCAGCGCCAAACTTCTTTTACATGTATAGTTCAATCTATTGCATTCTGTTCTCAATTTTTAAAAATTGTTTGCTCCTTTATTCCAACTTTATGGATGGATGGACTTTATTACTTGCATATGTCATGGGTGAGTGAATGTTCATTGTTTGTTCATTAAGCGTTTGACTATGGACTTCATTCTAAGGTATTGAAACCGGGAGGCTGCAAACACGAACCCTCGATTAAACGGTGTACTATTTTATTTTACAACAAATCGATTGTACTTAAATATCTTATTTTTGTATTAACAGTTTTAAGTGTTGTATTCTGCATGTATTGAAATTTGTAAATACACATTTTTACAGCATTTTATTAATTTTTCTAATGTGTTTTCTTACATAGTTTCATTTCAGTTAGGTTTCTACAATGAAATATTGATACAATTTAAAATTACTTGCACATTCCGTTTTGGTCCACAAAAACTCCACCACTAACTACACGTTTTGATAAAAAAATATGTTTACTTAATATTTCAAATGTATTTTGGTTCAAGTATGTGTAATATGTATTTTAAAATAATTTTGGAAAGTCGTATCATGGAAAAACTTAATTATTCTAATAGAGGATGTTAAAGGAAATTAATGAGTAGACACACTTGCTCACAATTTACAAATGATACATCAATGGACGGTGCTGATATTTTGTATAGTAATCAAATAGTTGAGTCAGTTGAAGAGTGTAGTTGTATTTTCTGTCTATGTTCAGAATGCAGGACGTGGCAGGCAGTGACATAGTAACTTGCTAGACATGAGTGGCATACAGGAATCAAATTAAGAGTTATCAAACAGCACAGAACCGAAACACTCAGTTGCGACAACTGAGGAATATGTGGACATATCTAGAGTGCAGTAATGATGAGATCTGACACGATAAATGGGTGAAGGTAATGATACTACTGATACAGGCAAGTACATTAAGGCAATGATAGTATGGATGGAAGTAATGATACTATGGATGAAGTCAATGATAATATTTATTAAGGTAATGATACTATTGATGAAGGCTATGAATGATACTATGAATGAAAACAATGGCATTATTGATGAAGAAAATAATACAGTGGATAAAGGCAATGATACTATGAATGAAGGTAATGATACAGTGGATAAATGTCATGATACTATGAATGGAGACAATGATACTATGGATGAAGACTGATACTATGGATGAAGACAATGATACTATGAATGAAGACAATGATACTATCGATGAATACAATGATACTATGAATGAAGACAATGATACTATGAATGAATACAATGATACTATGAATGAAGAATATGATACTATGGATGAAGACAGTGATACTATTAATACAGTCATCCCTCGCTACTTCGCGGTTCATTTATCGCGGCCTCAGTACATCATGGATTGTTCAAAAATATTCATCAAAATTGAGGAATTATGGCGCGAAAGTTTCCGGCACGCCAGCAGAAGGCAGGGTGTGCCCACACAATTCAATTTACGTTCCTGATTGGTTGGCTAGCATCCTGCCATTTGATATCCCTCCCGACTCGGGAATCTCGCACGGTGATTGGCCTAGACGTTTCGCACACCTTCGCTCTCCTACCCAGCGAAGACGACCACGCTCATTCAAATGAATGTTTGAGTGATGCTTAGTCTCTTCTTCTTTCTTCTTTCTGTCCTCATGTACCTTTCGGTGTTGAGGGGAGAGTGAGTGTACGGTCTTTTGCCCTTCTATTTGCCTCCTCTGCTGTTATATTTCCGAGTGTCTCTAATACACTATCTATCCTACTTTTACGAGGGCGTCCAATAGGTCTCTTGTTTTCGTATCGTTTGTTAAGTGTTTTTTTGGATAATACTTTGCTCTTTCTGTCTGGTTATGTGGCCGTACCATTTAACTTGTTGTTTCTGTATGTATTCTATTGTTGGTTTGATCCCTAATTGTGGTATCTTAGTCTCGAGGTGTGATAATATTTGCTATTCTCTTGTGTCTTTTTGTGCAAAAATAGTTCTTGTGATGTCGTGAAAATGGCTCCTAAACGTCCCCCACTCTCTAAATCCTCTAGTGAACCCAAGAAGAAGAAAAAAATGATGAAATTGAACGAGAAAGTTAATTTATTGGACATACTTAAGGCAGGCCATAGCTATGTGTCTGTTGCACGCCATTACGGATTGAACTAATCGACGGTTCGCTACATAAAATAAAATGAAGTGAATACCCGTAAAACTGCCTCGATATCGTTCTCCAAGGTCACTAAGTGAGTTGTTATTTCTCGTAATAAGCAAATTGTGAAAATGGAGAATGCCTATCAGTGTGGACATCAGACTGTAGGGAAAAGAAGGTTAGTCTCGATACCAATATGATTCGGACTAAAACCAAAGCCCTGTATGATAGCCTCGTTCCTGAAGGAGAGTTGAACGAAGACTACGAAAATGAACCTCAGCCTAGTACCAGTGCCTCGAGTGATCCTACCCCACGAGAAAAACGTGGTTTTGTTGCCAGCAAGGGCTGGTTCGATAAATTCAAGAGGAGATTTGGCCTTCGCAGCGTTCCTTTATATGGGGAGGTCTCCTCGGCAGACCAAGAGGCAGCTCTTCGTTACGTCGAGGAAGAGTTTCCCAAGATAATTGATAATTGAGTTATAAAAGAAACATTTTTATAAGAATAAAAGAGTTCTAAAAACATATTTACAGTATGTACACTTTAGTTACATCTACGTATGTTACACACACACACACACACACACTTTAGTTACATCTACGTATGTTACACACACACACACACACACACTTTAGTTACATCTACGTATGTTACACACACACATACACACACACACATACACGTATCATATTTATATTATTTATACATTATTTTATGTATGTTATTTATACTATTAATACTTTATTTACATGTTTGAAACTATACTTGGTAATGATAACATATTCACTTATATGGTTTCATATACACTTATTAATATTATACACACACACACATTATATATATATATATATATATATATATATATATATATATATATATATATATATATATATATATATATATATATATATATCAATAGTGAAACGACGAAAACTAGCATGGTTCGGACATGTATGCAGGCACGATTCCTTGTCAAAAACAATACTGCAGGGAACTGTCAAGGGTGGAAGAAGCAGGGGAGGACAAATAAAGACATGGACAGACAACATCAAGGAATGGACAGGGCAGGATATTTCCACACTCATCCGCATCGCTGAGGATAAATTCTCTGGAGGACTCTGTGTGCTGAAGTATCCACTGTGGTACCACTAGGACCCTGAAGGGTTATGGGTTTATTGATTGATTGATTATACATACACAAAAAATGTACTGTGTTAAAAATGAGAGGATAAAACTACTTCGCGGTTTTTCACTTAATGCGGCCGGTTCTGGTCCCTATTAACCGCGATAACTGAGGGATGACTGTATAGGCAATGACAATGATCTATTGGTGAAGGCAACGATCAAATGAATAAAGGCAATGATACTACGAATGAAGGCAATGATACTACGAATGAAGGCAATGATACTACGAATGAAGGCATTTGTAACGATTGTGGTTGAAGGCAGTGGTTCCATGTATGAAGGTAATGATACTATGAATGAAGACAATGATACTATTGATGAAGACATATTGATGAAGAGATATTGTAGAACAATATCCATATAGATTAATATCCATATAGATTAATATCCATATAGATTAACATCCATCCTAATAAACATAACGTTTTCAGTCTTATCAATACTTCTAGTCTTGTGTACACATTTATAAAGTGTTTAGTCTTACTGCTACTTCTAGTCTTGTGTACACATTTATAAAGTGTTTAGTGTTACTGCTACTTCTAGTCTTGTGTACACATTTATAAAGTGTTTAGTCTTACTGCTACTTCTAGTCTTGTGTACACATTTATAAAGTGTTTAGTGTTTAAGCCTACTAACACTGAACATCTAGGTTCAGGATTTGTTTGGTCTTATTGTGAATGTTTGCCATGACGAATCTGTGTGTCCAGTCTTCTCAAGCCAAGAGCATCTACCATAAAGTGTTTTGCCTCAACTCAGTCCAGAGTGGTCATGTCTTGCTTCGTAGTTCATTGATGTCTGCTGGGTAGCCTTGAAGTATGTGTTTAAGTCTGTACTACTGTTTCTCATGGGCATTCATTTGTGTGGGCCAGCTCGGTCTGGTATATGTGACCATGTAGTGTGCACTGGCAAGTACTAAGTCAAAAGATGTTGGTCTGTTATTGACTATACATTTGGTGTATGTCGTCTATTTTCTAATCAATGTCCATATCTTAATTTCACTGATGTATTATGGTTGTTGATCAGCGTTGTGTCCTAACTAATGGCAGTAGCTATATTATCCAGACTTAATACATTAACAAAACGTGTATCTCGTTCTATTGTTATATTGTCTTTGTTTTTATAAAAAGCAAATTTATTTGATGTGAACAAGCATGGTTATCACTAATTAACATCAATATCACAGCATGGTTATCACTAATTAACATCAATATCACAGCATGGTTATCACTAATTAACATCAATATCACCAAACAGCGTTATCTGTTTCACTAAACAACGCTATCTTTTTCACTGTCAGTTTCTTTGTCTTGTCTCTAGGGAACATGCCAGCCAGTTTCAAGTATTGTCTCTAGGGAACATGCCAGCCAGTTTCAAGTATTGCGCTAAAAGCTGCAATGAGGAGATGAAGAGCATAGCAAAATAGGTAGACACGTAATAGAGGAGGAGAAAAAATGTAAACACGTAATATAGGAGGAGAAAAAATGTAGACACGTAATATAGGAGGAGAAAAAATGTAGACACGTAATAGAGGAGGAGAAAAAAATGTAGACACGTAATAGAGGAGGAGAAAAAATAGGTAGACACGTAATAGAGGAGGAGAAAAAATGTAGACACGTAATAGAGGAGGAGAAAAAATGTAAACACGTAATATAGGAGGAGAAAAAATGTAGACACGTAATAGAGGAGGAGAAAAAAATGTAGACACGTAATAGAGGAGGAGAAAAAATAGGTAGACACGTAATAGAGGAGGAGAAAAAATGTAGACACGTAATAGAGGAGGAGAAAAAATAGGTAGACACGTAATAGAGGAGGAGAAAAAATGAAAAGAAAACTAAATAGAATTAAGAGAAGAGCCAGAGAAAGTGATATGGAAACAAGACAACGGAAATTACGAAGAACGATACCATAACACTTTCACAGATAGACATTTAGTCAAACATTCGTTGACAGATACATACTTTCACAGGTACACATGTAGTCAAACACTTGTTGACAGACACACACTTTCACAGGTACACATGTTGACATGTAGTCAAACACTCGTTGACACACTTTTACAAATACATATGTAGACAAAGTACTCAAACGCACGTTGACACACTTGTACAAATACATATGTAGACAAAGTACTCAAACGCACGTTGACACATTTGTACAAATACATATGTAGACAAAGTACTCAAACGCACGTTGACACACTTGTACAAATACATATGTAGACAAAGTACTCAAACGTTGACAGGAAAGCATGTAGACAATCAATGACAAATCAAAATACAAGCACTCGTTGACAATTACATAAACACTCGCTGACAAGCATACACACACGCGTTGACAGACACACAAACACTTATTAACACAGACACATATATACAGAATCTATTTGACATGCCAACATATAAACTCACAAACACTCGTTGATAGACAACCACACATATAGATATTAGTTGACAGATACAAATACTCGATGACAGACGCACATATGAAAATTAATCAACATACACATATATAAACTAGTTGACATACCAATATATAAATACATAACCAATCGCTTAAAGATACACGTAAGTATACACTCTTTTACAGACAGTCAAAGACTCGTTGATACACACTACTACAGACACTCGTTAACAGACATATATAGACACTCGTTGACAGACATATATAGACACTCGTTGACAGACATATATAGACACTCGTTGGCAGACATATATAGACACTCGTTGGTAGATATACATATAAATAGCTGTTGACAGACATATGTAGACACTCGTTGGCAGGGATTTAGACACTCGTTTGCAGACACACATATAAACAATCATTGACAGAAAACATATAGATACTTCTTAATAAAGACACATATAGACACTCACAAAAAGCCACATATATAGACAGGTGCAAATAGAAACGCATATATAGATATGTGTGGACAGACACACACACACACACGGACGTTGACACATACTATTATATTCACTCGTTGACAAACACAAAAAGTTATCGTTGGAAGACAAATATATAGACACTACTTCACAGACACACAAACAAACAATCGTTGACAGACATATGTTGACACTTGTTCACAGACATGTAGACACTCTTTGATAGACACGCTTATAAACATTCTTTGACAGACGACAGACATACATATAGACACTTTTTGACGGACATACATATACACTCTAGTTGACACACTCATATACACATATAAAAACTAGTTGACATATAGATACTAGTTGACATATAGATACTCGTTAACAGACACAAATAGAGACTCGTTGGCATTCCAACATACAGTCACTCGTTGATAGACACAAATATAGACACACTCTTTGACAGACGTACATGTAAAAACTCGCTAACATACTATCATACAACCACTCGACAACATACCAATGTACAGTCACTCGTTGACAGACATATATAAACACTTGATTACATACAAATATGTAGCCACTCGTTGTCATACACATAATTGGCCACACGTTGACAGACACACAAATAGACTCGATAACGGACACACATATCAACTCTCGATGACATACATGTGAAAATTAATTGATAGACCTTAAGTATAGACATTCCTTGACAGACGTTAAGTATAGACACTCCTTGACAGACACACATAGATATTCGCTTACATGTACGCATATAGACACTGGTTGACAGATACGTGTATAAACACTCGTTGACACAGACACGTGTATAGACAGTCGTTGACAGACACGTGTATATACACTCGTTGACAGATACGTGTATAGACACTCGTTGACAGACACGTGTATAGACACTCTTTGACAGACACGTATATAGACACTCGTTGACAGACACGTGTATAGACACTCGTTGACAGACACGTGTATAGACACTCTTTGACAGACACGTGTATAGACACTCGTTGACAGACACGTGTATAGACACTCGTTGACAGACACGTGTAAAGACACTCGTTGACCGTCGTTGAGAGATGATATGGGTGGGTATCTGAATTGTTTCCACGAACCAGTTTTTGAGTTACAATATAATTATCTTTTTATCTCTGAAATGTAATTATTTCATAAATTGTTTTAGTATTCGTATGCACATTCTTATTCGTATGAATTGTTTTAGTATTCGTCATGAGAAATGATTGGGTACAAAATGTAGTGTTATTATAATTGACATGTGTATTACTCACTATCATTGTCTGCGCATAAGCAGGATATGTGTCAATCACCGGATTAGAGAAACTTTTGTCACGAGAGAAGTTCGAATTTTGGGATCGATGAGAGGCTCGAGTTCTATTTGTTCGATTACGATATACACAGATGCCACTCAGAGAAGAGCTTTGGATCATATTTTTCTCGTATTGAGGTGAGGGAGACATAAGGAGTGTGCCGTAACCGAGTAAAATTGAGATGAAAAATCGAATATATTATTATTATCGAAGATCATAGATAATTCCTTGTTTGAATTCATATTGTTTTAGTGTGACATGAACTAGAGACTATGTACACTTAACGTGACATAATGTGACATGAACTAGAGACTATGTACACTTAACGTGACATAATGTGACATGAACTAAGAGACTATGTACACTTAACGTGACATAATGTGACATGAACTAAGGGACTATGTACACTTAACGTGACATAATGTGGCATGAACTTAGGAGACTATGTACACTTAACGTGACATAATGTGGCATGAACTTAGGAGACTATGTACACTTAACGTGACATAATGTGACATGAACTAAGAGACTATGTACACTTAACGTGACATAATGTGACATGAACTTAGGAGACTATGTACACTTAACGTGACAATGTGACATGAACTTAGGAGACTATGTACACTTAACGTGACATAATGTGACATGAACTAAGAGACTATGTACACTTAACGTGACATAATGTGACATGAACTTATAAGACTATGTACACTTAACGTGACATAATGTGACATGAACTAAGAGACTATGTACACTTAACGTGACATAATGTGACATGAACTAAGAGACTGTGTACACTTAACGTGACATAATGTGACATGAACTTATAAGACTATGTACACTTAACGTGACATAATGTGACATGAACTTATAAGACTATGTACACTTAACGTGACATAATGTGACATGAACTAAGAGACTATGTACACTTAACGTGACATAATGTGACATGAACTAAGAGACTGTGTACACTTAACGTGACATAATGTGACATGAACTTATAAGACTATGTACACTTAATGTGACATAATGTGACATGAACTTAGACTATGTACACTTAACGTGACATAATGTGACATGAACTAAGAGACTATGTACACTTAACCTGACATAATATGACATGAACTAAGAGACTATGTACACTTAACGTGACATAATGTGACATGAACTAAGAGACTGTGTACGCTTAATGTGACATAATGTGACATGAACTTATAAGACTATGTACACTTAACGTGACATAATGTGACATGAACTTATAAGACTATGTACACTTAACGTGACATAATGTGACATGAACTAAGAGACTATGTACACTTAACGTGACATAATATGACATGAACTAAGAGACTATGTACACTTAACGTAGTCTAAAATGACATTTGTGAACGTGTTAGAATTTAGGTGATAGATAAGTAAGATGGCATACAGGCAAGCTGACAGACAGAGAGGTATGTTGGCCGAGAGGCAAGCTGACAGACAGAGAGGTATGTTGGCCGAGAGGCAAGCTAACAGTGAGGAAAGCTGACATTGACGAAAACTAACAGGTAGGTAAGCTGATAGAGAGGTAAGCTGACAGAGAGATAAGCTGGCCGAGACGCAAGCTGAAAGAGAGGCAAGCTGAAATAGAAGTAAGCTAAAATAGAGGTAAGCTGACAGGGGTAACATGGCCGATAGGCAAGCTGACAGCGAGGTAAGCTGAGAGATACGCTGACAGAGAGGTAAGCTGAAAGAGAGATACGCTGACAAAGAGGTAAGCTGAAAGAGAGATACGCTGACAGAGAGGTAATGCTGACAGAGTGGTAAATTGACGGAGAGGCAAGCGGACAGAGAGGTAATGATGATAGAGGTAAACTGAGAGAAAGGTAAACTGAAAGAGAAGTAAGATGAAAGAAAAGTAAGATGAAAGAAAAGTAAGATGAAAGAGACGTAATGTGACAGAGATAACATAGATATTAGTTGACAGTAGTAAGCTGACAGAGAGGTAACCTGACAGAGAGGTACACTGACATAGAGGTAACCTGACAGAGAGGTACACTGACATAGAGGTACACTGACATAGAGGTACACTGACATAGAGGTACACTGACAGAGAGGTACACTGACATAGAGGTAACCTGACAGAGAGGTACACTGACAGAGATAACAGAGATATTAGTTGACAGTAGTAAGCTGACATAGAGGTAACCTGACAGAGAGGTACACTGACATAGAGGTAACCTGACAGAGACGTACACTGACATAGAGGTAACCTGACAGAGACGTACACTGACATAGAGGTAACCTGACAGAGAGGTACACTGACATAGAGGTAACCTGACAGAGAGGTACACTGACATAGAGGTAACCTGACAGAGAGGTACACTGACATAGAGGTAACCTGACAGAGAGGTACACTGACATAGAGGTAACCTGACAGAGAGGTACACTGACATAGAGGTAACCTGACAGAGAGGTACACTGACATAGAGGTAACCTGACAGAGAGGTACACTGACATAGAGGTAACCTGACAGAGAGGTATGCTGGAAAAGATCTAATCATGACAGGAAGATAAGATGACAGAGGTAATGATGGCGGACAGGAAATGATGGCATAGTGGTAAGTTGGCAGAGGTTATTATGACAGAGAGGCAAGCTGACCGATGTAATGATGACAGAGAGGTAATGACGGCAGAGAGATAAACGATCAGTAAGGTATGCTGACACAGTCGTTAGCTGACAGAGAGATAATGATGACAGAAAGGTAAATATGACAGTGAGGCAAGATGACAGAAAGGTAAAGATAAAAGAGAGGTAACGCTAACAGAGTTAATAATGACACAGATGCAAGCTGACAGAGATGAAATGATGACAGAGAGGTACGTTGACAGAGAGGTAATGATGACGTACAGAAAATGATGACATAGTTGTAAGTTGACAGAGAGGCAAGCACGCACGCACACACACAAACACCTGCATATATACACACACACCGGCATACATATATACAACAGCACACGCACAAAACGTCCTGTAACACACCAACATACACATATATGCCAGCACACATATACACATACACCAGCACATAAACAATAATTCACGCACACCAGCACACACACACAGTAGCACACACTCTAACTCACGCTCACTAGCGCACATACACATTGACACACAAACACCAACACTCACGCAAGCACACACACACGCACACCTCACACACATATACACACCAGCTCACTTACACCAGACGACACATATACACACACTAGCACATACATACACCCACACTAGCTCTCATACACACACTAGCTTACATACACACACACCAGCACACACACACACTAGCTCACATACACACACTAGCTCACATACACACACACACTAGCTCACATACACACACACACACACACCAGCACACATACACACACAAGCTCCCATACACACACACCAGCACACACACACTAGCCTCACAAACACACATACACACCAGCACACACAAACTCACACACACCAGCTCACACACACACCACCTCACAAACACACGAGCTTATATACAGCAGCACACACACCAACTCACACACACACACACTAGCTCACATACACCAGCACACACACACATATACCAGTACACACACACTAGCTCACATACACCAGCACACACACACACCACCTTATACACACGCACTAGCTCACATTCACACACACCAGCACACACACCAGCACACACACCAGCACACACACCAGCACACACACACGCACATACTAACTCACACACACGAACTCACACACCAACTCACATTAGCTCACATACACACACACACCAGCACACACACACACTAACTCACACACACCAGCTCACACACACTACCTCACACAAACACTAGCTCACATACATCAGCACACACACATATACCAGTACACACACACTAGCTCACATACACCAGCACACATACTCACACTAGCTCACATACACCAGCACACACACACACACACACACACTAGCTCATATACATCAGCACACATACCAACTCACACACTCACACCAACTCACACACACATACTAGCTCACATACACCAACACACACACACATACACCAGCACACACATCAGCTCACACACCAGTTCACACACACACCACCTCACACACACACTATCTCACATCAGCACACACACACCAACTCACACACATACACCAACTCTCACACATACACCAACTCTCACACACACACCATCTCACACACCAACCCACACACACCCACAAGCTTACAAACATACCAGCACACACACACTAGCACACACACATCAGCTCTCTCTCACAAACACACACACACACACCATCTCACACACCAACCCACACACACCCACAAGCTTACAAACATACCAGCACACACACACTAGCACACACAGATTAGCACACAGACACATACAGCAACAAATTTACATCAGTACACACACACCATCACACAAACACATACACCAGAACACACACATCAGACTACGCACATCAGTACTCACACACTAGCACACACACATCAGCTCTCTCTCTCACACACACACACTAGCACACACAGATTAGCACACAGACACATACAGCAACAAATTTACATCAGTACACACACACCATCACACAAACACATACACCAGAACACACACATCAGACTACGCACATCAGTACTCACACACTAGCACACACACATCAGCTCTCTCACACACACACACACACACACACACACACACATGAAGAATGTCTACAACAATACCACATAATGCAACGAGAAGATGACACGGCATCTTGTAATCTATTACAAATGTCAACGTCTGCTAAAGAAGCGTCCCACGATGCTTGAATGAGGAGATCGAACGATAAGACAAACATATCAACAAACAAACGTCTTGCACACTCAAGAAACGTTCTTGTGTGACTGCATAACACAGATACAGCACACATTTGTTGTATATTCAGTTTGTACAGAAATGTGACGACCTTCACTTTTTCTTGACATCACAAATCTCACCATCTTTTAATCATATGCAGCTTAGCAGTCTCACAGCATAGGCATACAATAGGTCTACTTGTTTAGCAGCCTCACAGCATAGGCATACATTAGGTCTACTTGTTTAGCAGCCTCACAGCATAGGCATACATTAGGTCTACTTGTAGAACTTGTGAGATTGACATTTCTGTTTGTCGAGCTTGTAAGTGAAGTATGTAATTTCATTGAAGTTGGGGATTAGTAACTAAATACCTCACATTAGCAATGTGCAGCAATTGCATGATGGAATGTTAGCTAGAGTTCAGGATGATGGAGAGTTATCTGAAACTTTTCCTGTCTCAAATGGAGTAAAACAGGGATCTATATTAGCACCTACCCTATGGGTCCAGCACCAATTCGTGATTGTAAATATGTATGCCTGCAACACGAGCATTGATCTTCAGGGTTGGAAAATCCTAGGGGAAATAATGGAGCAGGAAAAGCAGATCCTCTTTTGCGGTGACTTCGTACATAATGGGGCAATAATGCTTCAAACAAACAGGGAGAAGAGCTTGAGGAGGCCCTGACAGATACGGACCTGGTGTGCTTTAATGATGCCCTAAATGCCAACTCTGAGGCTGATCTACAATGTATTATAGACAGATTCTCCAAAGCCTGTACCAACTTTGGGCTTACTATTAACACAGAGAAAACAGAAGTCATGTTACAACCAGCACCTAGCAAAAGCTATCTCGTGCCCTGCGTAAAGGTAAATGACGTAACACTGAAAGTTGTGAATATATTCACATACCTAGGTAGCACGTTATCACAAGACGCCAAAGTTAATGATGACATGTATACAAGGATCGCCAAGACAAGCAGCACTTTCGACAGATTGGACGCAAATATTTGACTAAGAAATGGCATTAACCTACAGACTAAGCTGAAATTGTACAGAGTAGTGGTACTTACAGTGCTGTAATACGCTAGCTAAACATGGACTGTGTATAGACGTCATGTGTGGAAACTCATTCACTTTCACACAACTTGTCTCCGAAAGGTTATAAACATCAGATGGCAAATCAATCAATCAATCAATAAACCCATAACCCTTCAGGGTTGTAGGGGTACCACATTGGATGCTTCAGCACACAAGAGTCCTCCAGCGAATTCTATCCTCAGCGATGCGGATGAGTGTGGAAATATCTAGCCCTGTCCATTCCTTGATGTTCTGTCCATGTCTTTATTTGTCCTCCTCTGCTCTTCCACCCTCGACAGTTCCCTGCAGTATTGTTTTTGACAAGGAATCGTGCCTGCATACATGTCCGAACCATGCTAGTTTTCGTCGTTTCACTATTGAAAGCAATGGCTCCTGGACACCTGCACACATCTCTACTGTATTTCTTACGTACATATTGGTCTTATGTTCCCTATAGGAAATTCGTAGAATTCTTCTGTAGCATTTATACTCGAAAGCCTGTAATCTTCTCTCCATGTCCGCAGTGAGTGTCCAACTCTCACAACCATACAACACAACAGAAAGCACCAGCGACCTATACAGTTTGATTTTCACTCCAACACTGATGTTGCTTTTCCAAATCACAGTTAGCTTTGACAAGGAAGCTAAAGCCATCTCCAGCGTTATTTTTAGTTCTGCTTTGCATTTACCATCGCTGCATATACTGGATCCGAGGTATTTGAAGGTATTCACCTCTTCAAGCTTATGTCCATTCATCATGATATTAGTCTGGTTTTCTGTGTCTCTGCTGTTTACCAAGATTTTGCTCTTATCTGAATTGATTTCCATTCCGTACTTGCTGGTAACTTTTTCTAACTTTGATGTTAATTCTTGCAATGATTGTTCTGACCCAGTTATAAGATCAATATCATCAGCGAAACGCAAGTTGCGAATAGGGCGACCTCCTATCAATATAGACGTGTTGTAGTCATGTAATGTCTCTTGTATGATGTGCTCTAAGTATATGTTAAAAAGTACTGGGGACATTATGCATCCCTGTCGAACTCCCACAGTTGTTTTGAAGAACTCTCCAATTGTATTGTGAAACAAGATTCTAGATACCACTGTCCTTGATAGAGCTGGTATCTCCAGTATTGACACGATCCTCATGCAGACAGATTCGTTGGGCAGGTCATTTGGTACGTATGCCAGACTATCGTCTGCCAAAGATACTTCTCTATTGTGATCTGGAGAAGGGTAAACGATCTCAAGGTGGCCAAAGAAGCGCTACAAGGACTCGTTAAAGACCTCACTGAAAGCGTTTGAAATAGACCAAGACACATTGGAAGAACTTGCACAAAATAGATTTACATGGCGCTCTACAGTCAAAAAGAGCGCATCATCTTGTGAAAAGAGGAGAAATGCTGCAGCCCAACAGAAGAGAGTAGTTAGAAAGTCATGGATATACCAAAATCCTCCTACAATCGTCATTCCATGTTCGAACTGTCTAAGTACATTTAGAGCTCGAATAGGGCTCACTAACCATCTAGAAATGTTCGCATAGTCGTAATTTTAACTGAATTTTCAAAAGTTAACGTAAAAATGGTCATCATCACTTGTGATGGACGAGCACACGCCTCACATTAGTAAAGATAGTTTCTTAGAGCATTCTAGATGAAGATATCATATCTACTACTTTTTTTTAATTGGTGAAGACTTATTGTTCGAAACGTCTTTTCCTGGACTAATTCTTAGATTACGGTTTTTATTATAAGGTATATCGTATTAGGGGTTGTCCATAAATTAAGCTAACAATTTGAGTGTACGGGTGGGCGTAGGAGAGGGTCAGAAAACATTTTGACAGTTTTTGACAAGGGGAAGTGAGTTGTCAAAAGTATATGTCAACAATACTGGTTTTATACACTAATAAAAATTACTTTTTTTAAAATCTAAAAATATGAAAAAACAATTCATTTTCTTTCCATACGTTTACTGTTAATTATTTGTTTGGGTGTGGTGTAGTTGGGTATAAATACAGTGCAATAGTTAAACAGGAAGAGCTTCTTGCTTGCCTCGTGCCTTTTTTACTTCATACATTATTTGCAAGGATTTAAGAATAATCATGTATAATCATGAATTAACATGTACTGGCAACAAACAGCAGCAATAAGATTAGGAAATCAATTTGGGCCTTTTCAACAAATAAAACAAGGAGTCAGACAGGGATGCGTGCTTTCACCAGTCCCGCTCTCTTTATACAGGGAAAACATATTGCGTGCAATAGTAGATATTCCAGGAATATCAGAGGGAGGACATAACATAAATAATTTGAGATATGCGGATGACACTGTTCTGATTGCAAAAAGTGAGGATGACCTTCAAGATTTAATTAATGTATTAGTCACAGAAAGTAAAGAGAAAGACCTCTTCCTAAATATCAAGAAAACAGAAGTAATGGTTATTTCAAAGAAAGAAAATAACACACCTTGCAAGATCAAAGGGAATGATATAGTATTAAAACAGGTCCACCAATTCAAATATTTAGATACAACGATTATAGCAGATGGAATAAGTTCAACAGAAATAAGAAACAGAATAGGGCAGGAAAAACAACATTCAGAAAAATGAAAATATACTGTGTAATATGACCTTGTCATTAGAGGTGAGAAAGAGAGTTCTGCAGTGCTACATAACCCCTATACTAACATATGGGTGCGAGTCTTGGACAATAAACAAACTGGAAAGTGGGAGATTGGAGGCAACTGAGATGTGGTTCTACAGAAGAATGCTGAAAATACCATGGACTACCAGAAAAACTAATGTAGAAGTGTGGAAATAGTCAAATGCGAAACGGACCTTAATCAACAATAAAAGAAAAAGGCAATCTTCTTTTTTGGGCCACGTCATGAGACAGGCAGGTTTAGAGAACATAGTCACAACAGGCAAAATTAAAGACAACAGAGACAGAGGGCGACAACGTGAGAAAATATTAGACAGTTTGACAACCTGGCACGGCAAGGAAACAACAACGACTTTGATACATAATACTGTGGACAGAGAGTTGTGAAGAGCCATGACCGCCTGCGCCAGTCGGTATGGCACCTGATGATGATGACATTGTACCTGGTTTCTTGTACATCTCATGTTTTGTTTACTTCACATCTTGTTTACCTGGTGTTTTGTTTAGCTCGCTACTTTCTTTACTTCGTATCTCGTTTTCCTCGTCGTTTACTTTTTGTCTTCTTTTCACTTCGCATCTTATTTACTTCGTGTTTCTTATTTACTTCGTGCCTTGTTTACTTCGTATCTTGTTTTAAATGAGAGAGTGTGTAGGTAAAACAGCAACAGGAGAATGCGTGCCGATAGAAAGCAAGCGAGAGAGTGCAGTTCGAGTAGCAACATGACAGTGTGAATATTAGTAAACTCAAGAAGGAAGTCAGAGGATAAATTTAACATTCTTGAGACTAATGGAAATTGACTTTGAACGGACTGGTTCAATTCCTGTTAGTCTCAAGTGTGAATATTGAACAGCAACATAAGAGTGTGCATGTTGAACAGTAACATGAGAGTGTGAATGTTGAACAGCAACATAAGAGTGTGAATGTTGAACAGCAACATGAGAGTGTGAATGTTGAACAGCAACATAAGAGTGTGAATGTTGAACAGCAACATAAGAGTGTGAATGTTGAACAGCAAAACAAAAGTATGAATGTTGAACAGCAATATAAGAGTGTGAATGTTGAACAGCAAAACAAAAGTATGAATGTTGAACAGCAACATAAGAGTGTGAATGTTGAACAGCAATATAAGAGTATGAATGTTGAACAGCAACGTAAGAGTGTGAATGTTGAACAGCAACATAAGAGTGTGAATGTTGAACAGCAACATAAGAGTGTGAATGTTGAACAGCAACATACGAGTGTGAATGTTGAACAGCAACATACGAGTGTGAATGTTGAACAGCAAAACAAAAGTATGAATGTTGAACAGCAACATAAGAGTGTGAATGTTGAACAGCAACACAAAAGTATGAATGTTGAACAGCAACATAAGAGTGTGAATGTTGAACAGCAACATAAGAGTGTGAATGTTGAACAGCAACATAAGAGTGTGAATGTTGAACAGCAAAACAAAAGTATGAATGTTGAACAGCAACATAAGAGTGTGAATGTTGAACAGCAAAATAAGAGTTATGAATGTTGAACAGCAACATAAGAGTGTGAATGTTGAACAGCAACATAAGAGTGTGAATGTTGAACAGCAACATAAGAGTGTGAATGTTGAACAGCAACATAAGAGTGTGAATGTTGAACAGCAAAACAAAAGTATGAATGTTGAACAGCAACATAAGAGTGTGAATGTTGAACAGCAAAATAAAAGTTATGAATGTTGAACAGCAACATAAGAGTGTGAGTGTTGAACAGCAAAACAAAAGTATGAATGTTGAACAGCAACATAAGAGTGTGAATGTTGAACAGCAAAACAAGAGTTATGAATGTTGAACAGCAACATAGTGTGAATATTGAACAGCAACGTAAGAGTGTGAATGTTGAACAGCAACATAAGAGTGTGAGTGTTGAACAGCAACATAAGAATACAGGTGGAATTACAACATAAGAGTGTGCATTTGAACAGCAACATAAGAGAGTGCAGGTAGCACAGCAACATGAGAGAGAGGTTATCCTGAAAGGCTATTCCGTGTTAACCACATCTATAAACACAATTATTTTGTTTATACCAGCATCTATACCAGCGAATATTGTGTCACACATTCGCGAACACATGCAAAGTGAACAAAATAAATTCAATAATGAATGTAAAAGAACTTACCAAAATGAAGTATCGATCTCCCGTCCGCTTTGTTTGATATAGAATAAGATCTATTCACACATCGATGTTTACTTGATGTCAGAATATTATCTATTCACACGACGAACGTCTGTTTCATATTTGACACAGAATATAATATATTTATACAACGATGATTTCTATCACATTTGACACAGAATGAGATATATACACATTAAATTATATTTATGTTGACTAAACTAGAATTCATTATGTCACAAACTCCATAAATCTATATGCATATAGAGGATCTATATACTATTTGCATAAATCTGGAATTGTTGGCCATCATGACGTCTTCTATCACACAAGTTTGTTACTTTTGTCTATTTTATGAAATGTTTACAAATTCTCCGCTAGCTTCTAATTACCTAACAAATTTTTTTAAAACCACTCGACCAGATCGTCTGTGGTTGAATATTTGCGATTTTCATAACATAGCAGTTGTATTATCGCATCTAGCACTGCACAGATCTAAGAGCCACAAGTTTCCTGCGTCGCAAGACCTGTTCTAAACGCGCACAATCAGTTCTCGTGAAATACAGCACTCACGTGAGTATTCATTGTTGTGCTAATCTTACATTTCCAAGTTGTTCACGAGGAAGTTGTATTTTATAATCATCAGCATTATAATGTGCTCAATAACTCTTTCTTAGTTATTGCTTACACAGGAAGAGTTCAGAAGGCGCGCACAGCCGCTGTAGCAACGGCGAGGGTTCATGACTTCACTTCATAGTGTTTTCTCGTGTTGATTTTTTTTTTAGTTGTAAAATTGTTGAGGACAGCATCTATATTCAACAAACTGTGATTTATTTCTGAACTGTCAAAAAACAAACATTTATCCTGCACGCCCTTGCACACAGGACCTCACGTTTGTCACTCGTCTCTGGTAGCACTAGAGACTTGATATCATATCCTACCAGTCAGTGATCACTGAGAAATTACACTGGTCAAATCAAATGTGCTGTCTATGGTTTTTTTTTTACAGATTTATGATAATTTTATTGTGCTGAGTCCAAAAATCACATTGGTTGTGATCAATCAGGTCATGTTTTTTTTATCTAGCACTGCATGATGTTTTTTTTATAGGTGGGTCATATTCCATGTCAAATCAATCAGTAAAACGACAATTGATTTCCACACATTTGATCAAAAGTGTTTTTTGTCCCTATTTAAAAGGACAAATGATATAGAAAGCAAGTATTGTATTGTCACATGTATCTATATTTTCACGCCAAATGTTGCTAAATTTGTTCATCTATCTTGGAATATACAAATTATGAAGATTTCACATGTTTAAACTTACTAGTATTGCTAATTTTTGGGGGGTATTTTTTTTAATGTTTCAAGTGATTCAAATGGCTTCAACTAGAAGATCTTGCAGAAATACACGCATAACGTTTTATCGCAACAGGCATCAAGAGTTCCTCCATTTTTCTTTGAAGTGAAGGACTAGGTGTACTGTACAGATATTGTTCACCTTCTGCAGAAGATTGGAGTGCAACATTATGAACCCAGAGATTGGAGACTGTTCAGTAACAGCTGCAAGAGATTACTAAAATGTTCAGCTTCACAATGGCAATCAGTTTGCTTCTGTACCCCTTGCTCACTCGACTAAACTGAAGGAGAAGTATGAAGCCGTGACGTATGTGCTGGATAAAGATTCTTATTATCAACACGAGTGGTATATTTGTGCTGACTTGAAGATGGTTAATTTCCTATTGGGACAACAGTCTGGCTTTACAAAGTACCCCTGCTTTCTGTGCATTTGGGATACTAGGGACAGGTCTGAACACCATATCAAGAAGGACTGGCCTGCACGAGAAGAATTGGTGCCATGTAGATCAAAGAACATCGTCAACAATCCTCTGGTATAAAGAAACAAGATACTACTCCCACCGCTGCATATCAAGCTTGGCTTGATTAAATAGTTCACCAAAGCCCTGGGCAAGGATAATGGCTGCTTCACTTATTTGTGCCGCGGTTTTCCAGGATTAACCGTAGAGAGGTTGAAAGGTGTAATTTTTGATAATCCTCAAGTTCGTCAGCTCATCAGAGATCCTGAGTTGCAAAAATCAATGAGCAAATTGGAATTGGAAGCATGGAAGGCCTTTGTTCTGGTTGTGAAGAATTGTTTGGGTAACACCAAAGCCAGTAACTATGAAGAAGCTGTCAACAATATGCTGACTGCTTTCAAAAACATTGGATGCAACATGAGCATAAAAATGCATTATTTATTTTTACATATGGATCAGTTTCCCGAGAATCTTGGATCAATGAGTGACGAGCAGGGAGAGAGGTTCCATCACGACATAAAAGAGATGGAGACCAGGTATCAAGGACATTGGGATGCAGTAATGATGGCTGATTACTGCTGGACTCTGAAGAAAGACATCCCTGCTGCTGATCACTCGAGAAAGTGGAAGAAATTGAAGTGTATGTCTTGAATTTTGCTCAGTGATGACATAATTTACATGTCCTTACCTTTTTCAAGGTCTTTTCTTCATTTATATAATTCCATGTTTCAAACATTTAATAAATACATTCTGTTAAATACTTTTTATGTGAGAAATGTAACACATAAATCAACTACTAATATCAACAAAATGTAGTTATGAATAGAAGGCTATAGCCAGTGAATATAATTTTTTTAATAAATTTAGAAAAATAACCTGACCTGATTGAGAAAAACGAATATCATTTTTGGCTTCAGTGGTACAAAATGCTTCTAATTCAGTTAAAAAATTATAGATAACTTTCAACTTCATTTTTTTTGTAAACTTATGTTTACAGAATCGTGTCACTGACACAGGACCAGCAGATTCAGAACGTTCAAGTACAAATGCATCCTGGATGATAAATATTAGAAAATATCGGCACAATAGTATAACACATTATAAACTTCGACTCTACACTGATAAACACATTATTAAACTTCAACTTTTCACTGATAGACACATTATTAAACTTCGACTCTTCACTGATAGACACATTATTAAACTTCAACTCTTCACTAATAGACACATTATAAACTCCGACTCTTCACTAATGGACACATTATTAAACTCGGCTCTTCTCTATTACTAAATTATAAACCTCTTTTGTTCTCTAGTAAACACATCATAAACCTCTGTTGTTCACTAGTAAACACATTATAAACCTGTTGTTCTCTAGTAAACACATTATAAACCTCGGTTCTTCGCTAATAAACACATTATAAACAGCCACTCTTCATTAATAAACAATTTGTAAATTTCTACTTTTCGCCAATAAACACAATATAAATATCGGCTTTCCACTAATGAATACATTATAAACATCGACTCTTCACTAATAATACATTATAAACATCGACTTTTCCCTTATAAACACATTATAACCATCGACTGTTGACTAACAAACAAATTCGAAACATCCACTCTTAACTAATAAACATAATATAAATATTGGTTCTTCATTAATAAACACATTATAAACGTCGCCTGTTGACTAATAAGTACATTATAAATATTGTCTCTTCATTAATAAACAATGTCTCAAAATGCTTCTCTCCCCCCCCCTTTCTCTCTCTCTCTCTCTCTCTCTCTCTCTCTCTCTAAGTTGCCGTTTTCAAAATCATCGCATGCTACAGAATATTAGAAACGTCTGGGTATGAAATCAATATCTGGGGATAACTCCCCATTGATACAAGAGCTCTATTGCCTATAAAGTTATATAACTAAACACAACTCGACTCCAATCACAGTCTAAGCATCTGGTTGGAATCCCTATGCTAAGGACCACAGAAATGCTATGATTTATCATTACCTTAGAGATATTGTATCATAATAAAATAGTATTACAAAAAAATCTTACTACTATAGTACGTTTATAAATTCGTAATCACACATTCAAACGAATATTTCAGAAACTGTCTATTATATCGCAGAGATCTCTCATATGTAATATTAGATTTTATCCGACGCAAAGATACGTTTAACATTTAGTCCATAACTGCTTTGGATTGAGCATATCGGCGAAATCCTTTGAAGTGTTTGATCCATTGCAAATAAGTGTCAATAAGATGTCAAATTTTGTATTATCACAGTAAGCATGTCACTATCAGATAACATTGCAGTATAGGGCGTACCTCCTAAAAAATACGTGACAGGTCAAATTGTTGTATGTTATGTCAGTTATGTGCACTAGTAAACGTCACTGCAATATGCAGCAGTTAGACTGCCCTTCAATCACCATTAGACACCAGGATTTCTTAACTGCGATTAAAATACTTTAAAAAATCATTTTCGCCAATATTGAATAACATTTTATTGCCACTGTATATGTACCTATGGTGTGCCCTAAATATTGGATGAGATGTATTTTATTGCCACTGTATATGTACCTATGGTGTGCCCTAAATATTGGATGAGATGTATTTTATTTCCACTGTATTTGTACCTATGGTGTGCCCAAAATATTGGATGAGATGTATTTTATTGCCACTGTATATGTACCTATGGTGTGCCCAAAATGAACTTATTTATGTACGGTCTTTATGAACCGGCGGTTCTTACAATTTTCCACAGAAAACTTAAAGATATTTCAAAAAGGCAATCGATCCGCAATTTTTATTTTTAATTTACAAAAAGAAGCAAGTTCATTTTTCGCAAACATTTTTAATATCTACCGTCTTATGACATCTATGTCAAAGTCGTAAACTTTAATTTGTCTTCCCTGCTTGACATGAGTGAAATTTGAATTATGTTTAATCCAACGGAAATAAGATGACCTAACCAGACCAACAGCCAATTGAGTTCGCTTTTTAAGTTGATTAATATCACAATAAAAATGACTCATCTTGGATTCTTCACCAAATTTCTGATAAAATACGATGATAAATTTCTGCATTGTAATAGATTTGCACTTCAAACTCATTTGGAATTATATATTAATATAAATTGTAAGAAATTAAAACGATAACACAATAACCACCCGTCGAATTAGAGACGCGACTTTGACTGAACGACAATTTCAAACTTTTATTTGAGACAGAGATTTTGATATTTTTTTGCAAAAACAAAAACACAAATGAAATTCAACGTACTTGTTTCATTACTTCTGTTGGTCTAACTGATTATTTCAGAGATTTTTATTGGTCACTATGTTGACAACACGTAGGAGTGACCAGTGAATAGATAATTGTGTCAACAGGAGTGACATATGACGTCAATGTTTATTGATATCTCAAACAAAATAAAATTGTTGCACTCAGACAATCGTGTTCCAATTTGTGAACGGACTATAGTAATATTGTCGGTATAGATTCTGTACGAGAATAAACAGCAGCCATGGACACTTTCCAATTCAGCATTTAAGAAAATGTGAATCGAATGCGTTTATTACTAAGCTAACACAAGCATAACACAACGTTTGAGAAATTATGGAGCAAATGTGTTTATTTATTGAACTAACACACACATAATACAACTTTTTAGAAATTGAATAAAACCTCATCACCCCACCCCCACCCTCCCCCTCTCAACAAATTCACATCATTGGCTCGACCCTACCCATCTTAAAAACATATTCCAGATGGCACCATTTTTCAAGCATTCATCAGTTATCTTTCAGCGCATCTATCCCAAACTATTTCATCTCTAACGGTGTACACGTTCTAATGATCAATTTCCGGACAGAAATAGCACATCTGTGATATTTGTCAGAGTTGCATAAGAAAAAAGTAACTAGCGAAACAAATTGTTACAGGCGATGTTGCAGAAACAGGTGGCAATGTTGCAACTGTAAATATAAACAGTTGTGTTAGTGCGCGAATCTTGAATGTGATCTGGCTAAATGTATAAGCGATATATCAGAATATTAGGACATTCACAGAGTTAGGAAATATGAACTATACAATGAGAAGATGTTTAAGGAAGTGATAGAGTTAGGAGATCTCAACTAAATAATGAGAATATTTTTAAAGCAGTGACAGAGTTTCTGATCTGAACTATACAGTGAGAAGATGTTTAGGGAAGTCACAGAGTTAGGAGATTTGAACTATACAGTGAGAAGATGTTTATGGCAGTCTCATTGAGGTCAGCACCATGAAGTAGTGATGTGGCTTAGTTCAGCCATCAGAGACTGGAAACTAAGACTAGTCGGGCAGGCCCACTCGAACAGGATCACAGTCCTGACCAAGTAAGCAGGGTGCTGAAGACGGAGGCATCCATTCAAAAAGCGTACAATTAACCATAATGTCACGTACAAAACACAATGGGGACACTTCTATATCCCATAATGGTTATGGTGCATGCCATGTGACAGACATTCAGGCAGGGACGATGCCGGACCCTGTACCTCGAAAGGGCCTACCTCCAATTGCTGGAGTTTCTTCTCAATTGCCCCGAGGAGCCAGGAGGAAAGGGAATAGAGCTACTAGCCAAACTAACCAACGACCAATAAAAATAATGCACTGGAATGCTGATGGTGTCAACTGCAAAAGAGATGGATACAGTTAAAAAATTGGAGCTTGAAAATATATATATATATATCGAGTACAGTTTATCAGAAAGGCATAAAACCACACCTGGAATATGGTCCCGCTTTGTGGTGTCCTGCATCGAATACACAACATGACAGTATCTGGATAAAGTGCAAAACCAGGCGATTATGATAATGTTGGGAGCAATGAAATCAACGCCCATAGTAGAGATGCAGAAAATGGGGCGAACCCAGAGGTACAAAGTTACTAATGCAAGCAGAAAATGGGGCGAACCCAGAGGCACAAAGTTACTAATGCAAGCAGAAAATGGGGCGAACCCAGAGGCACAAAGTTACTAATGCAAGCAGAAAATGGGGCGAACCCAGAGGCACAAAGTTACTAATGCAAGCAGAAAATGGGGCGAACCCAGAGGCACAAAGTTACTAATGCAAGCAGAAAATGGGGCGAACCCAGAGGCACAAAGTTACTAATGCAAGCAGAAAATGGGGCGAACCCAGAGGCACAAAGTTACTAATGCAAGCAGAAAATGGGGCGAACCCAGAGGCACAAAGTTACTAATGCAAGCAGAAAATGGGGCGAACCCAGAGGCACAAAGTTACTAATGCAAGCAGAAAATGTTCAGTGTATTCCAAGTCATCCAATGAAGGTTTCTCTTGATTTTTTATTCTTGATTAGAAACTGGCTTCACAGCACGCGGGACATTCCCATAAGTGCACCGCCCTCCGCTCCAGCAGCCATCCCAGTGTACGTAGACTTAGTGTCCCGGTCAGGTGTTGATTATGTGATCTTCGAGACTTTCCAAAAAATTTACCTTTCCTTCCCTCACCTCTAGATACTCCAATTTCTAACATTCTCTGTATGTGTACGTTCTCAACCTCATTGACATCATCTGCACCGTGAAATGAATTTATTACTGCCTTCATTAAGTCTGCTTTATCTCTTCTCAGCGCTATGCCGTATATCGCCGCATTGCCCGCCAATAAGTAGGCTCTCTCATTTCCTCTGGCCCCAGCATGACTAGGGCAGTATATCCATGTAATGCTCTGGACAACTGAGTTGTTCAATATGTCCCACCATTCTTTTCTTAGCATGAACTTTTCTATCTTGCGCAACATGCTTTGAGAGTCTGTGAGTATTACCGAGTGTGTTGATGTATTAGTTATCAAACAATTAAGTGCTGCTGTAACTGCCTCTATCTCCATCCTCATGCACGATGTGACAGTAGAATATGTTGAAGATTTCTCAACCAACTTCACGCCATTTCTGTAGACAACAAAACCCCAACCGCTTTTATTTGTGTTTCTGTTAACGGAGCCATCTGTGTATATAATTATGTCTTGTGGTTTCGAGTGTAGCCGGGCGAGTTCTTACACTGTATCCTGAGCCCTGACGGCCATCCATTTTCGACACGCTTTATCTAGTTGTATTATTACTTTAGTAAGTGATTTCTTCTCAGTGTCTATGTCCACCCATTCTTTGCCCTTTCCTATTTCTTCCAATTCACATATTATTCGCAGTGTGTCTTCAGCCTCTGCCATCCATGATCTAGCACGCTTGATTCATTTTCCTTTTGACTCATATAGACGTCGGTGTAATGGGTGGTGGTTGTATTCTGTCACTTTAAGGTACGACTTAACTTGTGCCACCTGATGTCGCACTCTAATGCTGGGGAGATCAAGTAGAAATCTCATAGCAGAGATGGGTGTATCTCTAGCACACCCCAGTATCGCTCTCATTGCCTCATTTTGGACTTTTTCCAATCTATCGACTTGTGTCTGTGACAATGTTAGTGGGCCGAGGCTATAATCTATGACAGATAGAACCATCAACTTGCAGAAGCAGAGGAAAGTACCCATTGCTGCATGTCGAAGGTCGCCATAACCTTAATAACACTAATCCCTCTTTAAGTCTTCTGAATCATATTTGTGACGTGCTTGTTGAATGAGAGACTTCTATCAAAGATTATCCCAAGATATTTAAGGTCCTGTTCTCTTTCAATGAATGAGCCAACTAACAGTTGGCAGTGTGTCATTGACCAGATTATTATTTAAGGAGTACCAGACGACCTTTGCTTTCGAGGGATTGATCACAGCGTTGTATGTTCTGCACCATATCGACAAATGATCTAGTCCAATGAAGAAAATATTCCAAAATCTAGCAATGGGACGACTAAAAAGAAGCAGCTTTATCCACCAAGCTAAACGACTCCGTAGACAACTTACAGACCTACCTGAAGTTGACAGCCCCTTAAGGTCTGTACCAGAACAAACTCATTGGAATAAAAGGCATGGAATACTAATATACATTCAGACCCATGTGAAAGGAATACTAAGCGAGAACGAAAAGAACAGTGTGCAGCGAAGGACAGCCGCCCTCAGTTTCCTGGATGATGAATATCCACAAGATATATGGGTCAGAGTATACACAGATGGGTCAGCACAGAATGCAGTGAAGAATGGAGGTGCATGTGTATGTATAGAATACCAACACAAGCCTAGAAATACAATCATAACTCTAACAGGGAAATTCTGCAATAATTATGATGCAGTAAGCCAGGCAATTAGGGTGGCAACTGAAAAACTGCTGAACTCCAACCCTGGCCCACAGCCCGTGGTATTCCTGACAGATGCAAGGTCAGTGTTTCAAGTTGTCCAGTCTAGAAAACTAACAGACTTACAGAAACTACTTAATTATCTGTCTTACCAGTATAGGGTAATTATGCAGTGGATACCCTCTCACTGTGGAATACCAGGAAATGAAACAGCAGACCAACTGGCTAAGAACGGTGCTGCCGAAAACCAACCAGATATACCAATCACCTACCATCAGGGAAAAAAACAGATGATCAAGTTCAAAAACACCAACACAAGATGACCATCACATTATGAACAGATAAGAACAAGTTGTAATTCTACGCTTCAGAACGGGAACCAACCGACTCCGCAGTCACATGTACACAACTTTCAAGATTGGGGAAACGGCGATGTGTACATGTGGATAGGCGGCGAAGAGTGCCAACCACATAGTTCACGAGTTTTTTAGTATGAAACGCTGAGGCAGGCATATTGGCCAGAGGAAACAACAGTGGAATCAAAGCTCTATGGGCCACTGTGTGAACTACAAAAGTTGTGAATTTTATTCAGGAAACATAATTACAGATACAGTCATGTTTCAAGTGAACGAAAGAAGAAGAAGAAAAGTTTAGGGCAGTCACATATGGTATTTGGGAGTTCCGAACTATACTGTAATAGTGATCTGAACTATACATTAAGAAGTTGCTTAGATCAGTCACAGATGGGAGTTAGGAGATCCGAACTACACAGTGAGAAGATGATTAGGACAGTCACAGAGTATGGATATCTGAAATAAATAGTGAGAAGATGTTTAGGGCAGTTACATACGAGTAATTAACGAAAGTGCTCATGTTACGAACTTTTATTTTTCCGGTTGCAACATACGGCTGTGAAACATGGACTCTAAGTAAAACAGCGGCAAAGAGGATCAACTCCTTCGAGCTGAAATGCTACAGGAAGATACTTAGAATATCATGGAAGGATAAAATCAGAAACTCAGATATTATAAACATCTGAATATTCCAGAGTGTTGGTTAATAAACACAATAACAAAAAGAAAACTGCGCCTGTTTGGTCATATAAAGAGACATAACTGTTTAGAAAGACAAATAATGGAGGGAAGAGTACCTGGGAGGAGGAGAAGGGGCAGACCAAGAAGAGGATGGACTGACGACATTAAAGATAACATGAATACATGGCTAGAAAATGCAAGCCACATCGCTCAAGACAGAGAGAGAGGTTCAAAGTGTTCATTGGGAAGACAACGTTCTGGAAGGAATACGTCACATGACACACATAATTAGAAGATCTGAACTAAATAGTGAGAGACAAATCTGCTATTCGCCCACAAACTTCTAAACATTTCTGTCATATATTTAAATGTACACAATAAGTTTTATCAATAGGGTTAGGGTTAGCCTACACCTTTAAGTTTCCCATAGACATCTATTGTTTTTGTAATCCTTCGCGTCCCTAGTTACATAACGCACATAAAATAAGGGGAGATAACTAAAAATTGGTGCTGAACCGCTGTGAGCTGCCACGAATGCACATCGGAGAAGGAATGATCGCAGAGGTCATGGGTAGGATCCTAACCACCCTTCTCCCCCCCCCCAATATGTACATCTCTGCCTTTCCCCTATGACAAATATGTTTAATAAATGTAATATTTATGCTAACACTACATGTCTGCCTCTACTTCATTTCGTTAAATAACGTAGGCTCAATATTTTATAGCTTATGCCCTGTGATTCGTTTCATTAAATAATGTATCTGCTGCTATACACATCCAACTGAGAATATATATATATATACATATAGGCTATACAGAAGACATGCCCGGCGCGAAATCCGAGCGAGAATAAAACCAACCCCCGCACCACCCTCGGTACGCCACTGATCAGTTGGCATAAGATGTTTGAAAAGAATTCGTTTACATATCGACTTTTTTTTAATCGGTTCAGCAAGATGTAAAAAGTCAACCAATCGTATCAATGGTCGCGTTTAGCTGGACGCGTGGGAATTAATTCTAAATTCTACTACGGTAATTCCCTTCTTCGTGAAATTTCTATTAGATTTGTCAATTTTTAGTTGTCTCCGTTACAAAATGGAGAAACGTATAAGACATAAGAAAGACATAGAGCTACTGAGTTATGTCATTTATATATATATATAAGTTGTGTGTGTGTGTGCGTGTGTGTGTGCATGCGTGTGTATAGAATATCACATTAGGTATATACATTTTCTATGAGAATAATATATCGCCATTGGGATTGTACAGATAAAAACCAATCACAATAAATTTGGGTCTTGTATATTTCCCACTATGAAGATAGCCAATCACAACAAATGTGGGTCTTGTTGTACATTCCATACGATGAAGATAGCCAATTACATCACATAATGGAACCATTATGATGAATCTATTGTTCGCCTATTTATGACCACAGCTCATATGACTGCACAAGTGTAGACCAAACCAAGGTCTGAAAGTTTAAGAACCGCTGCACACATCCCAGAGATGGGAACATCATCACTGTTGAACGAGCGAGCACAGTTTAAAAGGATAGTATGATAATGAAGGTCTCAGACAGTTGGATCGATGGCTTGCGTGTTACAACAAAGATGTTATCTATTCGACGACGCGCGGCGTATGTTCTATTTTGCTCAGGTTAACATCCACTTTGAATCAATCTTGTTAATTTGAGGACATTTTTGTTTAGTATTTTGTATAATGTTCATGCAATTTTCTTAATGCATGTTCTGTAACGCTTAGCAACCGTTGTTTCTAGGACACAATCGAGCTTGATGACGTCATAAATATGGCTGGATACCGCCAAGAGCTACAACAAAAATTGAATCTCAACATGACGCTTAAGCTGGTACAATCTCTAGATGGAGCTTAAGCTGGTACAATCTCTACATGGCGCTTAAGCTGGTACAATCTCTACATGGAGCTTAAGCTGGTACAATCTCTACATGGAGCTTAAGCTGGTACAATCTCTACATGGAGCTTCAGCTGGTACAATCTCTACATGGAGCTTAAGCTGGTACAATCTCTACATGGCGCTTACGCTGGTACAATCTCTACATGGAGCTTAAGCTGGTACAATCTCTACATGGAGCTTAAGCTGGTACAATCTCTACATGGAGCTTAAGCTGGTACAATCTCTACATGGAGCTTCAGCTGGTACAATCTCTACATGGAGCTTAAGCTGGTACAATCTCTACATGGAGCTTAAGCTGGTACAATCTCTACATGGAGCTTCAGCTGGTACAATCTCTACATGGAGCTTAAGCTGGTACAATCTCTACATGGAGCTTAAGCTGGTACAATCTCTACATGGCGCTTAAGTTGGTACAATCTCTACATGGCGCTTAAGTTGGTATAATCTTTACATAGCGCTTTAAGTTGGTACAATCTTTACATGAGGCTTAAGCTGGAACAATCTCTAGATGGCGCTTAAGCTGGAACAATCTCTAGATGGCGCTTAGGCATGAATAATCTCTAGATGGCGCTTAAGCTGGTACAATCTCTAGATGGCGCTTAAGCTCGTACAATCTCTAGGAAGGCGCTTAAGCATGAATAATCTCTAGATGGCGCTTAAGCACGAATAATCTCTAGATCTGCTGCGCAGTGTGAGCAAAGATTGTTATTTCTTTTGTACCAGGGTTTGGTTGTGGCTGTGGTGGAATATGCACTGGCAATTCTGACTCTTAGCCAAACTCAGATCGAAAGACTGGATAGAGTCCAGAATGCAGCAATGCGTATCATTCTGGGATGCACAAGAGACACATCGACAAGAGCTATGCGATACCTACTTGACTGCCCAACAGCTGAGCATAGATTACAGTATTGCCGTGCACGGGCGTACCTTCAAATACATGCAGATAAGGAACACCCGTTGCATTCCGAAATACAGAAAGTTAAAGGCAGCAGACTCAAGAGAGGAAGGTCGTGGATGGGACGTGCTGAGGATGTAATACAAAGCGTGTGCCGATTACAGGATGTGGCAGCTGGTGCGGAATGGATAGGTCTACCCACAGATTTCGAAACTTGTTTGAGAGTAGTAATATCACTTAGCAGGGAATGCAGAGAATGGTGTCCCACAGCTGTGGAGAAAGAAGTGCAGGCTTTAATCAGTGAGAATACCAAAGAGGGGGGTGTGATTATATACACTGATGGATCTGTAATTAGGCATGTTCGCAGTGCTTGGGCCTTTACAACTCAGTGCGCAGGTAAAACGATCAAGGAGGAAAGTGGTGCCTTTGCGGTCACTACGAGTAGTATGACCATGGAGACTATGGCGGTGACCAAGGCATTTGAGTGGCTACGCACACAGAAAGTAACGCAGGTCTGCATCTTGAGTGACTCTATGAGTATGATTAAGAAAGTACAAGTGGGTCTCGTTCGCGAACAGTGGATTGAGGCCTTGAGAAATGCGAGCTTGAAAGCAGTTACATTTATTTTCGTGCCGGGACATGTGGGCGTTCGAGGCAATGAAAGAGCGGATCAACTGGCATCGTGTGCGATTGTGGCAAAGGGCGATGGGGCAATGGATCGCGCTGACGTTTTGAACTCCTTAAGAGAGAGAGTGAGACGAATGTGGATGATGATTCCTTTTCAATGGCTAGGATTAAAGATCAGGGATTGAGATGCGGTGTTGCTAGAGGTGAACATTTTGGAGGGCGCAGAAGAACGATGGTCAACCAGCATAGGACCGGTACTGTCAGCAGAAGTGTGATGGCGGATACACTCAAGGAGAGATCGGAGCAACTATGGATGTGTCCAGTTTGCAGTGATGATGATCCGACGACTAACTAACTAACTAACTAACTATAGTCCGTTCAGAATCGTTTGCCGAGATGTTATGATTTATAATTCAAAAAGTTCTTGATGATTTCACATGAATTTTGGCATACGTTGTTAAAATGTCCATGTCGCGAAAACATATGTGTTACTTGATGTCTAGCTGTAACGGTTATTTGAAAGCGGCGAATTCTTTTGATGTTTGCCCATGTAAATATTATTTCGACCATAAACAAAATATTTTACAGTAATCTAGTGCAATGATGACCCATAGGCGTGTCCACAAAATTTTACATGGTGGCAGGTGTAAAAAAAATTTAAAATATATCTTTTGTTCGTAGAGTCAATTTGATATTGTTCCATGCTCTTGGTGTGAGTTTCACAAATGTTGTCGCTGCCTTTGAAATAAGTACATATATTTCTTCATGTAAGGAAATTTTGTCTGTAATAGTTGATCCAAGATATCTGAACTTCTGTATTGAATCAAGCGGGCTAATTTTTATAAGTAATGGTTGATGGTTTGCTTATAACATTTTTTTGAATTGCTTGGGTGGTATTGAGCAATGAAATGTTTTACAAATCAACTTGTAAATTTTGCAAATCAAACTTTTTTTAGTGTAGACTTAATCAGAGTAATGATCATTCATAATCAGACGAGTCAAATAGGTCGATTACTGTTTTCGGCTGAACAAACAACAAACCTTCCTTTTTCCAATATTCCTCTTCTTGGCGTAACACATGATCCTCACATTTCACCCAGTAGTCTTTATGTATATTTGATAGAGCCTGATTTGTAAGAGTCTCAATATCACATAATTTGAAAGTTGTATTTGTAGATGCTACGTGTCCTTTAACTTTTGCCCAAATTAGCTCTATAGGATTTAAGTGTGCATGATATGGAGGTAGTCTCAAACATCTATGACCATGTTCTTCAATTAACTTGTCTATTTTAAATATCTTTGTTCGTTGTGTCTGTTTTACAAGGTTAAGCAATTCGGGTTTCAAGTACCTGTCGGTAACTGGTATGTGTTCTTTTATGAGCCACGTTTTGATTGCATCTTTTGTACTTGATGATGTTGGGATTCTATCTTCTACGTTCACTACGTTATGGTATGAAGCATTGTCCATTATCAGACAAGAAGGTCTATCTAATATTGGAAGAATACTTTTTTCGATCCAGTCTTCGAATATGTGCCCATTCATTTCGGAGTGGTAGTCTCTATTGTCAATGGATTTTGAAATGAAAATTAGATGAGCATTCTGCAACAACCCATTATGTCTGCTACCTGCATGTGCAACTATCAAACGTTGCCCTTTACTACTTGGTACTGATCTTTTAATACTTCCATCTGCTAACTGCCATTCCTTTTCATTTGTATGATGAGCGTTGATCCAAGTTTCATCTAAATACACAATATCATAACCATTCTCGCGCATTCCCTTCACGTAAATACTTGCTTCTAAGAGCTACCAGATGTGGCTTTTCACAAATAATGTTTTTTCCACCAGCATACTTTCTAAAGGTGAAGCCTGCATTTCTTACAGTTTTCCATAATAAAGTTTTTGATATTTCAATGTCGTTATTAGTTTTCAGCCAAATCTTCAACTTTCTAAGTGTCACTTCTTCGTTTTTATCAAACATTCTACATATTTCTCTTTTTACTAGGTCCTTATCGAAACTGTCTATCTTTTCTTTCCTTCCTTGCTTTCGTGAATTTGTTGGCAATAAATATCCGCTTGCTTCCACTATTCGATCAAATGAACGTTTACACAAACCTAAAATATGCATTGTTCTCTTCTCAGGATTTGATAAAGAACAATAAAGATGTCCCTTTTTACGCTCTCTGCAGAAGTATTGATAAATCTTTATAGCAATGTTATGCTCAGTAAAATATTTCGCTTTCAGATTCATTCTCACAGAGACTTGCAGAAGGTAATATGCTTAGTGCCGCCTACATTCTGTAAATATTGAGACGTGCCTCTGACTTGTGACTTGAAATCGAGTCAATATCCGTTTTTGATTTCACATAATTCTAAGTTCAGGAAAAATAATATTTGGTGCTAAACGGGAATTTCCATATGTAACATTGCTTTATACAAATGTACAGTGGAAACAACTACTTTTAGAACGGTGCACATTCTACCGTGAGGGTCATGCCTTTATATTTAATAATCAGATGTGAGATGTAAGCATCTACATAATCCAGCGGTTGTTTATAATTTAGATTAACTTTTTTTTAATATAGGTTAAATAAGGTATCTTTGATACTGGATCACATTTCTTTGATAAAAAAATATTTCTATAGCGACATTATTATTCTAAACCTAACTTCAAATGATCAATCCAAATGAACAATACGTTTTTGATAAAAATAATTTAACATCTCGGCAAACGATTCTGAACGGACTATAATCTCTAGATGGCGCTTAAGCATGAATAATCTCTAGATGGCGCTTAAGCTGGTACAATCTCTAGATGGCGCTTAAGCTGGTACAATCTCTAGATGGCGCTTAAGCTGGTACAATCTCTAGATGGCGCTTAAGCATGAAGAATCTAATTAACAGCATGAACAATTAAGCATGGTGCTATATGTGACATAATCTACATGGTGCTATATGTGACATAATCTACATGGTGCTATATGTGACATAATCTACATGGTGCTATATGTGACATACTCTACATGGTGCTATATGTGACATAATCTACATGGTGCTATATGTGACATAATCTACATGGTGCTACAGGTGGCTTAATCTAGATGTCACATTGTTTAAGATCTTACTAGACGGTAGAGTTCATGGGAGGCGAGAAATGGATAGGCAGAGAAACAAGTGGGAGGGAAACATCGTGAGATGGACAGGATAGCCTAGCAGAGTGCACTACCAAAACAAAGACAGAAAATGGTGGAGGTCGTTGCAGTCAACCTTCGATGTGAAGGCATCTCATGATGATGATAATTGGCGTGAAAAATGAAGTAAACTTTGACCCATAATTGTCAATAGGGAGATACTATCTAAATGGTATAGCAATAATAAGACATAATAAGAGATATTGTTTTTAAAATATGATAAATTGGGTGAAAAGTTATCATTCTACAAAAAACAATGTCTAATTTGATTGTATCTGGCAACTGGATCAAATCCGTGCTGTTGGTAAAGCAATGTAATGTAGTCTTACTGTACAAGGGATACCACACTCTCGCTGTCGGATGCTGACGTGAAAGAATACACACAACAGTAGACGTAACATAATCATACAAATAGCAATGCACATGACATAATCGACGTTTCGACATATAATAGCGTAAATGACATTACGGGATTCACATGTAAAGACTTCATGAATAGTAAAGTGGCCTTAGGTAATGAAACGGAGCGCATTTGAACCACCTAAGGACACGTGTAGCCACGATCGCGAGAACAATGAAAAGTGCCAAAATGGTCAGGAACAGAAGACCTAAGGTGATTATGGACCAAGCTGTCTTTTTTGCCACGGTTATACGCAATCAGAAGCAAGCCATGGAAAGCGGCACAAGTGTTTGGATCTGACTGGAGAAGGGAATAATATTTAAGCAAGATACGTTGGACATTAGAGTTATGAGGATAAAAGGTAAGGACAAATTTAAGAATTCTTGATTAGGAACATGCGTCACAACACTGTGGGCATTTCCATATATGCTCTGCTTGCCGTTCCGTCAGAAATCTCAACCTAGTTTAGACACCACGAGGTCAAGGATGAAAGCTATACCATGTTTTGCTTCTGTATTGGGTTGTACACCACAGTACGTTAATGCGTAGACTGTGTAATTTTGTGTTGCATTGGCCCGTAATTCTTATGTCGTCTAGTCCTAGTAGTTTGATATTTCGCTTTTCCATCTCTTCTATTAGATCTTCAGCTTTGTTCTTTAATCCGCAGATCCAAATTTGATCGTTTTTCGTTTGGTCGTCTCCTGAGCACTCTTCATTTTCTATGAGCAGTGCGTTTCGTCGCTGTCGATTTGTTTGATCTGTCACAGCATTGTTTCAGAGTTTCTAAATGGTTACACTGTGTTCTAATCTGTCACATTCTGAGGTAAAAATCACATATGTCATCAGAAATACACTTAAACACCGAAAAATACTACCCGGTCTAGAGGCTGGCCGAAAGATATCCAACGTGCCCGCTATCTTGACCGGGTCAACTATCAAAATAAACTATCTTTATAATACTATCACAATAAACACAATAACAAGGACTGTTTCCACGTTGCGGTCCAAACGGGACCCTTTTCAAGAAATTAAAACACACGAAAATAACAAAAACTAGGTTTTAAGCATAGTAATGGATCGATATAATTCAATATATTCTCATCGATAGAGAATATCGAACGAATCCTTATTGGCAAGAGCATACAACATGAAATTGGAAATAGTATGCTACAGAGGAAGACTAAAAAAGAAGGTGGATTGAAGGAATTACCAATATTCTGACACGGCACAGTTTACTGCATATCAAGCAACCGTTGCAATAGCCCGAAAATCGTCATTCGATCCTGCGACACCTCAGAACATAATCAATATAAGTGATTGTATATTATGCTATTTTCCTCAGAACATGTACAGAGAAAAGACATTAGACATTGAAGTTGATTTCATTAGTGTCAGATCTCGATTGAATTGATTTCCTTGTGTCAGATCTCGATTGAGTTGATTTCCTTATTGTCAGATCTCGATTGAGTTGATTTCCTTATTGTCAGATCTCGATTGAGTTGATTTCCTTATTGTCAGATCTCGATTGAGTTGATTTCCTTATTGTCAGATCTCGATTGAGTGCAAGACTAGTCTGAAGAAAATAAATAATTATCTATTAATAGTTTGAAATAATTTGTCTCAAATTGAATCTCGAAGAGGAGCCATCGCTGGATTTTCTTATAGTCCGTTCAGAATCGTTTGCCGAGATGTTAAATTATTTTTATCAAAAACGTATTGTTCATTTGGATTGATCATTTGAAGTTAGGTTTAGAATAATAATGTCGCTATAGAAATATTTTTTTATCAAAGAAATGTGATCCAGTATCAAAGATACCTTATTTAACCTATATTAAAAAAAAGTTAATCTAAATTATAAACAACCGCTGGATTATGTAGATGCTTACATCTCACATCTGATTATTAAATATAAAGGCATGACCCTCACGGTAGAATGTGCACCGTTCTAAAAGTAGTTGTTTCCACTGTACATTTGTATAAAGCAATGTTACATATGGAAATTCCCGTTTAGCACCAAATATTATTTTTCCTGAACTTAGAATTATGTGAAATCAAAAACGGATATTGACTCGATTTCAAGTCACAAGTCAGAGGCACGTCTCAATATTTACAGAATGTAGGCGGCACTAAGCATATTACCTTCTGCAAGTCTCTGTGAGAATGAATCTGAAAGCGAAATATTTTACTGAGCATAACATTGCTATAAAGATTTATCAATACTTCTGCAGAGAGCGTAAAAAGGGACATCTTTATTGTTCTTTATCAAATCCTGAGAAGAGAACAATGCATATTTTAGGTTTGTGTAAACGTTCATTTGATCGAATAGTGGAAGCAAGCGGATATTTATTGCCAACAAATTCACGAAAGCAAGGAAGGAAAGAAAAGATAGACAGTTTCGATAAGGACCTAGTAAAAAGAGAAATATGTAGAATGTTTGATAAAAACGAAGAAGTGACACTTAGAAAGTTGAAGATTTGGCTGAAAACTAATAACGACATTGAAATATCAAAAACTTTATTATGGAAAACTGTAAGAAATGCAGGCTTCACCTTTAGAAAGTATGCTGGTGGAAAAAACATTATTTGTGAAAAGCCACATCTGGTAGCTTTTAGAAGCAAGTATTTACGTGAAGGGAATGCGCGAGAATGGTTATGATATTGTGTATTTAGATGAAACTTGGATCAACGCTCATCATACAAATGAAAAGGAATGGCAGTTAGCAGATGGAAGTATTAAAAGATCAGTACCAAGTAGTAAAGGGCAACGTTTGATAGTTGCACATGCAGGTAGCAGACATAATGGGTTGTTGCAGAATGCTCATCTAATTTTCATTTCAAAATCCATTGACAATAGAGACTACCACTCCGAAATGAATGGGCACATATTCGAAGACTGGATCGAAAAAAGTATTCTTCCAATATTAGATAGACCTTCTTGTCTGATAATGGACAATGCTTCATACCATAACGTAGTGAACGTAGAAGATAGAATCCCAACATCATCAAGTACAAAAGATGCAATCAAAACGTGGCTCATAAAAGAACACATACCATTTACCGACAGGTACTTGAAACCCGAATTGCTTAACCTTGTAAAACAGACACAACGAACAAAGATATTTAAAATAGACAAGTTAATTGAAGAACATGGTCATAGATGTTTGAGACTACCTCCATATCATGCACACTTAAATCCTATAGAGCTAATTTGGGCAAAAGTTAAAGGACACGTAGCATCTACAAATACAACTTTCAAATTATGTGATATTGAGACTCTTACAAATCAGGCTCTATCAAATATACATAAAGACTACTGGGTGAAATGTGAGGATCATGTGTTACGCCAAGAAGAGGAATATTGGAAAAAGGAAGGTTTGTTGTTTGTTCAGCCGAAAACAGTAATCGACCTATTTGACTCGTCTGATTATGAATGATCATTACTCTGATTAAGTCTACACTAAAAAAAGTTTGATTTGCAAAATTTACAAGTTGATTTGTAAAACATTTCATTGCTCAATACCACCCAAGCAATTCAAAAAAATGTTATAAGCAAACCATCAACCATTACTTATAAAAATTAGCCCGCTTGATTCAATACAGAAGTTCAGATATCTTGGATCAACTATTACAGACAAAATTTCCTTACATGAAGAAATATATGTACTTATTTCAAAGGCAGCGACAACATTTGTGAAACTCACACCAAGAGCATGGAACAATATCAAATTGACTCTACGAACAAAAGATATATTTTAAATTTTTTTTACACCTGCCACCATGTAAAATTTTGTGGACACGCCTATGGGTCATCATTGCACTAGATTACTGTAAAATATTTTGTTTATGGTCGAAATAATATTTACATGGGCAAACATCAAAAGAATTCGCCGCTTTCAAATAACCGTTACAGCTAGACATCAAGTAACACTTTGAATTCATCAAAGAACTTTTTGAATTATAAATCATAACATCTCGGCAAACGATTCTGAACGGACTATAGTACATAATTGTTGTTGTAACTGCCATTATATGAAAAAGTTATGTTATGTTCCTCCAGGACCATAGGCGGCACATAGGGCAGAAACCATGTCCATAGCTTTCCATTTCTGTCTTTGTGTTGCCAGGTCTTTCAGCTCCTGGATGTTTAGGTTCATTGACATGCCTTCTCTACTAATTGTTCTTTGTAGAGTTTCTCTAGGTCTCCCTCTTCTTCTTACTCCTGGTAGCACCTAATTTAGTGACTGATGGGTAATTATTAAGCTGTTCATTTTGCGAGCATGGCCGATGTAAGTCCATCGCCTTTGTCAAATGAAGGATGATATGAAATTACTATGTAATAAAAGGTTGTCTTTGAACTATTGTTTAGAGTGACTTGCAATAGTTCAAAACAATAGTTGAAAAGGTTGTCTTTGAACAATAAAAGGTTGTCTTTGAACTATTGTTTAGAGTGACTTGAAAGTGAACATGAACTACAAAGACTACTAGATCATGTCAATAAATCAAGTAATGAATATGGACTGGATATAAACATTCAAAAAACAAAAACCATGATAATCAACAAAGACACAGAAGAACAGGAGATAAACATAAACATACAGGGAGAGAAACTACAACAAGTAAAACAGTATCAATATCTTGGACACATAGTCACAAATGATGGCAGATGTGAAACAGAAGTTAAAAGGAGAATAGGAATGGCTAAAAGTACCTTCAATGACATGAGGAAATTATTAATATCTAAACAAATTACAAACAAGTTAAAAATGAGAATTATAAAATGCTACATCTATTCCATATTAATGTATGGCTCAGAAACATGGACACTAAATAAACAATTAGTAGACAAAATTGATGCCTTTGAGATGTGGGTATACAGAAGAATAGGGAGAACATCATGGAAAGAGAAGAAAACAAATAAAGAGGTGCTAAAGACACTTAATATGAAGAAAGACCTACTAAGAGAAATAAAGATCAGGCAAATAAAATACTTTGGACACATTAAAAGACATGACACCCTATTGAAGACCTTACTTGAGGGTAAAGTCAAAGGGAAGCGAGCAAGAGGTAGGCAGAGATACACGTGGGAGAGTAACATTACACGATGGACAGGTTACAGTCTAGCAGAGTGCACCACCAAGACAAGAGACAGGTGATGTTGGAGATACGTTGCAGCCAACCTTCGTTGCGGAGACGGCACTTGATGATGATGATTAGAGTGACTTATTGAAGTGTGTGTCAGATGGATTTATGGCATTAGATGGCCACGTTGGGATCCCAGGATGATTGAAGAATTTATTCTAGGACTTGGAGAGGAATTAGAAGTAGGAAGAACACAATGCTAACGAAAATGACCACTATACGTCATCATCATCATCAAGTGCCGTCTGTGCAACGAAGGTTGACTGCAACGGATCTCCAACAACCCGTCTCTTGTCTTTGTAGCCTGTCCATCGTGTGACGTTAATCTCCCACTTGTATCTATGCCTACCTCTTGCTCGCTTTCCTTTGACTTTACCTTCAAGTAAGGTCTTCAATAAGGTGTCATGTGTCCAAAATATTTTATTTGCCTGATATTTATTTCTCTTAGTAGTTCTGTCTTCATATTACGTGTTTTTAGCACCTCTTTATTTGTTTTCTTCTCTTTCCATAAGTTCTCCACAAAGCCATCAATTATGTCTTATAATTGTTTAGTGTCCATGTTTCTGAGCCATACATTAATATAGAATAGATGTAGCATTTTAAAATTCTCATTTTGAACTTGTTTACATGTTAATAGTTGCCTCATGTCACTGAAGATACTTTTAGCCAATCCTATTTCCCTTTCAACTTCTGTTTCACATCTGCTATCATTTGTGACAATGTGTCCAAGATATTGATGTTTTACTTGTAGTTTCTCTCCATATATGTTTATGTTTACCTCCTGTTCTTCTGTATCTTTGCTGATTATCATGGTTTTTGTTTTTTGGATATTTATATCCAGTCCATATTCATTACTTGATTTATTGACTTGATTAGTCTTTGTAGTTCATGTTCACTTTCTGCTAAAAGAACAGTTTCATCTGCATATCTAATGTTGTTTATTATTTTCCCATTGATCTTGAGTCCTGGCATTTCTTCTATATTTTTAAAGATATTCTCTGTGTAGATATTAAATAGACTTGGTGATAAAAAGCATCCTTGTCTTACCCCTTTTCTTATTTCTATGTATGGTGAGTAGCTGTTTTCAACCTTATTGATGCAGTTTGTTCCCAATATATATTTCTAATCAGTCTGATGTCTTTTCCATCTTTGCCTATTTCTTGAAGACATTTGATTAATTTTTCATGTTGGACTCTGTCAAAGGCCTTGCTGTAGTCTATGAAGCAAATATATATACTTTTTTGGACTTCTATATATTTATCTATCACTAGCCTGATACTCAGTATAGCTTCTCTGGTTCCTTGGTTTTTCCTAAAACCGAATTGTTCTTCACCAACCTCCATGTCTATCTTGTTCTAAATTCTTTCATGTATTATCTTGAGGAGTATTTTAGTTAGATGACTCATTAGACTTATTGTTCTATTTTCTGTACAGTCCACAGCCCTGGGCTTCTTAGGTAGTGGTATGAATATTGATGGTGTTAGGTCTTTAGGTATATGTCCTGTTTCATGTAGGTCATTGCAAAGTTCTGTGATAATATCCACACCAAAATCATTAGTTTTTATTATGTCTGCTGTTATGTTGTCTGAGCCTGCAGCCTTTCCACATTTTATTGCATGTTCTACTTCTGATTTCAGTATTGCTGGTCCATCAATGTTGTGTATTGTTGGTTTTTTTGTTCCGTTGGTCCTCAAACAGTTCTGTCAAATAATCTGCCCATCTTGTAAGTACTTCTGTTTTATCAAATATTATTTTTCCATTTTTATACTATACATCACATAAGGACAGATTAAGGACATTGAAACCAAGAACAAGATACCTATGTGAGGAATAGGATTTCATATTAATAAATGAATTATTCTAGAGTTTGGCGGTATAAATGAAATGATCTATGGTCGATCATAAGGTTCACTACGGACAAGCTAAGAGGACGACCAATGGGTCTATATAGTTAAATATATTTCAGAGTCTGACCATAGCATCAATAGATGAAAGGAGTTTAAAGATCACTGAGAAATATGCGACTAGAAAAGTCTATAGAGCACCTGCTCTCCACCATTGAAGGACTTAGCCATTAGGGCGGCTTGGGCCGACGACAGAAGGCTGTGAGGATGTAGAATTGCACGAGAGCCCACTTCCCTCTTGCTGTACAGTAGCACACACACCCAAGTGTATATATATATATATATATATATATGGTTAGTTATTCCTCTAGGGCCAAAGACAGCACATAGGGCAGATGTCATTGATTTCCATGTCTTACATTCCATTGCAATTTGTTTTAGGTCTTCATTGTTTCTGATACTGATGGTGAAGTGCTCTCTTGGTCTGCCTCGTTTTCTCTTGCCCCTTGGTGACCACATGAAAGCTTGACAGGGAAGTCTTTTGGTATCCATTCGCAGCGCATTCCGATATAATTCGAGCGACACCTTCTGATATAGGTGGATACATGTTTTTATTTTTCTTCATGCCTGATGATTGTGTTTGATTTAAAGGCCAACCAATGGATGTTCAGTAGTTGTCTACGAAACTTGTTTCAAAGCCATATTTCCATAGTTCTGTACTTTTGGAGTTATGTACAGGTTCATCGAAAACAGCATGCAGACTGACCATATTTGGCTCCTTTATAGTTTGGCTAAATCCAACCCGTGGCGCTCTCTGAAATTATTATAGGTTCCGTGCTCCAGCAAAGCTGACCAATTATATGATTGGTTAACCTTTTACAGCTGACCTGTGCACAAAGGTCAAACAACTGTAAACAAATCCATAGACCTAGAAAAGAATTTTCTATTTCAATCAATTTACTGTGTTTTAATAAGCTCAATATTCCTTCTCCTTGCCTTTGGCTGATGCTGTGTATTTTTCTGTGAGGAATCACATAATACTGTACTGAGTTATCTGTGTTTCTATTGTATTCTTAAATACTAATCGATTGGGCATTGAATTCTCTGGTAAGTATTAAGATCAATAATTCTTACGTCTGACTGTCACATTGGGGATATCAGTACACAAGGATCAAAGAGGTTCTCACATTGTGGACATCAGCACAAGCGGATCATATAGGTGCCACATTGTGGATATCATTACTTTAAGGATCATAGAAGATGACATTGTGTAAGGAATATGTTGTCATAGAATATGACATTGTGTAAGGAAACATTGTCATAGAAGATGACATTGTGTAAGGAATATGTTGTTAAAAAAGATGACATTGTGTAAGGAATATGTTGTTATAAAAGATGGCATTGTGTAAGGAAACATTGTCATAGAAGATGACATTGTGTAAGGAATATGTTGTTATAAAAGATGGCACTGTGTAAGGAAACATTGTCATAGAAGATGACATTGTGTAAGGAATGCGTTGTATGGAAATAATGGAGAAGGTGGAGCCTAATTTTATTATAGATATAAATGTGCACACAGGATACAACACATTTGTCAGATAGAAGAATCCCTAGACAACAGAAAATACCAGATATATTACCACTCAATCAATCAACTGCCATGCCGAGTGGTGTAGGCGATCATGCTTCTCCACAATGACTCTTGTGTTGTCAGTAAGTTCAGTTGGCGAATTCTTTTTGTGCCACAGTGACAACCCATCCAGAAATGTCTCTCTTTGTCTTCCCCTGTCTCTTCTCCACTTGATCTTTCCAGTGGTTACTAAATGTGCAAGCTGTACTTTTCTCATAACATGCCCTAAAAATCTTGACAGTCTGTTTATAATTTTTGCTAAAATTTATCATTTTATTCCAGATCTCTGAGAACTTCTACATTAGTTTTCTTGACTGTCCATGGAATTTCCATCATTCTTCTTAAAAACCACATCTCAGTTGCCTCCAGCTTATCTTGGTTACTTTTGTTTACTGTCCATGCTTCACTTAAATAGAGAAGGATTGGCTCTATATAAAATCCTAGCACCACCCAAACTCATGTATGTATTGCTATTACTCCAATGCATATAATGTTTTTCATTCTTTCAAATGTTGATTTAGCCTGTGCTGTTCTGTTCTCTTCTTGATCTCATTGAAGCACCTGCCATCTGATGTTAAAATGTTGTCAAGATACTTGGCACCAGTATCATCACTGTATTCTCAAATGAAAATAATGATTGTTGGAGATAGTGCTGACAGGACTACCTAAACCACTACTATTTTTGTGTAATGATCACAAGCTCCGAAAGAACTCAAGTGGACTCACATTCATGGCTGAAATTAGCTTAGCACAGCATCGTGTATACTCTTTATCCAACAGTTAGTCTCATGATCATGCACTCTGACATAACCAGGATGAGCCATAGTTGAAAGCGTGAACCTTACTACTAAGAAGCTTTAATCCTCTACCCATAACAGTTATGCTCATGTGTCTTAATGTAAACGAGGTAGGCTTGTACCCATGGTTGAATAGTTTGAGATTAACCACCAGCAAGCCGGTTAAAATTACACAATCTTTCCTCAGCCACCAAATTCTTTTTTGAAATTTTGTGTTATTTTTGGCAGGTGTGCAGAAATGCGATAACTTTTGTTTTTATAGATTTTGAAATAATTAGTGCACATTTAAATAAATAAATGCATACTGCATATATGCGCATAGTTTTTTTCTGGTGATATGAGAGGTGTGAGGAAGGGGTTAAGACATTTTTTCGCAAAAATACCAGCAAAATCAAACATGGATGATTGGAAAATGCAATACATTTTTGTACGTTGAGATTTTAAAATAATTTTTTTACATAAGAGGTGTGAGAAGGTTGTAAAGATAGGAAACTGAGAAAATATCAAATCAAAAATACAATATTTTAAATGCTCACCATTATTTTTTTTTTTTATGTGGCAGCCTTGAAAACATTGTTTTACACATTGTAACACACCTCAGTAAATCCGTCAATATGTTAGTTCTACACATGGTTTGGTACATACAACAAGTATATGAATATATATGAATACATTAGTTTCATACTTGTTCAATGTCATATCAAACCAACACCAAACCAACGGGTTGCCATATTTAATTTGAAAATAAACATAATTCCCAAGAATTTCTTATTATCAGAATCACAATCCATAATGAAGTTACATCAATTAAACATATTGACAGACATTGTAACCCACAGATACATTCTGTACTGGATGTCTCTAGAAATTTACACATTTTTGTTAATCCTTCTCCTATATTTCATAGACCATGCTGGCAATGAAAGGAGAATGCTAATGCTAATTATGATTCACTGATTTCTGTCACCTGACATTAGCAATCATGTTACACAGCTTTTTTTTTAAAGGGAGATAAATAACTATAAACTCTGTTCAGAAAAGTACTAATGACAAATGTAATGATTCTCATGACAATCATATAAGAAATAAAAATATTGTAAACAACAGCCATCTTGGATGTAACAGTAAACAAAACACAACAACAAACATGTGACTCATGAAAGAACATGGTACACAATAATCTCACAAGAAATGCATACATTTCAGCTTCAAGTTCTGGTTAAGTGTACAACACACAAAAAATTCAATTTGTGATGATCAGATTAACCTACTGCTACTCTGTCTATACAATAGTCTGCACTGACATCAGATCTTGAATAGAACATCCATTCAACAAGTCTAAAGAACATCTATCCAAGAGAATATCTATGTAATACAAAGCTATAGAACATAATTAATAGAAAGCTAACATTAATCTCATAACTTCAAGAAAATAAGTCGAAATCTCCAGGTGATTTGTGGCTAAACTTGTTTGTTGATCTGACCTGAGGACAGACAAATCATATGTTCAATAGTGTTATGTTAATTTCAATACCTCATTTACAACCATCACCTACACAATAATAACCACAGGAACCTGGTACTGAACACTTAAATGAAACATACAATCTGGTGTCTAGACCATTCAGGTGACTGCCATTAAATAGTGGGTGTCTGAACTGTTCAGGTGACATTAAATACATTAAATAGTGGGTGTCTGAACTGATCAGGTGACTGCCATTAAATAGTGGGTGGCTGAACTGGGTGTCTGAACTGTTCAGGTAACTGCCATTAAATAGTGGGTGTCTGAACTGGGTGTCTGAACTGTTCAGGTGATTGCCCTTAAAAAGTGGGTGTATGAACTGATCAGGTGATTGCCATCAAATACATTAAATAGTAGGTGTCTGAACTGTTCAGCAAATACATTAAATAGTGGGTGTCTGAACTGTTCAGGTGACATTAAATACATTAAATAGTGGGTGTCTGAACTGTTCAGGTGACATTAAATACATTAAATAGTGGATGTCTGAACTGATCAGGTGACTGCTATTAAATAGTGGGTGTCTGAACTGTTCAGGTGACTGCCATTAAATACATTAATTAGTGGGTGTCTGGAGTGTTCAAGTGACTACCATTAAATACATTAAATAGTGGGTGTCTGGAGTGTTCAGTTAACTGCCATTAAATAGTGGGTGTCTGAACTGGGTGTCTGAACTGTTCAGGTGACTGCCCTTAAATAGTGGGTGTCTGAACTGATCAGGTGACTGCAATTAAATACATTAAATAGTGGGTGTCTGAACTGTTCAGGTGACTGCCATTAAATAGTGGGTGTCTGAACTATTCAGGTGACTGCCATTAAATAGTGGGTGTCTGAACTGTTCAGGTAACTGCCATTAAATAGTGGGTGGCTGAACTGGGTGTCTGAACTGTTCAGGTAACTGCCATTAAATAGTGGGTGTCTGAACTGGGTGTCTGAACTGTTCAGGTGACTGCCCTTAAATAGTGGGTGTATGAACTGAACAGGTGACTGCCATCAAATACATTAAATAGTAGGTGTCTGAACTGTTCAGCAAATACATTAAATAGTGGGTGTCTGGAGAGTTCAGGTGACTGCCATTAACCTTTAGGACCCTTGATTAAAATTAAGAAATATCCCCCCTAGGCCTGACTTATTTTTTGGAAAATATGCGTTATTGATGGTGGGTGGTTTTTTTTTGTAAAACGCGATAACTTTTTTGTTTTAAAAGATATCAAAATAATGTTTTCACCTCTAAATAAAGGAGTGAATAGTCAATATAATCATGTTTTTGTTGTTTTCAAAATCATAAATATATTTTCTTGTAGATCCTAATACATGAGCAATGTGTGACAACATTGTTAAAATCCTCATAAATACCTATACTTATTGTATATGTATTGTTTTATATCCAAACTGATATAATATGAACTAAAAAAATTAATAAAATGTGAAGAAATTGCATATAATGTCCGTCTGGTCACCACTAGGTCTATGCCGACACACAACGTAATTATTGTCCATGCACACACGTGGCACCCCTGATACATATTATTTTTGTGTTTTTGAATGAATACACAAACATTCTTATCAAATAACAACATATTAAACACAAAAAACCCCCATCAAGGCCAGCACCGTGCAGTGGTGATGGGGCTTAGTTCAGCCATCAGGGGCTGGAAACAGACTGGTCGGGCAGTCCCATTCGAGCAGGACCATAGTCCTGCCCAAGTAAGCAGAGTGCTGAAGACGGAGGCATCCAGCCAAAAGGCGCACAGATAATCAGGATGCCACTCACAAAACACAATGGAAACATGTCTGTATCTATAAAAAGTTATGGTGCCTGGCCTGTGGCGGATGTTCAGGCAGGGACGGTGCCGGGCCCTATACCTCGAAAGGGACCAACCTCAGTAACTGAAGGTCCTTCTCAATTGTCTCGAGGAGCCAGGAGGCAAGGGAATAGAGCTACTGGCCAAACAAACAAACGACCAATAAAAATAATGCACTGGAATGCTAATGGTGTCAACAGTAAAAGAGATGGATACAGCAAAAAATTGGAACTTTAAAATGTCCTCAGTGAAGAACAAGTTAATATATGCTGTATCCAAGAAACACACCTCAGCAGCGACATAGCCTTCAAAATCAGAGGCTACCAGTGCTACTGATCTGACCGAAAGGACAGGCGAAAGGGTGGAATTCTGACACTTGTTAAAAACAATATCAGCGCATGTCAGCTGGAAGTATATATGGAAGGGGCAGAATATCAGATGCTCCACCTAAAAACAGACAGTGCAGAATTCCATCTCCTGAACTACTACTGCCCAAATGATAAACCATTGGCACTAGACACAATTCCAGATAAAGAGAGACTTATGGTGTGTGGTGACTTCAACAGCCACTCTCAGAGCTGGGGCTACGATCATATCGACAAGAGAGGTGAGGAACTTGAGAGCTGGCAGGATGAAAATAATCTCATCCTTATTAACCAGCCAGCAGACTCACCAACCTTCTACTCGAGAGCATGGCACACCACCTCTACACCAGATCTGGCATTCCACTCACCAGGCCTGGAATGGAACATCACACGTGTCGTTGGAAAACAGCTTGGGGGTAGTGACCACAAACCAGTATTTCTGGAAATCCACAATGAATTTACCAAGGACAGCAGCACGCTCACTAGGTGGAACTATAAGAGGGCAGACTGGAAAATGTACCAGCATTTAACCAGTGTTCTAGCTAAGGACATGAACTTGGACAAAGACATCAATAGAGCAGTGAATGAATTTAATAGATGTATACTACATGCTGCTAGTAAAACGATACCCAGGGGGGCACGTAAAAACTACAAACCCTACTGGAATGATGAACTGGAAAAGCTGCAAAATGAGATGGAAACATCTAGACAGCAGGCCGAGAACAGACCTAGCCAAGAACATCACAACAAATATCAGCAAACAAAGGCTAAATTTCAAAGAGCCAAGTTACAAGCCAGACGGAGCAGCTAGAAAGAAAAAACAGAGTCGCTGAACCTAGAAAGAGATACTAGGAAATTATGGAAACTTGTAAAACAACTAAATGATGAAGGTACAGGGAGAAATACCAGGATCACACTTTATAAAGATAGAAACATTTTAACAGGTAAACATGCAGCTGATTATTTTGCAGAAGACAATAACATCAAAGTCAGCCCAGACAAACATCAGGAGGTTCAAGAGAACCAGCAAAACATTGGACAAGGCGAACCTATACCTGAAGTCATGGAGGCACCAATCACAATGAGAGAACTGGAGCATGCAATATCCAAATTGAAAATGAAAAAGTCCCCTGGAGCTGATGGAGTGTCCAATGAAATGATTAGAAACCTGAGAATTGCAGCAAGAGCAAAGCTACTGCAGATCTTTAACACAAGCTGGTCCACAGGTAATGTACCACAGGCGTGGAGAGAAGCAATAATGATACCACTCCTCAAATCAGGAAAAGATGGCAACACAGTCTCCAACTACAGGCCCATCAGCCTCACAAGCTGTCTATGTAAAACAATGGAGCGCATTATCAATCTTAGGATGCAGTGGTACCTTGAAAGTGAAAACCTTCTGGTATCACAGCAAGCAGGTTTCAGACAGTGCTACTCTACTGAAGATCAGGCAACTTACCTCTCCCAAGAGATTGAGGATGCCTTCCAAGATAAGAAACTGGTACTAGCAGCATGGATAGACCTCAGAAAAGCATTTGATAAGGTCTGGAAAGAAGGGCTCCTAAAGAAATTGCGAAATTGCAGGGTTAGCTCAAGAATGTACAAATGGGTAAAAGCATATCTGCATAATAGAAGAGCCAGGGTACAATTAGATGGTCGCAAGAGCAAGAAAGTTCTACTGCGCCATGGAGTCCCCCAGGGAGGAGTCCTGTCACCCACACTTTTCTTGATTTACATCAATGACCTAGTTGCTGAACTATCACATGGGATCAAAGTGGCAATGTATGCTGACGACCTGGTGATATGGTGCACGGAAGAACATGCGACAGTGGCCACTAAACAAATACAAAAAGCTATCGATGCTCTAACCGTATGGGCTAACAGATGGTGCGTCAGCATTAACACAGATAAGTGCAGCACTACACACTTTACCCTCTCACCAAAATAAAAAGCCGGTCATATCAAAATAGATGGAGAACTCTTGAAAGAAGACAAACAACTCACATACCTCGGAGTTACTTTTGATGATAAACTGATATGGAAGCAGCACATAAACAAAGCAACAACAAAAGCCAGGAGGAAGTTAGCTATCCTGAGAAAACTAAGTGGAACCACATGGGGAGCCAGTGGGAATATACTCAGTAAAATTTACCAGCAAGGCATAAGACCACACCTGGAATATGGTTCAGCCGCATGGTGTTCTGCATCAAACACCACATTACAAGATCTAGATAAAGTGCAAAACCAGGCACTTAGAATAATGTTGGGAGCAATGAAATCAACACCCATAGCAGAGATGCAGAAAATGGGAAGAATGCAAACACTTGGCGAACGCAGAGACACAAAAGTACTAATTCAGGTAGAAAAGTTTCAGTGTATGCCAAGTCATCCAATGAAGGAAAGATTCCAAAATCTAGCTTTATCCATCAAGCTAAACGACTCTGCAGACAACTTACAGACCTACCTGAAGGTGACAGCCCCTTAAGGCCTGTACCAGAACAAACCCCGTGGAGTGAAAGGCATGGAATGCCAATGTACATTCAGACCCATGTGAAAGGAATACTAAGCGAGGACGAACAGAACAGTGTGCAGTGAAGGACAGTCACCCTCAGTTTCCTGGATGAGGAATATCCACAAGATATATGGGTCAGAGTATACACAGATGGGTCAGCACAGAATGCCGTGAGGAATGGAGGTGCAGGTGTATATATAGAATATCCACACAAGCCTAGAGATACCATCAGAACACCGACAGGAAAATTCTGCAATAATTATGATGCAGAAATCCAGGCAATTAGTGTGGCAGCTAAAAAAAACTGCTGAACTCCAACTCTGACCTACAGCCTGTGGTATTCCTGACAGATGCAAGGTCAGTGCTTCAAGCGCTCCAGTCTGGGAAGCTAACAGACTTGAAAAAACTACTTAGCGAATTGTCTTACCAGTATAGGGTAACCATGCAGTGGATACCCTCTCACTGTGGAATACCAGGAAATGAAAAAGCAGACCAACTGGCTAAGGAAGGTGCTGCCGAAGACCAACCAGATATACCAATCACCTACCATCAGAAAAAGCAGATAATCAAGTCAATAAGAAAGCCACAAACACCAACACAAGATGACTATCATATTATGAACAGACCAAAACAAGTTATAATTCTACGTCTCAGAACAGGACACAACTGACTCCGCAGTCACATGTATACAAAGTTCAAGATTGGCAACCTGGCCATGTGTACATGTGGACAGGCAGCACAGAGTGCCAAACATATACTTCAAGAGTGTTCTGAGCATGAAACGCTGAGGCAGACATATTGGCCAGAGGAAACAACACTGGAATCAAAACTCTATGGGACACTGTATGAACTACAAAAGACAGTGAGTTTTATTAAGGAGACAGAATTACAGATATAGACATGTTTCAAGTGAACGAAAGAAGAAGAAGAAGAACACAAAAAACAATAATTAGAACATGTAGTCATGATCACTTACCCATGCCACGCGGTACTCAATTTGATAGTAAAATATGGCACCGAAAATGGCAAGAGTCGCTCCAGAAAAGCGTTGACAAAATCAGCCGGCTTTCCCCTACTTACAATGGTAATGTGTAAATGAATTTTACCTTTAGACTGTGACATATTACTAGCTTTGTGTGGCGGGAATTTCTATGTCATATAAGCTTTACTTCGTGAAATTCCGTACTCGCGATTTGGGCACTATCTGTCAGGGCCTAGGGGCGTATTATTGCAACCATAGGCACGATGGAGCCCACACTCAGCGCGCAATATCGCGACCATAGGGGCCTAAAGGTTAAGTAGCAAACACAAGAATAAAAACAAAAACAGATCAAATGGCAGTAACAATCTGCTACTCACTTCTCAGTAGCTCCTGATAGCAGGTGGTACTTGTGGACATTCTTGTTGACTGAGAGTTGCATCAATAACAGGTCTGTATTCCAGTGTCACCTGAACATACAAATCATGCAAGTTGTCAGCCATTATTATTCTCATTGTTGTATATGTGATATACAGAAATATATGTGATATACAAACATATGTGTGATATACAAAGAAATGTGTGAATACATACACATATGTGATATACAGACACATGTGCAATATACAGACTTATGTGCGATATACAGACTTATGTGCGATATACAGACATGTGTGATATATGGAAGTTATATTGCACGATTCAAAGTTGCAACATTGAACGATTTCACAAACAGAATGGAAGGTATTGATGCTTTGACAATGTTGCAAATGGCTGTGGCCTTAGATCCATGTTACAAGAAAGTCACTTGTCTAAGATGAGAGAAACGTAAATAAGTGTGGACAGCATTGTCTAATGCATTCTGGGACTTCTACGATAAAAGACATTCAGTAGGGCATCCAACAGGCTCAGAAGAAAAAGACAATGATGAGATAAAAGTACCTGTGCCGAAGAAATAAAAACTTACTCTGTTGCTGAGCGACTCTGAATCGCATTCATCAACTGACGCAATACACGGTGCACAGTCCGAGCTGACGCGGCACCAAAAAGAAACTCCTATTCCAGAAACAGAGAATCCTCTCATGTGGTGGAAACTTAATAACCATCACTTTCCTTTCCTAAGCAGTTTTGTGCAAAGAATTCTTTGTGTACTGGCAATATCTGTTCCGTGTTCAGTTCTTCAGGGTACATCGTCAATAAAATGCGATCATGTCTGCTTCCAGAAAATGTGAACGCTCTGGTTTGTGTGTGTGACTGGCTAAAGTGATGCTTACTATAAAGTGACTGACAGTCAGTATACTGTATAATTGTTAGAATTAAACTAACTCTCTACGTTTTTTTTTTAAGTTTTAGAAAAATCACTTACGTCAGTGCTACAGTTTGAATTGACACCATTTTTGTGTGAACTGTGAAGTCATGGATTGTTGCAACATTTTTGTGTGAACTGTGAAGTCATGGATTGTTACAACATTTTTGTGTGAACTGTGAAGTCATGGATTGTTGCAACATTTTTGTGTGAACTGTGAAGTCATGGATTGTTACAACATTTTTGTGTGAACTGTGAAGTCATGGATTGTTGCAACATTTTTGTGTGAACTGTGAAGTCATGGATTGTTACAACATTTTTGTGTGAACTGTGAAGTCATGGATTGTTACAACATTTTTGTGTGAACTGTGAAGTCATGGATTGTTACAACATTTTTGTGTGAACTGTGAAGTCATGGATTGTTACAACATTTTTGTGTGAACTGTGAAGTCATGGATTGTTACAACATTTTTGTGTGAACTGTGAAGTCATGGATTGTTGCAGATCAGATACAAATAGTTGGATCTATATAGGCGTTATTATTAATCAACATTTAATAGATGAATTTTTTTCTGATTAATCGAACAAGAAAATTTTAATCAGTCAGTACCAGCCCTATAGAATATATATATATATATACACACACACACACAAGTCCTCCACTCACACTTTGAGCATGTACGTACATGCACATGCATATTCACACAAACACACAGATAGACAGAGGGAGTTACCTTGCCAGTCTTGTGGTCAACATATGCCAGGGTATGCTTCCTCCAGTGTTGCTCAAAGCTGAGTTTGGTCTGTCCTTCCAGAGGTTTGCTATAGTCATACTCATCAATACGTTTCTACAAATAGAAAAACAAACAGAATAAGGCAGCTAAACTTGTGTTGTTGATACATTCTTCTTGTGACAGTTAAACTTGTGTTGTTGATACATTCTTCTTGTGACAGCTAAATCTGTGTGTTGTTGATACATTCTTCTTGTGACAGTTAAATCTGTGTGTTGATACATTCTTCTTGTGACAGCTAAACTTGTGTTGTTGATACATTCTTCTTGTGACAGCTAAACTTGTGTTGTTGATACATTCTTCTTGTGACAGTTAAACTTGTGTTGTTGATACATTCTTCTTGTGACAGCTAAACTTGTGTTGTTGATACATTCTTCTTGTGACAGCTAAACTTGTGTTGTTGATACATTCTTCTTGTGACAGCTAAACTTGTGTTGTTGATACATTCTTCTTGTGACAGTTAAACTTGTGTTGTTGATACATTCTTCTTGTGACAGCTAAACTTGTGTTGTTGATACATTCTTCTTGTGACAGCTAAACTTGTGTTGTTGATACATTCTTCTTGTGACAGCTAAACTTGTGTTGTTGATACATTCTTCTTGTGACAGTTAAACTTGTGTTGTTGATACATTCTTCTTGTGACAGTTAAATCTGCGTGTTGATACATTCTTCTTGTGACAGTTAAACCTGTGTTGTTGATACATTCTTCTTGTGACAGTTAAATCTGTGTGTTGATACATTCTTCTTGTGACAGCTAAACTTGTGTTGTTGATACATTCTTCTTGTGACAGCTAAACTTGTGTTGTTGATACATTCTTCTTGTGACAGTTAAATCTGTGTGTTGATACATTCTTCTTGTGACAGCTAAACTTGCGTATTAACATTTTTTTCTGCATCTGTTATCCAATTCCTGATGAGATCTTGTTTGCAGAAAAGAATGTGGTGTCATGGTTTACAGCTTGAATGCATTATCTGTACCTTTCATACACATCAGTTTCGTGTATGGCCGAGAGACTAGAGCTTTGGTTAGAGCTTAAGAAAGTGTCAATGTGATATTATATTGTCCACTACCAAGGAAAGTGTCAATGTGATATTGTGTCCATTACCTAAGAAACTGTCAATGTGATATTATATTGTGTACATTACCTAGGGAAGTGTGAATGTGATATTATATTGTGTCCATTACCTAGGAAAGTGTGAATGTGATATTATATTGTGTACATTACCTAGGAAAGTGTGAATGTGATATTATATTGTGTACATTACCTAGGGAAGTGTGAATGTGATATTATATTGTGTCCATTACCTAGGAAAGTGTGAATGTGATATTATGTTGTGTACATTACCCTGTTGATTCTAAGAAAATGTCCATGTGATTCATGAGTAAAACAGGGGAGCAATAAGTATTAATTGTACCAACAATGCAGTTCTTGCACAATGCACCAACAAATCATTGGAGACAACTGTTGGAACTGAGTTTGATTATCCAACCCTATCATCTAGACTGGTGTGGGGGTCAACACTTTTATCTCAACCTATGATCTAGACTGGTGTGGGGGTCAACGCTTTTATCTCAACCTATGATCTAGACTGGTGTGGGGTCAACGCTTTTATCTCAACCTATGATCTAGACTGGTGTGGGGTCAACACTTTTATCTCAACTTATGATCTAGACTGCTTAGTGTGGGGGTTAACACTTTTATCTCAGCTTGCCTTGGAATTGCAAGTAGTCACTGTACAGCTTTCTTCAGAGTAGTAGAATGTCCAGCTAGTGACATTTCCCCATGCAAAACAGTTGATACATCAACTCTGGTTTTATTAAGTCAAAACAGGTTGAAATTTTGCACATAAACATTAATAACATTTAGGTGAGTAAAATGTATTATCTGGTTTTTATCAAAATAAAGGTTATTGGGTTTTTTTCATCTCTTGACTGACTTTATAAGAGCAATGGCAAGCTGCTGGTATGATTGTCAGTGGAATGACAATGAGAGAAATTGCAAGACATTTCAATTGTGGCAAGTCCACTACAGTACGGCTGCACCAACGATCCTGGTGACAGGTACAACTGATGATAGCGCAAGACCTGGTCAACCTTGAGTAAGAACACTAGCTCAAGATCTTCACATTGTACTGAAAGATTTGTGCAACGCTCGCAAACAGTAACTCGGACAGCAACTCATACAAGTGTCACTAGGGGCTTAGCGCAAACACAGTGAAGGAGACTTCACGCCTTTGGCTAGCAAAAAAGAAGTCCTATTATTGGTCTGATCCTTATAGATGACACCAAACCAACAGATTGGTTTGTCACAAACACATTATTCACCATCCAAGAGTGAAATGGAGATCCACAATGTTCTCAGATGAAAACCAGTTTAATATCTTGTTTCCTGATAGGAGAAATCGAGTCTGGCGTCCTCCTGGAGAAAGATATGCTGATTTGTATATAGTCCAGTATAACAGATATGGAGGAGAAAGCAGGCATAGTTGGGGTGGATTCTCCCATGAGCATCGTACTGCCCTTCATGTTTACACAGTTAACGTAACCGCACGTCTACGTTAAATAAATAATGTGACTTATTGGTGAGCCAAAATCACCAAGATGTGGGAATCTTCCAGCACAATGCTAGAAGATGACAATGCTAATGTAATCAGCAACATTTTCTTGTATTGGATTGGCCTGCAAACTTACCTCACATGAATTTGATTGAACACAATTGGGATGAACTGAACAAAAGGATTGGCCTGAAAACTTACCTGACATGAATCTGTTGGGAATGAACTGAACAAAAGGATTGGCCTGAAAACTTACCTGACATGAATCTGTTGGGAATGAACTGAACAAAAGGGTCTCCCATGAATACATAAACAATGTGAACAATCTGGAGCGAGCACTAATTGTAGAATGGAACATCATACCTAAAACATTTTTCACGTAATCTGCAATAGCATGAGATGCTGATGCAAAGATTGTATTCATGTTGCTGGGGAACACTCGTGATATTAATGACGGCCGTGACTTGATGACAGTGAGTGAAACAAATTTTTACTCCAATGATAGACAACTGCTTACTATCCAGTTCTGGATTGTTTTATTTTATAAAAATACTGCAGATTTTATTCAGCAAAGATTTCATAAATATAAGACAAATTATATCAGTTAACATAAATATAAGACAAATAATATCAGTTAACATAAATATAAGACAAATTATATCAGTTAACATAAATATAAGACAAATTATATCAGTTAACATAAATATAAGACAAATTATATCAGTTAACATAAATATAAGACAAATGATATCAGTTAACATAAATATAAGACAAATGATATCAGTTAACATAAATATAAGACAAATTATATCAGTTAACATAAATATAAGACAAATTATATCAGTTAACATAAATATAAGACAAATGATATCAGTTTACATAAATATAAGACAAATTATATCAGTTAACATAAATATAAGACAAATGATATCAGTTAACATAAATTCACTGGTTGATGTGAAAACATGTTGATGTATTGTGAGTGGTTGCTAGCATATAATACTGAGTGTAAGAGCAACATATAGAACAGCATGCAAGTGAAAGTGAAACATGGCCACACAACCATCTTTGTTGCTCCATTGTTTATTTACTCTATAATCATGGACAGTAACACCAATTGTTTCAGTTTTTACAACAATGTTTGAATTATAAAAGCTATCTTATAATCATTAGTACTCATTAGCATTAAGCAAGCAGAACATTATATGAGTACTAGTTTGAGTAAGCCTGGCCTAATGTCCTACTTACATCAAAGTACTCTCCATGATGAGTCCCTAATGTCCTACTTACATCAAAGTACTCTCAATGAGTCCCTAATGTCCTACTTACATCAAAGTACTCTCCATGATGAGTTCATAATGTCCTACTTACATCAAAGTACTCTCCATGTCTTAGTCCCGAATGTCCTACTTACATCAAAGTACTCTCCATGATGAGTCCCTAATGTCCTACTTACATCAAAGTACTCTCAATGATGAGCTTCCTAATGTCCTACCTACTTGGAAGTTCTCTCCATAATGAGCTCCCTAATGTCCTACTTACATCAAAGTTCTTTGTATGAGTACCCTAATGTCTACTTACATTAAAGTTCTCTCTATGATGAATCCCTAATGTCCTACTTACATCAAAGTACTCTCTATGATGAGTCCCCTAATGTTCTACTTACATTAAAGTCATCTCTATGATGAGTACCCTAATGTTCTACTTACATTAAAGTCCTTTGTATGAGTACCCTAATGTTCTACTTACATCAAAGTCCTTTGTATGAGTACCCTAATGTTCTACTTACATTAAAGTCCTCTCTATGATGAGTCCCCTAATGTTCTACTTACATCAAAGTCCTTTGTATGAGTACCCTAATGTTCTACTTACATTTTAGTCCTCTCTTTGTATGAGTACCCTAATGTTCTACTTACATTTTAGTCCTCTCTTTGTATGAGTACCCTAATGTTCTACTTACATTAAAGTCCTCTCTTTGTATGAGTACCATAATGTTCTACTTACATTAAAGTCCTCTCTATGATGTGCTCCTCTGCTCTCTTTGCGAGCTTCAGCACTAACAATGGTTTGTACAGCATTGATCATCAAGTTCTGCAGCTCAAGTGTCTCCACGAGATCAGAATTCCAGATGAGACCACGATCTGATAACTAAACAGAGTAAACACAATCTATTCACTGGCAAGGATTAAACTTAGCTAATCTAGTTCTTGCTACAACTCAACAATATTATACAATCAAAGGTGTTAGCTACATACAACTCAGATTTAATTAACAATCAACTAATATTCAAGGATTGACTAATATTCATGAATCAAGGATCAACTAATATTCATGAATCAACTAATATTAAAGGATCAACTAATATTCATGAATCAAATAATATTCAAGGATCAACTAATATTCAAGAAGCTACTAATATTCATGGATCAAATAATATTCTAGAATCAACTAATATTCAAGAAGCTACTAATATTCTAGAATCTACTAATATTCTAGAAACAACTAATATTCAAGAATCTACTAATATTCTAGAATCAACTAATATTCTAGAATCAACTAATATTCTAGAATCAACTACTATTCAAGAATCAACTAATATTCAAGAATCTAATAATATTATAGAATCAACTAATATTCAAGGATCAACTAACATTCTAGATTCAACTAATATTCTAGAATCAACTAATATTCAAGGATCAACTAATATTCTAGAATCAACTAATATTCAAAGATCAACTAATATTTAAGGATCAACTAAAATTCCGGGATGAACTAATATTCTAGAACCTACTATTATTCTAGAATCAACTAATATTCAAAGATCAACTAATATTCTATAATCAACTAATATTCAAGAATCTACTAATATTCTATAATCAACTAATATTCAAGGATCAACTAATATTCTAGATTCAAGGATCAACTAATATTCTAGATTCAAGGATCAACTAATATTCAAGAATCAAATAATATATTCTAAAATCAGCTAATATTCAATAATCTACTAATATTGAAGGATCAACTAATATTCTAGGATCAACTAATATTCAAGAATCTACTAATATTCTAGAATCAACTAATATTCTAGAATCAACTAATATTCAAGGATCAACTAATATTCTAGATTCAAGGATCAACTAATATTCAAGAATCAACTAATATTCAAGAATCTACTAATATTCAAGGATCAACTAATATTCTAGAATCAACTAATATTTAAGAATCTACTAATATTCAAGGATCAACTAATATTCAAGAATCAACTAATATTCAAGAATCTACTAATATTCTAGAATCAACAAATATTCAAGAACCTACTAATATTATAGAATCAACTAATATTCAAGAATCTACTAATATTATAGAATCAACTACGAGGCGTGTTCAAATGAAAACGGGACTTGTTACACCACGCGTGATAGAGCGCACTGATATTGATGACATTTTGCACTAGTAATGAGTATCCAATAATTTACATACGGTCACGTGTTCATCTTCCCAGCATGCATATGTGCTGCAGAAGACTGTTAACAATATGGCGGGTGTGATTCCGAACCCGTCCAAAGTGAATCAGCGTGCTGTGATCCAGTTTCTTTCATTTGAAGGATGTCAAGCAGTAGACATTCATCGGAGAATGAAGGCAGCATATGGTGACAAATGTTTGTCGAGGACCAGAGTGATGGAGTGGGTGCGTATGTTTAAAGACGGACGTGAGTTAACGGCAGATCTTGCACGGCCAGGTCAGGCGCATATTGTTGCAACAGAAGAAGCCATAGCCGTTGCAAAATTGACAGCATGCAATGGAAACATCCAGGTTCACCAAAACCCAAAAAATTCAAGACACAGGTTTCTGCTGGGAAGGTTATGGTGACTGCATTTTTTGACCATGAAGGGCTTTTGTTGACTGATTTTAAGGAACCTGGTGTCAACATCAATGCCGCCCATTATAAAGACACTTTAGACAAGCTGCATAAGGCCATCAAGGCTAAGCGACCAGGCAGACTTTCTCAAGGTGTGATTCTTCTCCACGACAACGCTCGTCCGCACGTCGCAAAAATTGTGCAGGAAACATTGGCAAAGAAGAATTGGGAAGTTCTTCATCACCCAGCCTATAGTCCTGATTTATCCCCGTGTGATTTCCATTTGTTCGGACCGTTGAAGAAAGCACTAAAGGGACAGCGATTCAACAGCGACGCAGACGTGAAGACAGCGGTGACCACATGGTTCAGAGAACAGCCACGCAACTTTTTCTCGGACGGCATTCGACGTCTACCTAAACAGTGGGATGCTTGCCTAAATGCATACGGAGATTTTTTCTGATGAACCCAGGTGCATTCTTATTCACAAGTGGTTGCTTTGTTCAATTCCGTTGAAAATATTAAATTGCGTATGATACTTTTTAAATAAATCCACACGTCCCGTTTTCATTTGAACACGCCTCGTAATATTCAAGAATCTACTAATATTCTAGAATCAGCTAATATTCAAGAATATATTAATATTCTAGAATCAACTAATATTCAAGGATCAACTAATATTCTAGATTCAAGGATCAACTAATATTCAAGAATCAACTAATATTCAAGAACCTACTAATATTCTAGAATCAACTAATATTCAGGAATCAACCAATATTCAAGGATCAACTAATATTCTAGAATCAACTAATATTCAAGAATCAACTAATATTCAAGGATCAACTAATATTCTAGAATCAACTAATATTCAAGAATCTACTAATATTCTAGAATCAACTAATATTCAAGGATCAACTAATATTCTGGAATCAACTAATATTCAAGAATCTACTGATATTCTAGAATCAACTAATATTCAAGGATCAACTAATATTCAAAGATCAACTAATATTCTATAATCAACTAATATTCAAGAATCAACTAATATTCTAGAATCAACTAATATTCAAGAATCTACTAATATTCTACAATCTAATAATATTCAAGAATCAACTAACATTCTAGAATCAACTAATATTCTAGATTCAAGGATCAACTAATATTCAAGAATCAACTAATATTCAAGAATCAACTAATATTCAAGAATCAACTAATATTCTAGAATCAACTAATATTCTAGATTCAAGGATCAACTAATATTCAAGAATAAACTAATATTCAAGAATCTACTAATATTCAAGGATCAACTAATATTCTAGAATCAACTAATATTCAAGAATCTACTAATATTCAAGGATCAACTAATATTCAAGAATCAACTAATATTCAAGAAACTACTAATATTCTAGAATCAACAAATATTCAAGAACCTACTAATATTCTAGAATCAACTAATATTCAAGAATCTACTAATATTCTAGAATCAACTAATATTCAAGAATCTACTAATATTCTAGAATCAACTAATATTCAAGGATCAACTAATAATCTAGAATCAACAAATATTCAAGGATCAACTAATATTCAAGAATCAACTAATATTCAAGAATCAACTAATATTCAAGGATCAACTAATATTCTAGAAACAACTAATATTCAAGGATCAACTAATATTCTAGAATCAACTAATATTCAAGAATCTACTAATATTCTAGAATCAACTAATATTCAAGAATCTACTAATATTCAAAGATCAACTAATATTCTAGAATCAACTAATATTCAAGAATCTACTAATATTCAAAGATCAACTAATATTCTAGAATCAACTAATATTCAAGGATAACTAATATTAAAAAATCAACTAATATTCAATGATCAACTAATATTCTTCTTCTTCTGCGTTCATTCTCAAACTCCTGCAGATTAGCAGGATGTAGTCTGGAGAACGGAATGTGTTGTGTCATGGTTTACAGCATTGCTGTGATATCTGTGCCTTTTGGCCTGACACATCCGACTTCCGCATGGCTTTGGGTCACTGACCCTATATGGGATGGGACAGCGAACTCCATTCCATAACCTACTTAGTCGCCTTTTACGACATGCGTGGAAGGTAAATAGTGTTGCTATTCTTTGCTCCCCTTTCTGGCCCCGGCAAGACGAGCGAACTAATATTCAAGGATCAACTAATATTCTAGAATCAACTAATATTCAAGAATCTACTAATATTCTAGAAACAACTAATATTCAAGAATCTACTAATATTCTAGAAACAACTAATATTCAAGAATCTACTAATATTCTAGAAACAACTAATATTCAAGAAGCTACTAATATTCAAGAACCTACTAATATTCAAGAATCTACTAATATTCTAGAATCAACTAATATTCAAGAATCTACTAATATTCTAGAATCAACTAATATTCTTGAATCAACTAATATTCAAGGATCAACTAATATTCTAGAATCAACTAATATTCTAGAATCAACTAATATTCTAGAATCAACTAATATTCTAGAATCAACTACTATTCAAGAATCAACTAATATTCAAGAATCTAATAATATTATAGAATCAACTAATATTCAAGGATCAACTAACATTCTAGATTCAACTAATATTCTAGAATCAACTAATATTCAAGGATCAACTAATATTCTAGAATCAACTAATATTCAAAGATCAACTAATATTTAAGGATCAACTAAAATTCCGGGATGAACTAATATTCTAGAACCTACTATTATTCTAGAATCAACTAATATTCAAAGATCAACTAATATTCTATAATCAACTAATATTCAAGAATCTACTAATATTCTATAATCAACTAATATTCAAGGATCAACTAATATTCTAGATTCAAGGATCAACTAATATTCTAGATTCAAGGATCAACTAATATTCAAGAATCAAATAATATATTCTAAAATCAGCTAATATTCAATAATCTACTAATATTGAAGGATCAACTAATATTCTAGGATCAACTAATATTCAAGAATCTACTAATATTCTAGAATCAACTAATATTCTAGAATCAACTAATATTCTAGAATCAACTAATATTCAAGGATCAACTAATATTCTAGATTCAAGGATCAACTAATATTCAAGAATCAACTAATATTCAAGAATCTACTAATATTCAAGGATCAACTAATATTCTAGAATCAACTAATATTTAAGAATCTACTAATATTCAAGGATCAACTAATATTCAAGAATCAACTAATATTCAAGAATCTACTAATATTCTAGAATCAACAAATATTCAAGAACCTACTAATATTATAGAATCAACTAATATTCAAGAATCTACTAATATTATAGAATCAACTACGAGGCGTGTTCAAATGAAAACGGGACTTGTTACACCACGCGTGATAGAGCGCACTGATATTGATGACATTTTGCACTAGTAATGAGTATCCAATAATTTACATACGGTCACGTGTTCATCTTCCCAGCATGCATATGTGCTGCAGAAGACTGTTAACAATATGGCGGGTGTGATTCCGAACCCGTCCAAAGTGAATCAGCGTGCTGTGATCCAGTTTCTTTCATTTGAAGGATGTCAAGCAGTAGACATTCATCGGAGAATGAAGGCAGCATATGGTGACAAATGTTTGTCGAGGACCAGAGTGATGGAGTGGGTGCATATGTTTAAAGACGGACGTGAGTTAACGGCAGATCTTGCACGGCCAGGTCAGGCGCATATTGTTGCAACAGAAGAAGCCATAGCCGTTGCAAAATTGACAGCATGCAATGGAAACATCCAGGTTCACCAAAACCCAAAAAATTCAAGACACAGGTTTCTGCTGGGAAGGTTATGGTGACTGCATTTTTTGACCATGAAGGGCTTTTGTTGACTGATTTTAAGGAACCTGGTGTCAACATCAATGCCGCCCATTATAAAGACACTTTAGACAAGCTGCATAAGGCCATCAAGGCTAAGCGACCAGGCAGACTTTCTCAAGGTGTGATTCTTCTCCACGACAACGCTCGTCCGCACGTCACAAAAATTGTGCAGGAAACATTGGCAAAGAAGAATTGGGAAGTTCTTCATCACCCAGCCTATAGTCCCGATTTATCCCCGTGTGATTTCCATTTGTTCGGACCGTTGAAGAAAGCAATAAAGGGACAGCGATTCAACAGCGACGCAGACGTGAAGACAGCGGTGACCACATGGTTCAGAGAACAGCCACGCAACTTTTTCTCGGACGGCATTCGATGTCTACCTAAACAGTGGGATGCTTGCCTAAATGCATACGGAGATTTTTTCTGATGAACCCAGGTGCATTCTTATTCACAAGTGGTTGCTTTGTTCAATTCCGTTGAAAATATTAAATTGCGTATGATACTTTTTAAATAAATCCACAAGTCCCGTTTTCATTTGAACACGCCTCGTAATATTCAAGAATCTACTAATATTCTAGAATCACCTAATATTCAAGAATATATTAATATTCTAGAATCAACTAATATTCAAGGATCAACTAATATTCTAGATTCAAGGATCAACTAATATTCAAGAATCAACTAATATTCAAGAACCTACTAATATTCTAGAATCAACTAATATTCAGGAATCAACCAATATTCAAGGATCAACTAATATTCTAGAATCAACTAATATTCAAGAATCAACTAATATTCAAGGATCAACTAATATTCTAGAATCAACTAATATTCAAGAATCTACTAATATTCTAGAATCAACTAATATTCAAGGATCAACTAATATTCTGGAATCAACTAATATTCAAGAATCTACTGATATTCTAGAATCAACTAATATTCAAGGATCAACTAATATTCAAAGATCAACTAATATTCTATAATCAACTAATATTCAAGAATCAACTAATATTCTAGAATCAACTAATATTCAAGAATCTACTAATATTCTACAATCTAATAATATTCAAGAATCAACTAACATTCTAGAATCAACTAATATTCTAGATTCAAGGATCAACTAATATTCAAGAATCAACTAATATTCAAGAATCAACTAATATTCTAGAATCAACTAATATTCTAGATTCAAGGATCAACTAATATTCAAGAATAAACTAATATTCAAGAATCTACTAATATTCAAGGATCAACTAATATTCTAGAATCAACTAATATTCAAGAATCTACTAATATTCAAGGATCAACTAATATTCAAGAATCAACTAATATTCAAGAAACTACTAATATTCTAGAATCAACAAATATTCAAGAACCTACTAATATTCTAGAATCAACTAATATTCAAGAATCTACTAATATTCAAGAATCAACTAATATTCAAGGATCAACTAATATTCTAGAAACAACTAATATTCAAGGATCAACTAATATTCTAGAATCAACTAATATTCAAGAATCTACTAATATTCTAGAATCAACTAATATTCAAGAATCTACTAATATTCACAGATCAACTAATATTCTAGAATCAACTAATATTCAAGAATCTACTAATATTCAAAGATCAACTAATATTCTAGAATCAACTAATATTCAAGGATAACTAATATTAAAAAATCAACTAATATTCAATGATCAACTAATATTCTTCTTCTTCTGCGTTCATTCTCAAACTCCTGCAGATTAGCAGGATGTAGTCTGGAGAACGGAATGTGTTGTGTCATGGTTTACAGCATTGCTGTGATATCTGTGCCTTTTGGCCTGACACATCCGACTTCCGCATGGCTTTGGGTCACTGACCCTATATGAGATGGGACAGCGAACTCCATTCCATAACCTACTTAGTCGCCTTTTACGACATGCGTGGAAGGTAAATAGTGTTGCTATTCTTTGCTCCCCTTTCTGGCCCCGGCAAGACGAGCGAACTAATATTCAAGGATCAACTAATATTCTAGAATCAACTAATATTCAAGAATCTACTAATATTCAAGAATCTACTAATATTCTAGAAACAACTAATATTCAAGAATCTACTAATATTCTAGAAACAACTAATATTCAAGAACCTACTAATATTCAAGAACCTACTAATATTCAAGAATCTACTAATATTCTAGAATCAACTAATATTCAAGAAACAACTAATATTCAAGAATCTACTAATATTCTAGAATCAACTAATATTCAAGAATCTACTAATATTCTAGAATCAACTAATATTCTTGAATCAACTAATATTCAAGGATCAACTAATATTCTAGAATCAACTAATATTCAAGGATCAACTAATATTCTAGAATCAACTAATATTCAAGGATCAACTAATATTAAACAATCAACCAATATTCAAAGATCAACTAATATTCATGAATAAAGGATCAACTAATATTAAAGAATCAACTAATATTCAAGGATCAGCTAATATTCTAGAATCAACTAAAATTCAAGAATCAACTAATATTTAAGAATGAACTAATATTCAAGAATCTACTAATATTCTAGAATCAATGATCAACTAATAATCTAGAATTAACCAATATTCAAGAATCAACTAATATTCTAGAATCAAGGATCAACTAATAATCTAGAATTCACCAATATTAAAGAATCAACTAATATTCTAGAATCTACTAATATTCAAGATTCAACAAAGATTTAAAAAATCAACTAATATTCTAGAATCACCTAATATTCAAGAATCTACTAATATTCTAGAATCAACTAATATTCTAGAATCAACTAATATTCAAGGATCAACTAATATTCAAGAATCTACTAATATTCTAGAATCAACTAATATTCAAGGATCTACTAATATTCTAGAATCAACTAATATTCAAGAATCTACTAATATTCAAGGATCAACTAATATTCAAGAATCAACTAATATTCAAGAAACTACTAATATTCTAGAATCAACAAATATTCAAGAACCTACTAATATTCTAGAATCAACTAATATTCAAGAATCTACTAATATTCTAGAATCAACTAATATTCAAGAATCTACTAATATTCTAGAATCAACTAATATTCAAGGATCAACTAATAATCTAGAATCAACTAATATTCAAGGATCAACTAATATTCAAGAATCAACTAATATTCAAGAATCAACTAATATTCAAGGATCAACTAATATTCTAGAAACAACTAATATTCAAGGATCAACTAATATTCTAGAATCAACTAATATTCAAGAATCTACTAATATTCTAGAATCAACTAATATTCAAGAATCTACTAATATTCAAAGATCAACTAATATTCTAGAATCAACTAATATTCAAGAATCTACTAATATTCAAAGATCAACTAATATTCTAGAATCAACTAATATTCAAGGATAACTAATATTAAAAAATCAACTAATATTCAATGATCAACTAATATTCTTCTTCTTCTGCGTTCATTCTCAAACTCCTGCAGATTAGCAGGATGTAGTCTGGAGAACGGAATGTGTTGTGTCATGGTTTACAGCATTGCTGTGATATCTGTGCCTTTTGGCCTGACACATCCGACTTCCGCATGGCTTTGGGTCACTGAACCTATATGGGATGGGACAGCGAACTCCATTCCATAACCTACTTAGTCGCCTTTTACGACATGCGTGGAAGGTAAATAGTGTTGCTATTCTTTGCTCCCCTTTCTGGCCCCGGCAAGACGAGCGAACTAATATTCAAGGATCAACTAATATTCTAGAATCAACTAATATTCAAGAATCTACTAATATCCTAGAAACAACTAATATTCAAGAATCTACTAATATTCTAGAAACAACTAATATTCAAGAATCTACTAATATTCTAGAAACAACTAATATTCAAGAACCTACTAATATTCAAGAACCTACTAATATTCAAGAATCTACTAATATTCTAGAATCAACTAATATTCAAGAAACAACTAATATTCAAGAATCTACTAATATTCTAGAATCAACTAATATTCAAGAATCTACTAATATTCTAGAATCAACTAATATTCTTGAATCAACTAATATTCAAGGATCAACTAATATTCTAGAATCAACTAATATTCAAGGATTAACTAATATTCTAGAATCAACTAATATTCAAGGATCAACTAATATTAAACAATCAACCAATATTCAAAGATCAACTAATATTCATGAATAAAGGATCAACTAATATTAAAGAATCAACTAATATTAAAGGATCAACTAATATTCTAGAATCAACTAATATTCAAGGATCAACTAATATTCTAGAATCAACTAATATTCAAGGATCAACTAATATTCAACAATCAACCAATATATTTCCCTACAAGATCAAGTCATAGAGCTGAACAAACTCAATAAAGAATTGCCCTACAATAATATAAAGATTGCTTCTGCCCAACAAAACATAGTCTAAACAATTTGAACATAATTTGTTACAAATTTTACAGTTTGTTATTGCCCTACAAAACCAGGTCTAAACATATTTTACAGTTTGTTATTGCCCTACAAAACCAGGTCTAAACATATTTTACAGTTTGTTATTGCCCTACAAGACCAGGTCTAAACAATTTGAATAGAGCTTGTTACTGATCTACACAACCTGGTCTAAACAATATGAACAGTGTTTGTTACTGAATTATCAATGTATGATTGTTACAGACTATTTCATCAGACAATGTCAATGGTGAAGAAAGAAATTTTTCAAACTGCCAACATCACTACTTGAACAAAGAATTGTTACTCAAATTTAAAATGTTAAGAAAGTAGCTTTTATTGTAAGGTACACTCTCTACAAGCACAAGTTAGTCCAACTTGATCAAGAAAGTCAACAAAATATTGGCAGCTGTAGTTAGGTAATCCTAACCACCACAAGTTGGGAGGTTCAAGTAGCTAACAAAAAAGTGTTCACATATTACAGAATATTTTTTTGTGCATACCTTCAGATCATCCATGCCTTGGTAAATCTGTGCCATTTTCTCACAGCCTTCCTTCAAACTGGCACCATCACGGAAAACACCTGCATGAGTCTGCATTGTCTGAAACAAACAAGCAGACAATATAGTTGTGTACTCATCTGACTTCATCTCTATTGGTATGAGTCATGTTCTTTGGTGACTTTGGTCTGTCTTTTATCTACTTATTATTGTCAACAGGTCATATGATACGTATGTCAGGCCATCGTCTGTCAAAGATACTTCTGTATGGTGAGCTGGAGAAAGGTAAACGATCTCAAGGTGGCCAAAAGAAGCGCTACAAGGACTCGTTAAAGACCTCACTGAAAGCATTTGAAATAGACAAAGACACATGGGAAGAACTTGCACAGAATAGATCTACATGGCTCTCTACAGTCAAAAATAGCGCATCATCTTGTGAAAAGAGGACAAATGCAGCAGCCCAACAGTGGAGATTAGATAGAAAGTCACAGATAGACCAAAATCCGCCTACAGTGGTCATTCCATATCTGAACTGTCCAAGGACATTTACAGCTCGAATAGGGCTCATTAGCCATCTACGAACTATTAAGCATGGTCATAATTCTAACTGAATTTTCAAAAGTGGAAGTAAAAAATTGTCATTATCACTTGTGATGGATGAACACATACACTTATTATTGATATGAGATCTCACTGAAAACCTTTGAATAACACTGATATGACATCAATCAATCAAGTGCCATGCCGACTGTCGTATGCGATCATGTTTCTCCACGACTCTCTGTCTCTTGTGTTGTCAATAAGCTCGGTTGGTGAGCTTCTACCGTGTCACAGTACAAGTCCATTTAGTAACTTTTCTTTTTGTCACCCCCTATCTCTTCTCCCCTTCTTTCCAGTAGTTATAAGTGTTCAAGCTGAGTTCTTCTCATCACATTCCTTAGAAACCTTGACTGTCTGCCCCTAATGTTTGATCTTTTTTCACCAGCATCAATAAAAACCTATGCATTAGTTTTCTTAGCTGTCCATGGTATTTTCATAATTCTTTTCAGAAACAACATTTCTGTAGTCTCTAATTCGCTTTGAATATTTTTTTTTTACAGTCCATGCTTCACATCCATAAAACAGAATTGGTTCGATATAACATCTCAGTACTCAAATTCGGGTCTGCATTGATAGTCTTCCATCGCACAAGATGGTTCTCATTTTTTGGAATGCTGATTTGGCTTGTGCTGTTCGGCTATTTATCTCACTTGAGCATCTACCTTCTGATGTTAACAGGGTGTCAAGATATTTCACTTTTTCAACTTGTGTTAATTTTGTGTCATTCATTATTATGTTGCTTCTTGGTGGTTTATGTCTCTTCGATACAACAATTATTTCTGTTTTCTTCTTGTTTAAACTGAGGCCTTTGTTTTCACTTTCCTTCACTACTTTATCTATCAGGGCTCATAGTTCCTGTTCGCTTTCTGCAATCAATACTGTCATCAGCATATCTCAAGTTATTTATATTTCATCCTCCCACTTTTATTCCTGGCATATCTTCTATATTTCGCATAATGTATTCTGTATATAGGGAGAAAAGGTCCGGCAACATTACACAACCTTGCCTGACACCCATTTCTATCTTTTAAAATCTACCTATGGTGTTGTTAACTCTCATCAAAGCTGTTTGTTTCCAATACATATTTCTTACTGTTCTTAGATCTTTCCCATCAACGTTAAGACTTTCTAGCAGTTTTATAATCTCTGAATGCTTCACCTTGTCAAATGCTTTGCTGTAATCTATGAAGCACAGATAAAGGTCTTGTTGTACTTCTATGGCCCTCTCCATTAATGTTCTTACTATATATAGGGAATTTCTTGTGCCTTTTCCTTCTACGAATCCGCATTGTTCGTCTGCTATCTCTGGTTTATTTTTCCTCTTATACACATTATTATGCACAGAAGAATCTTGGTCATCTGACTCATAAGGTTGATTGTTCTGTGATCTTCGCAGTCTACTGCACCACGTTTCTTTGGTAGGGCTATGAAAATTGATTATAGCAAATCAGATGGAATATAGCCACTGTTGTAGATGTCATTTAACATTTTTGTGATAACTTCAATGACATAATCTCCCAGGGCTTCTAATTCTTCTTTTGTAATCTTGTCCGGACCCGATGATTTTTTTTTTTTTTTAAATGTTGCATAGCTTCCTTTACTTCTGCTTTTAATAAACTTGGACCTTCATTGTTATAATTTAAGTTAGTATCATTTCTGTTATCTTCGTACAGTTCTGTAATATATTCTTCCCAAGATCAGCATTTTAAGTAACGACTTTTTAAGTTTCCGAGATAGTGCAAAGTGCAATAGCATATGAAATTAAAAAGTTGGCATGTTGTCACGTGATTTGTCCACTGATTCTTGTATTGTAACTTTTGTCCAAGTACCTACTTACAGGGAATCATATTGGCCTATTTTTCCAAACTATGACTGTTTACATTGTTACTATTGAAAGTAGTGATTCTTGTAGACCTGTAAACATCTCTATTTCTGACATACACATTTGTCTGACACCATCATTAGACCATAACAAAAAACTCTCTACTATTGAAAACCAAGAAACACGAAGCTAACATCTGCTTGTATACATTGTGTTACCTTCTGCATTTGAAGTCTGAGGTCAGCTGTTCTTGTCTGCCCATCTGCATATCTCAGACGATCCAGATTTGCCACAGACTCTTCACCAGCATTCTAAGAGAAGCAGATAAAGAAAGTGATAAGTCATGAGAGATAGCAGATAAGAGAATGTGATGGGAGACAGCATGGAGAGAAGCAGATAGGAGAATGTGATGGGAGACAGCATGGAGAGAAGCAGATAGGAGAATGTGATGGGAGACAGTATGGAAAGTGTTGGTAAAAATATGCAAGGAAGTAGGGGAGATTGTAAAACATCATAGAAAGAAACAGAATACTTTACAATTTAAAAGATTGATAAACTTGTGACTGAATAAATGATTCAGTGACTCAATGATTGACTGACTCAGTGATTCAATGATTGATTGAATAAATGCTTGACTGGTACAATTGTAACAGCGTCCTCGCATATTTGAGTTTTGTTTTGAGTTCATAATGAAGGGGGGGGGGGGAATATGAGACAACTGAGGAGAAAGTTACATAAAACATGAACCTTTTGTACTAGGCGATGGTCGACTCATAGCGATGGTAATCAGGCCAAGGCAATAAGCAATTGTAAAATATATTTATGAACACTTGCAAATCTTATGAGCATTATGCTAGAATGACGTAGGCTGTTGCCACAATATTTGAAATACTAGAGAATCTAGGTCAGATCAGGACTTAGTAGGCGACTAGATGTGCGGGTCAAAACATCTAGAACCTTCTATTGGACGATAATAAACTCACTAGTTTGAAGGGTAAAGCTAGGAGCAACCAATGAGATTAGTTAGAAAAGTCACGTGATTGAAAAGCAGACGACAAGAGTGGGGGAAGCTGGGAAGAGAAAAAAGAATGAAACAGACAGTTTTGAGTCTGGTCTGGACCAAACAAGACGTAAAGTCCCGACTAACAAAATTCTGCAATGGCTTGTAGAAAGTCACGCACATGTATTATGGATGGATGTCTAACTTTGCATTAAAACCAAGTCTCCAATCAAGTGAAATGTTTGCAGAAAGAGTGTGATGGAATTCATTTTTTGTAAGTAGCTATTTCTTTATGAAATTCTCGTGTCGAGCGTGCCAACAATCCAGATGGGCTTTTTTGAACCAAGCAATGTTGAAAGATGAAGGAAAGTGAAACTGTATTCAACGTCAAATGTGTCATAATAACACATTATCATATTGTCATGCCTTGCATGAAGCTCATTTGGTGAAAGGATCAACTATAACCTTTCATATGTGAACAGTTGGGTTAAGGAATAATGATCTTAGCCATCTGTTATATTCAACGACAAATGTGTCATAATAACACATTACAATATTATAATGCCTTGCATGAAGCCAATTAGAGATAGGATCAACTATATCCTTTCAACGTGAATTGTGTCGCAGTAACACATCATATTTCATTATAATATGATCATGTCTATTACATGAATCCATTTGGAGAGATGACCACATCCAATCATCTCAAAGAGTAAAGTTATACAAGGGGAACAATGACCTCACTTACCATCATCGTATGTCAATATTCTTATGATGAAAACAAATCAAAGGAAAATCAACAACTTCACATTGTTTAAAACCTATGGATATGAATTTACTCAACAAAAATCTAAGTGGTTTTACTTCACAACAACCACTGAATGCTGAAGATTTAATTGTCAAACTAAGGAGAAGTTTTTCAACCTAATTCAACTCCAATCAACCACTAACAATAAGGATGACGGCAGTTGTTTCAAATTATTTGCCTATTGAATTTCCATAACAAGCCAGCTGTCGAAATATTGGACTTGAAGAACCAGGATTGGACGGCGACCACTATAAATGATAAGTATTATTTATCTGCTAGTTAAATATATTGATTAATCATTTTCTTATATTGATAGGAGTAGGAACAGGAAAGATATCCGAATTGGGTAACGTTCTAAGAGGGTTTTTTCCCATTCATTTTTCTAGAAGTATGTCTGTGAGTCATTTTGAATGAGAGGATTTTTGTAATTAAATGGAGTTGCCATTTACCATGATGATTGATTTAAGTTAATAAAGATCCATGCCATCTTGTAACTCCAAGGTTACAGTGTTATCTATTAGGTCAGTTTATCTAGTAAATGTATTTGTCTTTGGTGTTGACTGTACTCCTGTGGTCATGTTGATGATTAAATACTAGAAAGCCTGATGTCATTGTTATACCTAGTGTCATGGATCCAGAATCAGTATCACTGAAGGATTAAGAGGAAGAACTAAAGAAAGCCACTATACGACATCTGCTGTAGGATCACAAGACAAAAAAAGGAATAACAGAAAAGAGTGAGGAGGAAGAACACAACGCGCCTCTACACTCTTGCCTCCATACTCTATGAATGGTAGAGATTTATACCCATGTTTTAATAGTGCAAGTTCCCAGGATATAAAATATATCACCATTCTTTAGTGGTGCAAATCAGGATTAACATTTCTTTACAATGAGTTATAATAATGAAATATAATAATGAAAATATATTGAAAGACAGTCCCTCCTCCTACAGTGTTTTTTTCCAGTATATTGTGTCAGCATAGCCGGTGACTATGGTTCTGTTTGTTAGGAAGGCTTGTGTCCATCTAATCATCCCACCCCGCCCCCCCCTCTATTTTTCTCATTTTAAACAAGTCCCTTTCTTCAAACTCTGTAATAGGCTTGCTCTAGGTCTATGAATGCAGCTTGTGTGATTGTTTATTTCTTCACAGCCATCCATCATATTTTGTATTAATCTGAAAAGGGATCATCTGAAACATGTCTTACTGACCAGTAAAATTGGATTGGTGTGCCAGATTTGACCCACTCCTGATTTATATTCTATTGGTGTTTGTATTGATGCGAAGTGACAGCTGTGTTATTTTTTTGTGACCATAAATGGAAGTCCAGTTCAATGTTTCATAACTATTCGCATGGAATATGTGGTTTATTTCTGTATATGTTTGAGAAAGAGGTGTAGCCATGTGAATTTTCTGATACAACACTGAGACAGGATTAGCAAACCAAAAGTGAGAACACAATGGCTCATAGTAAAATGGAGAGTTTTCTGAAGACTGCATACCAAGTACTAGGACAAATGACACCAATCTTCAGGAACAAAAATATAGATTTAAACACCAAAATAACAATATTCAAAATGATTATTATGCCAACACTGTGCTACCAATGCCAAACATGGACAATGACAGCACAAGACAAATGTAAACTTGTGACAAGTGAAATGGCATGCTTATGCAAAATCCTAGGAATATCGCTAAGAGACAAAATGAGGACATTAAACAAAGAACCGGCACCAATCTTGGAAATATTAAGAGACTACTGATCAAATGGTTTGTACACATCAACAGACTACCATCAGACAACAAGCTATGCTACACAGATACAGTGAAGGTAGACCTAGAGAACGACCATTAAAAAAAAAGGTGAAAAATTCCACAATATACTAAACACACACGAGGGCCATCTCCAGAAAACTCTTCTACCCCTGACGCTGAAAGGCAACAAAGGGTTTAGCGAATAGGTAGATGGTGTTTGTATTACCTGACAAATTTACATAATATGTGTATTAAATTGTGTATTAATGGTTTTATGCTTTTTTAACTTGGCCTATATTTCATAGTTGTGAAAATCGGATATTCAAATGACTTAGTTCAGATAGCCTCTTTTTTTGGGATGATGTCATTGGCTGAGTTAGTAGACAATCTCTTTCACTGTGAGGCAGTAATATTTACATACCTGTCTAATAGGCCCAATCTTTTCTCCTGGCTTGTTTTCTTCAGTGATTGTGTTGGCACAGGCACGGCCAAATACAACAATGTCAAGAAGTGAGTTAGCTCCAAGACGGTTGGCACCGTGCACGCTGGCACATGCAGATTCTCCTGCAGCATACAGACCTGGCACAACCTCATCTCCTTTATCCTTTGTGTGGCGGATCACCTGAAACAAGGACACCAAATATTAAGAGATTAGTGCGGAAAGCATGTATAAACTATATATAGAATCATCCTTGTGATCTGAACTGACTCATTTTGTAACATTTTGTAAGAGGATTTGTTGAGAAAATCGTCATCATCGCTACATAAGATTTCCAGTACTTACCTCTGGTGGCCTATAGGCGCAACAATAATCTGAAGAACATCTTGGTCCATAGCCACCTTAAGCCTTCTGTTCTCAACAATTTTTGTACTGTTCGTTGCTCATGTGGTCATTGTTATACATGTCCTTATGTGGTTCCATGTGGAGATGCGCTTCATTTAATTTCCCAAGGCCACTTTCTCCATCGATGAGGCCTTTAGATGTGAATCCCGTAATGTTATTTACGTGATCATATGTAAACGCTGCGGCAAGCAGTACATTGGAGAAACTGGCTTAAGATTGAGCGACCGCTTCTATAACCATATTCATGGCATCAGGCACAGAACACCTACTCCTGCTGCCAAGCACTTCAACAGTGATGGCCATCATGGTGTTCTTGATATTCAGGTCACTGCTATCAGATCCTGCACCACCGATGATAGATCTAGGTACGCTCTACAAAATAGTTTTATTTTTTAGTTGGGTACCCTCAAGCCTTTTGGACTAAATTCTGACCACTCTTTTGTCTAGTTCTCGGATGTATGTGGTCTTTGTCTTTATTGATTTTGTTTGGTCATTTACGTATCTTTTTGTTTGTCTCATTTCCACCTATATTTACGTTCTTAATGTACTTCCTGTTCTGTTCTTCCGGCATCTCACTACCATATTTCAGTTGGACATGTTTGTGTGTTGCAATCATTTCTATTTGTCGTTTTTTGATGTTTTGTGTGTATCTTGATAAAAGTCTTTTGGTTGAAACGTTGATAATGTTTTGTGTATTGTAATTTGTATGTTTTCTGTTTGTACATCATAAACCCCCCTCCTCCCCCCAAGTTTTAGTGATAATCCATCGTGTTTAAGTGAAACTTTATAAAAACCTGTGTTTTATCAAAGTACTATTGTTGTTATGTTTCACGCAGCATTACCCTGTATTCATTGTCAAGCGGATCAAACCTCGTGTTTTACCAAAGTACTATTGTTGTTATGTTTCACGCAGCATTACCTTGCATTCATTGTCAAGCTGATCAAACCTCGTGTTTTACCAAAGTACTATTGTTGTTATGTTTCACGCAGCATTACCTTGCATTCATTGTCAAGCTGATCAAACCTCGTGTTTTACCTAAGTACTATTATGTTTCACGCAGCATTACCTTGTATTCATTGTCGAGGTAATAAAAATTCATGTTTTACCTAAGTACTATTGTTGTTATGTTTCACGCAGCATTACCTTGTATTCATTGTCGAGGTAATAAAAATTCATGTTTTACCTAAGTACTATTGTTGTTATGTTTCACGCAGCATTACCTTGTATTCATTGTCGAGGTAATAAAAATTCATGTTTTACCTAAGTACTATTGTTGTTATGTTTCACGCAGTATTACCTTGTATTCATTGTCAAGCGGATCAAACCTCGTGTTTTACCAAAGTACTATTATTAAACTATGTTCAATAGTTAACATTAAACAATGTGAGTTATAACTTTTCAAACACTTACCTGTCCTTTGTAGTTTGTGGGAACACCTCCCATGTTGTAGTGGACTGTGGGAAGTACAGGGATTGGCTCACGAGTCACATCAACTCCAGCAAAAATCATGGCCGTCTCAGAAATGCCTGCAGAAGAAAATATGTATACATCAGTTTATCAATTGTAATAAAACACATGTCTCAAGAAATCACCAGTATCATATGTCTCAAGAAGTTATGTGTATCACATATCTCAAGAAGTCACCAGTATCACATGTCTCAAGAAATCACCAGTATCACATGTCTCAAGAAATAACCAGTATCACATGTCTTAAGAAGTCACTAGTAATCACGTCTCAAGAAATGACCAGTATCACATGTCTCAAGAAGTCACTAGTATTCACATCTCAAGAAATGACCAGTATCACAAATCTCAAGAAGTCACTAGTAATCCCGTCTCAAGAAATGACCAGTATCACATGTCTCAAGAAGTCACTAGTAATCCCATCTCACGAAATGACCAGTATTGCATGTCTCAAGAAGTCACAAGTATAGCATGTCTCAAGAAGTCACCAGTATCACATGTCTCAAGAAATGACCAGTATCACATATCTCAGGAAGTCACTAGTAATCCCGTCTCAAGAAATGACCAGTATCACATGTCTCAAGAAGTCACTAGTAATCCCGTCTCAAGAAATGACCAGTATCACAAGTCTCAAGAAATCACCAGTATCACATGTCTCAAGACGTCACCAGTATCACACATCTCAAGAAGTCACTAGTAATCCCATCTCAAGAAAAGACCAGTATCACATGGCTCAAGAAGTCATGAGTATCACATCTCAAGAAGTCACCAGTAATCACATGTCTCAAGAAATCATGAGTATAATATATTTCAAGAAATCTAGTATCACAAGTCTCAAGAAGTTACCAGTATCACATGATGCGATAACAGATTCCTACAAAGAGATTAACTGATAGATAACAGATTCCTACAAGGAGACCAACTGATGAGATAACAGATAGGAGACCAACTGATGCAATAACAGATTCCTACAAGGAGACCAACTGATGAGATAACAGATTCCTACAAGGAGACCAACTGATGAGATAACAGATTCCTACAAGGAGACCAACTGATGAGATAACAGATTCCTACAAGGAGACCAACTGATGAGATAACAGATTCCTACAAGGAGACCAACTGATGAGATAACAGATTCCTACAAGGAGACCAACTGATGAGATAACAGATTCCTACAAGGAGACCAACTGATGAGATAACAGATTCCTACAAGGAGACCAACTGATGCAATAACAGATTCCTACAAGGAGACTAACTGATGAGATAGCACATTCCTACAAGGAGACCAACTGATGAGATAGCACATTCCTACAAGGAGACCAACTGATGAGGTAGCAGATTCCTACAAGGAGACCAACTGATGAGATAACAGATTCCTACAAGGAGACCAACTGATGAGATAACAGATTCCTACAAGGAGACCAACTGATGAGATAACAGATTCCTACAAGGAGACCAACTGATGAGATAACAGCATTTGGGACAACTTATCTATGACAAGTGACTGTGGGACACCTAGCATGTGGGACACCTCAGCTATGACAAGACACTGTGTGACATATATATATTCATTCATTCATTTTCCTTTTGCGCTGAAGTTAGCGCATAGGGCAGAGGTCAGATCTCTCCAATTCTGTCTGTTCAAAGCTATTCTGTGTAGTTCTTGAATAGTATGAATATTGGTTGTTTTACTTTCTCTAAGTATTGTTCTTCTGAGTGTTTCTTTTGGTCTACCCCTGACTCTTTTGCCTGCAGGTATCCATTCAAGAGATTGGTGGTGTATTCTGTTGGTGTCTGCGTGTAGGACATGCCCGATGTAGGACCAACGGCGTTTTCTGATAACACATATATATATATATATATATATATATATATATATATATATATATATATATTATATATATATATATATCATCATCAGGTCCCATACCAGCTGACGTAGGCAATCATGACTCTACACAGCTCTCTATCTCCAGCATTATGTATCAAGAATCACTGTTGTTTCCATGCCGTGTCAGGTTATCAAACTATGTAATGTTTTCTCTCGTTGTCGTCTGTCTCATGAAGTGGCCAAAAAAATGAAGATATGTCGTTTTCTTATATTATTAAGGTCCGTTTCACATTTGACTGTTTCAACACCTCCACGTTAGTTTTCTGGCAGTTTTCCATAGATCTGGCAGTCCATGATATTATCAGCATTGTATTATTTGTTGAAATGGGCCAAATTGATTTCCTACTCTTATTGCTGCTGTTTATTACCAGTATATGTTCTTGATGATTCTAAAACACTTACTATCAATGTTCAAAATCTTAAGCGTGTGCATAACTTCATTATGTTTAACTTTATCAAATGCTTTTGTGTAGTCTATAAAACAAAGGTACAGATCTGTTCTTACCTCTATAGACCTATCTATTGATAACATGAAGCGGAAACTATGACAACAGTCTGTAGATAGTGTGCACCTATGTCTAGCATGCTAGAAAACAGTGTAGATAGTGTGCAGCTATGTCAAGTAGATGTGCTAGAGAACATTATGTAGATAGTGTGTCCCTATTGACTAGTAGATATTTATGCAGGTGGTACATAATGCCCACCTAATAGTGAAACTACCATATTTATGCATCCCTGGATGACTACATTCTATAGTACATCTGTTGAGATTGTTGCTAATTATATGTTTGATCTCTACCACCCGAAGGACTGTACCACCTAGTGTAAACAATCATTTCTTTGATTCTGTATACATTCAGTCATATAAAATTCTGTATACATTCAGTCATATAAATACTTGTATACATTCAGTCATATAAAATCATGTGCTACCTTTACATCAAAAGTGGATGGACTATCCTGTCTTTCCTCTCCAGATCCTTCAATGTGATGCCAGTAGCAGTGAGAAACTTTCATTGTCTCTTTCTCCAACTTATTCTCAATCTACCCTATCTTCTCTTTCTCTGAGGATTCCATGTCAATGACCATCTTGCAATATTATTCTGTTCTCCCTAGAAAATGTCCAATTAATCTCTATTTTCCAGGCAAGACAATTCATATTCCATTCACATACAAAACCGTTATTCCTAGTCTTATCCACATGTTAATAATAATAATAGACTTCAGACATTTAATGTAGCGCTAAACTTACCAGGCAGACGTGTGTACAGAACCTCAGGATCTAGGTGATGTAGTTGTAGAAATACATGATCCTTATCCTTGCCAACACCTCTGGAAATACAATGAATAAAACATTCAAAGAATAGTGTTAGTAGTCCCAATGAGTCTTAGTAGTCTCAGTAGGAGGGTGTTAGTCCCCCCAATGAGAGTGCTATTAGTCTGAGTAGAAGAGTGTTAATTGTTCCAATGAATGTTATTAGTCCCAGTAGAAGAGTGGTAGTTGTCCCAATGAGTGCTATTAGTCCCAGTAGATGAGTGTTAGTTGTCCCAATGAGTGCTATTAGTCCCAGTAGAAGAGTGTTAGTTGTCCCAATGAATGTTATTAGTCCCAGTAGAAGAGTGTCAGTCCCCAATGAGTGTTATTAGTCCCAGTAGAAGAGTGTCAGTCCCCAATGAATGTTATTAGTCCCAGTAGAAGAGTGTCAGTCCCCAATGAGTGTTATTAGTCCCAGTAGAAGAGTGTTAATTGTCCCAATGAGTGATAGTTGTCCTAATGAGTGTTACATGTCCTAAAGAGTTATGGCTGTCCTAATGAGTGTTGCATGTCCCAATGAGTGTTAGTTGTCCCAATGAGTGTTAGTAGTCCCAGTAGAAGAGTGTTAGTCCCCCAATGAGTGTTATTAGTCTCGGTAGAAGAGTGTTAATCCCCCAATGAGTGTTATTAGTCCTGGTACAAGAGTGTTGGTCCCCCCCCAAAGAATGTTATTAGTCCCAGTAGAAGAGTTAGTTCCCCAATGAGTGTTATCAGTCCTGGTAGAAGAGTGTTAGTTCCCCCTTCCCCCCTAATGAATGTTATTAGTCCTGGTAGAAGAGTGTTACTTCCCCAATGAGTGTTATTAGTTTCGGTAGAAGAGTGTTAGTCCCCCCAATGAGTGTTATTAGTCCTGGTACAAGAGTGTTAGTTCCCCCCCCCAATGAGTGTTATTAGTCCCGGTAGAAGTGTTAGTTGTCCTAATGAGTGCTATTAGTCCCAGTAGAAGAGTTAGTTCCCCAATGAGTGTTATTAGTCCCAGTAGAAGAGTGTTATTCCCCCCCCCAATGAGTGTTATTAGTCCCGGTAGAATAGTGTTAGTTGTCCTAATGAGTGCTATTAGTCCCAGTAGAAGAGTTAGTTCCCCAATGAGTGTTATTAGTCCTGGTAGAAGAGTGTTAGTCCCCCCAATGAATGTTATTAGTCCCAGTAGAAGAGTTTAGTCCCCCCAAATGAGTGTTAGTCCCAGTAAAAGAGTGTTAGCCCCCCATTGAGTGTTATTAGTCCCAGTAGAAGAGTGTTATTTGTCCCAATGAATGTTATTAGTCCTGGTAGAAGAGTGTTAGTTCCCCCTTCCCCCCTAATGAATGTTATTAGTCCTGGTAGAAGAGTGTTAGTTCCCCCTTTCCCCCTAATGAATGTTATTAGTCCTGGTAGAAGAGTGTTAGTTCCCCCTTCCCCCCTAATGAATGTTATTAGTCCTGGTAGAAGAGTGTTAGTTCCCCCTTCCCCCCTAATGAATGTTATTAGTCCCGGTAGAAGAGTGTTAGTTCCCCCTTCCCCCCTAATGAATGTTATTAGTCCTGGTAGAAGAGTGTTAGTTCCCCCTTCCCCCCTAATGAATGTTATTAGTCCCAGTAGAAGAGTGTTAGTCCCCCTCCTAATGAGTGTTATTAGTCCCAGTAGAAGAGTGTTAGTCCCCCTCCCAATGAGTGTTATTAGTCCCGATAGAAGAGTGTTAGTCCCACTCCTAATGAGTGTTATTAGTCCCAGTAGAAGAGTGTTAGTCCCCCTCCCAATGAGTGTTCTTAGTCCCGGTAGAAGAGTGTTAGTCCCCCTCCTAATGAATGTTATTAGTCCCGGTAGAAGAGTGTTAGTCCCCCTCCTAATGAGTGTTATTAGTCCCGGTAGAAGAGTGTTAGTCCCCCTCCTAATGAGTGTTAGTCCCCTCCCAATGAGTGTTATTAGTCCTGGTAGAAGAGTGTTAGTGCCCCCCCAATGAATGTTATTAGTCCCAGTAGAAGAGTTTAGTCCCCCCAAATGAGTGTTAGTCCCAGTAAAAGAGTGTTAGCCCCCCATTGAGTGTTATTAGTCCCAGTAGAAGAGTGTTATTTGTCCCAATGAATGTTATTAGTCCTGGTAGAAGAGTGTTAGTTCCCCCCTTCCCCCCTAATGAATGTTATTAGTCCTGGTAGAAGAGTGTTAGTTCCCCCTTCCCCCCCTAATGAATGTTATTAGTCCCGGTAGAAGAGTGTTAGTCCCCCTCCCAATGAGTGTTATTAGTCCCAGTAGAAGAGTGTTAGTCTCCCTCCCAATGAGTGTTATTAGTCCCGGTAGAAGAGTGTTAGTCCCCCAATGAGTGTTATTAGTCCCGGTAGAAGAGTGTTAGTCCCCCAATGAATGTTATTAGTCCCGGTAGAAGAGTGTTAGTCCCCCCAATGAGTGTTATTAGTCCCGGTAGAAGAGTGTTAGTTCCCCCTTCCCCCCAATGAATGTTATTAGTCCCAGTAGAAGAGTGTTAGTCCCCCCAAATGAGTGTTAGTCCCAGTAAAAGAGTGTTAGCCCCCCATTGAATGTTATTAGTCCTGTAGAAGAGTGTTAGTTGTCCCAATGAACGTTATTAGTCCCAGTAGAAGAGTGTTAGTTGTCCCAATGAATGTTATTAGTCCCAGTAGAAGAGTGTTAGTTCCCCCCCCAATGAGTGTTATTAGTCCCAGTAGAAGAGTGTTAATTGTTCCAATGAGTGATAGTTGTCCTAATGAGTGTTATATGTCCTAAAGAGTGATAATTGTCCCAATGAGTGTTGCATGTCCAAATAAGTGTTATTTGTCCCAATTAGTGTTAGTAGTCCCAGTAGAAGTGTGCTAGTTGTCCCAGTGAGTGTTACCTGTCCCAATGAGTGTTACCTGTCCCAATAATGTGTGTTGTGATCATTGCAATGTAACTAATATTTTGAAATAGCAACAATAAAATCAACCAACTCACCAACTACACACACAAAATATATTTTGGAAACTGAAGGTTTATGATCTTAGCAGATATTACATGTAGATGTGGGCGTCATGTCACTAAGGTTACATGTAGAGGTGAATGTCATGTCACTGAGATTACATGTAGAGGTGAATGTCATGTCAGTGAGATTACATGTAGAGGTGAATGTCATGTCAGTGAGATTACATGTAGAGGTGAATGTCATGTCAATAAGATTACATGTAGAGGTGAATGTCATGTCACTGAGATTACATGTAGAGGTGAATGTCATGTCAGTGAAGTTACATGTAGAGGTGAATGTCATGTCAGTGAGATTACATGTAGAGGTGAATGTCATGTCAATAAGATTACATGTAGAGGTGAATGTCATGTCAATAAGATTACATGTAGAGGTGGGTGTCATGTCACTGAGGTTACATGTGTAGGTGAATGTCATGTCGGTGAGGTTACATGTATTGGTGGGTGTTATGTCACTGAGGATACCCTCTGCAAAGTAGAATCTACCATAAGCTCATGCCACTGACCTGCCTTCCCTGATCTCAATAGTGCTAGCTCTAGAGACAACATCTCTTGAGGCCAAGTCCTTGGCATTGGGTGCATACCTCTCCATGTACCTCTCTCCCTCAGAGTTCACCAGGAACCCTCCCTCTCCACGGGATCCTTCAGTAATGAGGCACCCTGCACCATAGATGCCTTACACACACAAAAAATGTATTATTCAATTATCAAAGTTAATCAGTAGGTCAATTAGCCAAACAATGAGTCAATCAGTTAGTCAAACATTAAGTCAATTAAACAATCAATTAATCAGTCCAATTACAATCAAGAAAAATATTCTATAAGTTCACTTGGTGTCAGATTTACTTGTTGGTAGCTTTACTGTAAGTTCACCTGGTCTCAGACTTACCTGTTGGTAGCTTTACTGTAAGTTCACCTGGTCTCAGACTTACCTGTTGGTAGCTTTTACTATAAGCTCATCCTGTCTAGACTTACATGTTGGTCATCACCAAGTTCCATCTGACTGGCCTAGGTGAATCATAATTTTCCCAACTATTTATTTCCTATATCTTGTATGACAATCATTGTTGACTCTGCCATGCCACAAAGTTAAACTATCCAATATTGTCTCACTCTGTCATTCTCGATCTATTGCCTTCAAACTTGTCTGTTGTAACTATGCTCTCCAGACTTCCTTGTCTCATCAAGTGACTAAAACAAACACATTGTCTCTTTCTTTTATTAACCTTCAGCCCACTCAATTGAAATTGCAAAATCTTTCCTCTGCCAACGGTTCCTTTTTGGAAATTTGCATAATTTTTGGTGGATGCTTTAGAACTGCAATAACTTTTTTGTTATTAGAGATATTAAAATAATGTTTGTACATTTCAATAAAGATATGCATACAGTAAATATGTGTCTGATTTTGTTTTCGTGCATGTGTCATACGAGAGAAATGAATAAATAAAACATATATTAACTAACCATGTCCAAAAATGGTTCTAGAATTGTAGCCCTAATGTTCATAAATATTTATCAATACGTTTGTTCCATATGTATTCAATGTTGTATGACAAAATCAACTTGTTACTAAATCTACTAGGTAATAACATTATTCCCAAGAATTTCTTCATTCATTTTCCTTTCGCGCTGAAGTTAGCGCATAGGGCAGATCTCTTCAATTCTGTCTGTTCAAAGCTATTCTGTGCAGTTCTTGAATATTATGAATATTGATTGTTTTACTTTCTCTAAGTATTGTTCTTCTGAGTGTTTCTTTTGGTTTACCCTTGGCTCTTTTACCTGTAGGTATCCATTCAAGAGATTGGTGGTGTATTCTGTTGATGTCTGCGCATAGGACATGCCCGATCTAGGACCAACTGCATTTTCTGATAACATTTGTGATGAAATTTTGATGTGTCTCTTCTCCTATTTTATCATTCGATTTGAATTCACTTCAATGGGTGTTAGTTATCCTACGAAGACATTTGCTCTCGAAACTCAGTAATTTCTTTTCTGAAGATTAAGAACTTTTCCAGCTCTCACATCCATATGATAGCACCGGAAGGAATAATGCAGGAATTAACCTTTAGAGCCCTGGCTTAAAATTACAAAACTTCCCCAGGGCCTGACTTATTTTTTGGAAAATTTGCGTTATTGATGGTGGGTGTTTTGAAAACGCCATAACTTTTTTGTTTCAAAAGATATCAAAATAATTTTTGCACATCTAAATAAAGGAGTGAATAGTGAATATTATCGTGTTTTTGTTGTTGTTGTATGTGTGATATGACAGTTGTGAGCAAGTTTTGAAGTTGAAAATTCTGGCAAAAAACGCAAAACGTCATTTTCAAAATCGCAAATATATCTTCGTGACGACCCTAATACATGAGAAATGTGTGACAACATTGATAAAATCCTCATAAATACCTATACTTATTGTATATATATATATATATTGTTTTATATCAAAACTAATATAATATGAACTAAAAAACTAATAAAATGTGAAGAAATTGCATATAACGTCCGTCCGGTCAACACTAGGTCTATGCCGACACGCAGCGTAATTATTGTCCATGCACACACGTGTCACCCCTGATACATATTATTTTTGTGCTTTTTAATGAATACACACACATTCTTATCAAATAACAACATATTAAACACAAAAAAACAACAATTAAAACATGTAGTTTATAAGAAATCGCATATAACGTCCGTCCAGTAAACACTAGGTCTATCCCGACACGCAGCGTAATTATTGTCTAAGCACACACGTGGCACCCCTGATACATATTATTTTTGTGTTATTGAACGACTACACAAACATTCTTATCAAATAACAACATATTAAACACAAAAAACAACAATTAGAACATGTAGTCACGATCACTTACCCATGCCACGCGGTACTCAATTTGATAGTAAAATACGGCCGAAAATGGCTAAAGTCGCTCTAGAAATGCGTTGACAAATTCAACCGGCTTTCTCTCTCTTACAATCATAATGAGTAAAGGAATTTGACCTTTAAACTGTGACGTATTCCTAGCTTCGTGTTGCGGGAATTCTACGTCATATAAGCTTTAACTTCGTGAAGTTCCGTACTCGGGAATGGAGCGATATCGTATGGCGTGTGATTGCAACCACAGGCAATACGGGATGCACACGCAAGGTGCATTGTTGCGACCATAGGGGCCTAAAGGTTAAATAAGCGCATTTTCGTGCGTGTGCTGATTGTCTTTGATCTTCAGATATTAGACAGTCTGTTAAAGGCACTTGATTCTAATGCAATGCGAGTTGTAATTTCTATCATGACATCACCGTCGAGTGTTAATTTGCTTCCTAGATAGGAGAATTTGTGTACCTTTTCAAGTTGTCCATTTAAAGTTGGGTGAATTGGTAAAGTCCATAATTTTTATTTTGATGAGTTGATTTGGAGACCTATTTGTCCTGCGATGAGTTTTAATCTATCAGTTTTTGTTTGTGCATCTTGATGGTTTTCACTGAATAGTGCAAGATCATCTGCAAAATCCAGGTCTTCTAGTATTATTTTATTTATACATTTGATTCCTAAATTTACATTGGATGTGCTTTTTCTCATAGTCCAGTCAATTGCGATATTGAATAGTAATGGTAACATAGGGCAGCCTTGTTTAACACTAGTAATCATAGGAAACCATTCTGAATTCCCTTATTCTGTTCGAATACAGCATTTTGAGTTGGCATAGAATGATTTTATCACATTTATATATTTGTTTTGGAATCCATATATTTTTAAAATTTTCCAAAGCAATGGTTGATGGATGCTGTCAAACGCTTTTTGAAAATCAACAAAGTTTATTATGAGATTATATCTAAATTCTAGACATTCTTCAATTATTGTTCTAAGAGTGAATATATGGTCGAGGCAGGAACGACCTGGTCTAAAGCCTGACTGCTCTTCTCTAAGTCTTTTGTCTAAGGATGACTTTAATCTTGCAAGCATCATATTACAAAGAATTTTACCAGGTACGAATAGTAGTGTGATTCCTCTCCAGTTATTGCAGTTTGTTAGGTCTCCTTTTTTTGGTAGTTTGATAATGATACCATTTTTCCATTGTTGGGGTGGACATTTGTTTTTCCAAATCATATTGAAAATATCCAGTAAAAAGGACAAGGTATTATCATTTGATGCTTCTAATATTTCACTTGTGATGTCATTTTGACCTGCTACTTTATTGTTTTTTAATTTCTTAATGGTTTCTTTTACCTCTTCAAGGGTGAAATTTTCTATCGAAGCTTCTAATGGTGGCATTGTCTCCTCTTCCTCTAGTTTTGGAGTAGATTTGGGTGGTGGTCTGTTAAGAAGATTTTGGAAATGTTCGGCCCATCTTTGCTTTTGTTGTTTAGTTGTTGTTAGAACTTTGCCATTTTTGTCTTTAATAGATGCGTTTGGGATAAGTGGCTGGTTGCATAGTTGTTTGGTTATGTGGTGTAGTACCTTGCTGTTGTGTTTTGATGCTGATTCAGCTTCCAATGCTAAGTTGTTTATATAATTGTGTCTGTCCTTTCTAGCGCTTGCTTTGACTTCTTTGTCTAAAAGTGTGTATGTGAGTCTGTTTTGTTCCTCGTCTTGAGTGGTTTTTACAGCGAGTATTTTTTGCTTCGTCAGTTTGTGATTTTTGACCAAGTGTCCTGGCTTGTCCATTTTTTCTTGTTTTGTATGAGACCGGCTGTATCAAAAGCAGCATTTATTGCAGTATTTCTAAAATTCTCCTATTTTGTTTCTATGGATGGTATAGAATTTACTAATTCTTCTTCTTCAGCGTTCATTCTCAAACTCCCCCTGGATCTCTCTTTTAGTAGGATCATTGTTCTACTAGATTTCCAGCAGGATGTAATCCGGAGAATGGAAATGCATGGTGTCACCATTCTATTTGCGCCAATGCCCCAACACATCCATCTTTGGCAGATTACTAATTCTGATGGCTTATCTAAGGCGGTGTATTTATTGTTTATTTTGGTGTTGTATAAGAATTGCTTACTATCAAAATAACAATCCGTAATTATTTTACATCAAGTATACAAATTGACGACCATTGTGACCCATGATGGATTCTCAACTGTATGTTTCTCAATTTCAACATTCTTTTTTGTCAATCGTCCTCCTTGGACATAGTACACAGTTTTGACAGGGTGGAAGTGACGCTTCACTAGAAGAGATAGCACGTATTCAGTGTCAAGTGACATTTACCTTTGTATGATTACAAATTTGTTTACAGAGAGACATCATGAAGCACAATACTCCACTTAAATTTTCAAGTTTTTGTGGGAGAAATACGCCTACAGTTAAATAACTGTCTTGCATTTGCTATTTTCATTAAGTAACCCGTCTCACATCTGATATTTTCATTAAATAACCCATCTCTCACCTGATATTTTCATTAAGTAACCCATCTCGCACCTGATATTTTCATTATATAACCCGTCTCTCATCTGATATATTCATTTAGTAACTCGTCTCTCACCTGATATTTTCATTAAGTAACACATGTCTCACATCTTATATATTCATTTAGTAACTCGTCTCTCACCTGATATTTTCATTAAGTAACCCGTCTCTCACCTGATATTTTCATTAAGTAACTTGTCTCACACCTGATATTTTCATTAAGTAACTTGTCTCACACCTGATATTTTCATTAAGTAACTTGTCTCACACCTGATATTTTCATTAAGTAACTTGTCTCACACCTGATATTTTCATTAAGTAACTTGTCTCACACCTGATATTTTCATTAAGTAACTTGTCTCACACCTGATATTTTCATTAAGTAACTTGTCTCACACCTGATATTTTCATTAAGTAACTTGTCTCACACCTGATATTTTCATTAAGTAACTTGTCTCACACCTGATATTTTCATTAAGTAACTTGTCTCACACCTGATATTTTCATTAAGTAACTTGTCTCACACCTGATATTTTCATTAAGTAACACATGTCTCACCTGATATTTTCATTAAGTAACCCGTCTCACATCTGATATTTTCATTAAGTAACTTGTCTCACATCTGATATTTTCATTAAGTAACTTGTCTCACATCTGATATTTTCATTAAGTAACTTGTCTCACATCTGATATTTTCATTAAGTAACACATGTCTCACATCTGATATTTTCATTAAGTAACTTGTCTCACACCTGATATTATCATTAAGTAACTTGTCTCACACCTGATATTTTCATTAAGTAATCCGTCTCACACCTGATATTTTCATTAAGTAACTTGTCTCACATCTGATATTTTCATTAAGTAACCCGTCTCGCATCTGATATTTTCAGCACCTTCTCATTAGTTTTTCTGGCTGTACATGGTACTCTCAGCATTCTTATATAGAACCAGATCTGTTGTACATGGTACTCTCAGCAATCTTATATAGAACTACATCTCCGTTGTTCATGGTACTCTCAGCATTCTTCTATAAAACTACACCTCTGTTGCCTCTAATTTTCCCACTCTCCCGTTTATTTATTATCAAAGACTTGCATTCATGCTAATCATCCCCACTACTCCATAAGCTGAGCTAGTCCCCACACTTGCCTGTTGATAGTCCCCACTATAAGCTCAGCTAGTCCCACACTTGCCTGTTGATAGTCCCCACTATAAGCTCAGCTAGTCCCAAACTTGCCTGTTGGTAGTCCCCACTATAAGCTCAGCTAGTCCCCACACTTGCCTGTTGGTAGTCCCCACTATAAGCTCAGCTAGTCCCACACTTGCCTGTTGATAGTCCCCACTATAAGCTCAGCTAGTCCCACACTTGCCTGTTGATAGTCCCCACTATAAGCTCAGCTAGTCCCACACTTGCCTGTTGATAGTCCCCACTATAAGCTCAGCTAGTCCCACACTTGCCTGTTGATAGTCCCCACTATAAGCTCAGCTAGTCCCACACTTGCCTGTTGGTAGTCCCCACTATAAGCTCAGCTAGTCCCACACTTGCCTGTTGGCAGTCCCCACTATAAGCTCAGCTAGTCCCACACTTGCCTGTTGGTAGTCCCCACTATAAGCTCAGCTAGTCTCAAACTAAAACTAATCTGGAGGTGTTGATAGAGTCAAATTTTGTACGGAGCTTAATCAATAATATAAGAAAAAGACAATCTTCATGTTTTGGCTATGTTATGAGACGAGGTTTGGAGGCAAGACTGAAGACAACAGAGACAGAGGGCGACAACTTGAGAAAATATTAGACAGTTTAACATCCTGGCACAACAAGGCAGCAACAACGATCTTGATACATAATACTGGAGATAGAGAGCTGTGAAGAGCCATGATCGCTACACCAACCGGCATGGCACCTAATGAATGAAGTTCCAAACTATATGGTAATCCTTACTATAAGCTCAAATAGTCGCACAGTAGCTCTTGCTTTAAGTGCTGCGAGCCCTCTTTTGCATTGATGTATCGTTTATTCAACATGATGGTTGAAAGATAGACTGCAATCATAGGCTACTCCCAGAAAAAAAGTTAAATAACTGTCTTGCATTTGCTATTTTCATTAAGTAACCCGTCTCACATCTGATATTTTCATTATATAACCCGTCTCTCATCTGATATATTCATTTAGTAACTCGTCTCTCACCTGATATTTTCATTAAGTAACACATGTCTCACATCTTATATATTCATTTAGTAACTCGTCTCTCACCTGATATTTTCATTAAGTAACCCGTCTCTCACCTGATATTTTCATTAAGTAACTTGTCTCACACCTGATATTTTCATTAAGTAACTTGTCTCACACCTGATATTTTCATTAAGTAACTTGTCTCACACCTGATATTTTCATTAAGTAACTTGTCTCACACCTGATATTTTCATTAAGTAACTTGTCTCACACCTGATATTTTCATTAAGTAACTTGTCTCACACCTGATATTTTCATTAAGTAACTTGTCTCACACCTGATATTTTCATTAAGTAACTTGTCTCACACCTGATATTTTCATTAAGTAACTTGTCTCACACCTGATATTTTCATTAAGTAACTTGTCTCACACCTGATATTTTCATTAAGTAACTTGTCTCACACCTGATATTTTCATTAAGTAACACATGTCTCACCTGATATTTTCATTAAGTAACCCGTCTCACATCTGATATTTTCATTAAGTAACTTGTCTCACATCTGATATTTTCATTAAGTAACTTGTCTCACATCTGATATTTTCATTAAGTAACTTGTCTCACATCTGATATTTTCATTAAGTAACACATGTCTCACATCTGATATTTTCATTAAGTAACTTGTCTCACATCTGATATTTTCATTAAGTAACCTGTCTCGCATCTGATATTTTCAGCACCTTCTCATTAGTTTTTCTGGCTGTACATGGTACTCTCAGCATTCTTATATAGAACCAGATCTGTTGTACATGGTACTCTCAGCAATCTTATATAGAACTACATCTCCGTTGTTCATGGTACTCTCAGCATTCTTCTATAAAACTACACCTCTGTTGCCTCTAATTTTCCCACTCTCCCGTTTATTTATTATCAAAGACTTGCATTCATGCTAATCATCCCCACTACTCCATAAGCTGAGCTAGTCCCCACACTTGCCTGTTGATAGTCCCCACTATAAGCTCAGCTAGTCCCACACTTGCCTGTTGATAGTCCCCACTATAAGCTCAGCTAGTCCCAAACTTGCCTGTTGGTAGTCCCCACTATAAGCTCAGCTAGTCCCCACACTTGCCTGTTGGTAGTCCCCACTATAAGCTCAGCTAGTCCCCACACTTGCCTGTTGATAGTCCCCACTATAAGCTCAGCTAGTCCCACACTTGCCTGTTGATAGTCCCCACTATAAGCTCAGCTAGTCCCACACTTGCCTGTTGATAGTCCCCACTATAAGCTCAGCTAGTCCCACACTTGCCTGTTGATAGTCCCCACTATAAGCTCAGCTAGTCCCACACTTGCCTGTTGGTAGTCCCCACTATAAGCTCAGCTAGTCCCACACTTGCCTGTTGATAGTCCCCACTATAAGCTCAGCTAGTCCCACACTTGCCTGTTGGTAGTCCCCACTATAAGCTCAGCTAGTCCCACACTTGCCTGTTGGTAGTCCCCACTATAAGCTCAGCTAGTCCCAAACTTGCCTGTTGGTAGTCCCCACTATAAGCTCAGCTAGTCCCACACTTGCCTGTTGGTAGTCCCCACTATAAGCTCAGTTAGTCCCAAACTTGCCTGTTGGTAGTCCCCACTATAAGCTCAGCTAGTCTCAAACTAAAACTAATCTGGAGGTGTTGATAGAGTCAAATTTTGTACGGAGCTTAATCAATAATATAAGAAAAAGACAATCTTCATGTTTTGGCTATGTTATGAGACGAGGTTTGGAGGCAAGACTGAAGACAACAGAGACAGAGGGCGACAACTTGAGAAAATATTAGACAGTTTAACATCCTGGCACAACAAGGCAGCAACAACGATCTTGATACATAATACTGGAGATAGAGAGCTGTGAAGAGCCATGATCGCTACACCAACCGGCATGGCACCTAATGAATGAAGTTCCAAACTATATGGTAATCCTTACTATAAGCTCAAATAGTCGCACAGTAGCTCTTGCTTTAAGTGCTGCGAGCCCTCTTTTGCATTGATGTATCGTTTATTCAACATGATGGTTGAAAGATAGACTGCAATCATAGGCTACTCCCAGAAAAAACGCAGACAATCACAGTGCTCAATGTTTTGCCCATTTAAAGTGACACCGGAAAAGTCATTCTTGATGGTCAGACATGTCTGTTGATATTTCCCACTGTTAAGTTTACCTGGTCTCAGACTTACCTGTTGGATGAAACTGAATAAACTCCATATCCTCATTTGCTAGTCCAGCTCTGTTAATGATGGCAGTCCCGTCACCTGTACAGGTGTGTGCTGATGTGCAGGAGAAGTAGGTGCGCCCATACCCACTGGAACAAATACAAATGTAAAATGACAAGTCAGAGACTGAGAAAACTAAGTAGATACAAGTGCATACTTCACAAAGTGTACATGCAGTTGTAACAGTTTCTCATGCTCAGTGATCCAAGTCTGCTGTCTGTCTATTCATCATGACCTTTCCACACTTATCTAAATGTATAAGGACAGAGGTGTTTAGAGGGATATTTCTGCTGATGTCTCTAATCTGTTGTAAACTCTTGAATTTGACATTGGCTGCTAAAGAGTTTTAAGCTCAGCAGCTCTAGAAAATTAACAAGTAGTGCACTAGCAATGATGGTGCAGGCACAGAAGATCAAACAAAATCAGTTGATGAACTAACAAATACAGTACTCACCCTGTAGCAATAACAGTGTTCTTGCTATGAAATCTGTGAATGGAACCATCTTCCAGACAAAGCGCTATCACTCCTCTGCATTCACCATCTTCCATTATTAGGTCAAGGGCAAAGTATTCAACAAAATAGTTTGTATCATACTTCAAAGACTGTGAATAAAAGATAGTTGATTTTTGACATTGTGTTTACAAATTTAGAAGATTGTATCCCATACAAATCTTATCCGTCAACTAGCTGAGACTTACCTTATTGTGTTTACAAATTTAGAAGATTGTATCCCTTACAAATCTTATCTGTCAACTAGCTGAGACTTACCTTATTGTGTTTACAAATTTAGAAGATTGTATCCCTTACAAATCTTATCTGTCAACTAGCTGAGACTTACCTTATTGTGTTTACAAATTTAGAAGATTGTATCCCTTACAAATCTTATCCGTCAACTAGCTGAGACTTACCTTATTGTGTTTACAAATTTAGAAGATTGTATCCCTTACAAATCTTATGTCAACTAGCTGAGATTTACCTTATTGTGTTACAAATTTAGAAGATTGTATCCCTTACAAATCTTATCTGTCAACTAGCAGAGACTTACCTTATTGTGTTTACAAATTTAGAAGATTGTATCCCTTACAAATCTTATCTGTCAACTAGCAGAGACGTACCTTATTGTGTTTACAAATTTAGAAGATTGTATCCCTTACAAATCTTATCTGTCAACTAGCAGAGACTTACCTTATTTTTTTACAAATTTAGAAGATCATTCAATACTCTTACATAGCTTTGCTGAAAGACATGAAAATCTTATCTGTCAACTAGCAGAGGACCCCCCCCCCCCCCCTCCAATTGTGTGCAGAATATTTGTTTTATTCCACCCACCAGTATTGACAAATTATCAAAATACTCTTCACACAAAATAGAAAAAGAATTCTGTATGGAAATATACAATTTTATTGTTATTGTGATACACAATGATCCTTCTGGAAAATGATAGCTATGTGGAATCCTAGCACCACAAAAGCATCCATTCTGATATGTGACAAAAGTGAGGTCCCTTTTACATATCACTTTGGTGTATTGGGGAATAATATGTTAGGTCTGTATTATTTATTGATGACAAGGCATATACCCAAAATATGCATACCATGATTTACTTTCCTAGAAGATCTGGTACTCATTTCCTTAATCTGGGTTGATCTAGGAGCAATTGATGATCTAAACATATTTCCAGTTAATTAGAAATAAAACCTTGGACTACATGACTAGAAAGCCAATGCACTAACTACTGAGTTAGCATGGTTCCCCATTAATGCTTACAAAGTAAACAAAATACTCGTCCTATTTAACTGCTTATATTAAATGGGGGGGGGGGGGGGAGAAGAGAATGCAGTAAAATTGTATACAATATAAGATATAAATATTATTTATGTAAATATCATCATGTGACATATTCTTTCCAGAACATAATCTTATTTATGGATTCTCTGAACACATCGCAATTCTGAGCAAGTTGACCTACCACAGCTAGAGACATGTATAAATAATCTGATAATTCACTGCACCATCATTGTCTTGGGCACCAGCACCATCACCCTCTTCCCCTGATGCTGTTAACTTTTCCTCCAGCTATTAGTCTTTCCATGTTGTTATGTCTCTTTATACGACCAAAAAAACACAGCTTCCTTGTTAGCATGTTGTTAAGGAGTCAGCCCTCTTCAACATTTATTGATCTTAACACTTCTTGATTTGTCTTTTTAGCTGTCTATGGTATATGTAAAATTTTATGTAGCATCTCATTTAGAAAGCAGCGATCCTCTTCATATTGTTTTATTTAACGTTCATGCCTCGCAACCATATATTGCCACTGGAAATATGCATGTTCTGATTATACATAGTTTGGTTTTGCTACTGGTATCTTGCCAAAGATTCTTCATTTGGGCAAGTTTCAATGTCACCATTGCAATTCTTCTCTGATATCTACAGCACAATCTCCAGAGCTATTTATACTAGTACATAAATACTCAAAATTTTTTACATCCTTCTAGTTCAAAATTGTCAATTATTATCATTGTTTGCATTTTCACTTAATCCGTTGTCATAATTTTTGCTTTCTTCATATTTAAGTACAGGTTTGGGCTTCACTGTGTTTTTGGTTGATAGTAACATTTGCTTTAGACCATCGTTTTTTTGTTACGAGAACTGTGCCAACAGCACATCCGATTTCTGGGATTTTCTGACCGCCAGTGGTAAGAGGTTGAAAATCAGCAAATGTCATGTCGTCTTTTACATTTCTCATTATGTTTTCAGCGTAATGTTGAACAGGTACAGTGATAGTGTGCATCCTTGTCTAACTCTTTTCTGTACATTAAACCATGCACCATATAGTCATAACTATTTTTAATGTAAATATATACAGAAAAAAAACACCTGTTTTATGTAGAATAATTGAATGAATAAGACCTTTCAACCAAAACTTTATCCAGATAGAGACGATAAAATTGAATGTAGATTACATGTCAGTGATGTCATAGATACTGACACATGTCAGGGATATGGTAGATTTGACACATGTCAGGGATGTGGTAGATACTGACACATGTCAGCAATGTGGTAGATACTGACACATGTCAACAATATGGTTGATACTGACACATGTCAGCGATGTGGTAGAGACTGACACATGTCAGTGATGTGGTAGATACTGACACATGTCAGTGATGTGGTAGAGACTGACACATGTCAGCAATATGGTTGATACTGACACATGTCAGCAATATGGTTGATACTGACACATGTCAGAGATGTGGTAGATACTGACACATGTCAGGGATGTGGTAGATACTGACACATGTCAGTGATGTGATAGATAAAGTACACGTCTAAGAATATAACATAGGACAAAGACAGATGAAAACAAATGAAAACATTAGGCCTTTATTCTAGTGATCAACAGGTGGAGAAGTCAGCATTATCTCAGTAACTTTATTCTAGTGACCAACAGATGGAGAAGTCAGCATTATCTCAGTAACTTTATTCTAGTGACCAACAGATGGAGAAGTCAACATTATCTCAGTAACTTTATTCTAGTGATCAACAGGTGGAGAAGTCAGCATTATCTCAGTAACTTTATTCTAGTGATCAACAGGTGGAGAAGTCAGCATTATCTCAGTAACTTTATTCTAGTGATCAACAGGTGGTGTGGTCAGCATTATGTCAGTCACATATACATTTTCCTGATATTTTTTCTGGTCTGGGATTAGATGTAGCAAAACAGCACTCTTTAGTGAGTAATGCTGTGATTGGTTACACAGTATTCAGTAAAGATTGGACCAAAACTTAACACAAAGTTCTCCAAACAACTCTATCCTCAGTCATTCAATGGAGTGTAGAAAAATCACGCCAAGACCATTTTATGATGTTATCAATCCAGGAATTTCTGTCCTCCTCTCCTCCATCCACCCTCGTCTGTTCTTTGTAAAATAATTTTAGAATATGAGTCGTATCTCATTACATATCTAACCCAAACAAGTTTATCCCATTTCACCAACTGCTAAAAGTGATTCTTGGTGTCACCAACTGCTACAAGTGATTCTTGATAACCTGACAGAATGTTTATTTGCTGCTGGATAAATATATAGCTAATTCTTAACAAATGTCTGCAGGACTTGTTTTCAAAATTATGAATCCTTCTTTCCGTGTCTGCATTGTGTGTCCAACTTTCACATTCGTACAAAAGTGTACTTAGCACTAGCGATCTGAATAGATTGAGCATTACTGTAATACCGATCTTACTTTTCCTTATGATATTCAACCTTGTCATGGCAGGATGGCTGCAAGAATTTACAACGATGCACTTATGCAGTTGTCATCTGTGCTATGATACTGATTTCTAATTAGATAACAAAACATGTTGTTATCAATTTTGAAAAGATGGTTCAAACCTGGAGCATTTCTGTTATCTGAATAATTATGCTCATATTACAATCAAACCCTTAACCACCTGACAAGGACATCAGTGCAGTTGTTGATGTAGTTGTTGATCTAACAACTGCACTGCTGTAGATCCTCATAATATGTCACATACAAGCAGTCATGAATATGACAAGTAACATGGTTGCCCTTCAATGGTTGCCAATTAAAATATGGGCAACAAGTAACATATTGTTAAGATTATTTCAAAGAGAATGCAGAAAAAACATCACGATCTGATGAATGCATATAATCAATGTATACAGATATCTTACCCTCCCATAAAGAGTATGCAACAAACTGTGGCCAGTCCTGTCTGCCACACAACAGCATCTATGGGCCTGCCCTCCTTTGCCGAATTTTAAACTCTGACCTCCAAAAGCTCGTTGGTATATTTTACCATTCTCCAAACGACTGAATGGCATGCCATAGTTTTCCAGCTGAGGAGAAGCAAATTGATTATTTTTACAACATATAACCAGCACAGATAACTAACAGTTTACACAACATATAACCAGCACAGATAACTGACAGTTTACACAACATATAACCAGCACAGATAACTGACAGTTTACACAACATATAATCAGCACAGATAACTAACAGTTTACACAACATATAACCCGCACAGATAACTGACAGTTTACACAACATATAACCAGCACAGATAACTGACAGTTTACACAACATATAACCAGCACAGATAACTAACAGTTTACACATCATATAACCATCACAGATAACTAACAGTTTACACAACATATAACCATCACAGATAACTAACAGTTTACACAACATATAACCATCACAGATAACTGACAGTTTACACAACATATAACCAGCGCAGATAACTAACAGTTTACACAACATATAACCATCACAGATAACTAACAGTTTACACAACATATAATCAGCACAGATAACTAACAGTTTACACAACATATAACCATCACAGATAACTAACAGTTTGCACAACATATAACCAGCACAGATAACTGACAGTTTACACAACATATAACCAGCACAGATAACTAACAGTTTACACAACATATAACCAGCGCAGATAACTGACAGTTTACACAACATATAACCATCACAGATAACTAACAGTTTACACAACATATAACCATCACAGATAACTAACAGTTTACACCACATATAATCAGCACAGATAACTAACAGTTTACACAACATATAACCATCACAGATAACTAACAGTTTCCACAACATATAACCAGCACAGATAACTGACAGTTTACACAACATATAACCAGCACAGATAACTGACAGTTTACACAACATATAACTATCACAGATAACTGACAGTTTACACAATATATAACCATCACAGATAACTAACAGTTTACACAACATATAACCATCACAGATAACTGACAGTTTACACAACATATAACCATCACAGATAACTAACAGTTTCCACAACATATAACCAGCACAGATAACTGACAGTTTACACAACATATAACCAGCACAGATAACTGACAGTTTGCACAACATATAACTATCACAGATAACTGACAGTTTACACAATATATAACCATCACAGATAACTAACAGTTTACACAACATATAACCATCACAGATAACTGACAGTTTACACAACATATAACCATCACAGATAACTGACAGTTTACACAACATATAACCAGCACAGATAACTGACAGTTTACACAACATATAACCATCACAGATAACTAACAGTTTACACAACATATAACCATCACAGATAACTGACAGTTTACACAACATATAACCATCACAGATAACTAACAGTTTACACAACATATAACCATCACAGATAACTAACAGTTTGCACAACATATAACCAGCACAGATAACTGACAGTTTACACAACATATAACCATCACAGATAACTAACAGTTTACACAACATATAACCAGCGCAGATAACTGACAGTTTACACAACATATAACCATCACAGATAACTGACAGTTTACACAACATATAACCAGCACAGATAACTAACAGTTTACACCACATATAATCAGCACAGATAACTAACAGTTTACACAACATATAACCATCACAGATAACTAACAGTTTCCACAACATATAACCAGCACAGATAACTGACAGTTTACACAACATATAACCATCACAGATAACTAACAGTTTACACAACATATAACCATCACAGATAACTAACAGTTTACACAACATATAACCATCACAGATAACTAACAGTTTACACAACATATAACCATCACAGATAACTAACAGTTTACACAACATATAACCATCACAGATAACTAACAGTTTACACAACATATAACCATCACAGATAACTAACAGTTTCCACAACATATAACCAGCACAGATAACTGACAGTTTACACAACATATAACCAGCACAGATAACTGACAGTTTACACAACATATAACCAGTGCAGATAACTGACAGTTTACACAACATATAACCATCACAGATAACTAACAGTTTACACAACATATAACCATCACAGATAACTAACAGTTTACACAACATATAATCAGCACAGATAACTAACAGTTTACACAACATATAACCATCACAGATAACTGACAGTTTACACAACATATAACCATCACAGATAACTAACAGTTTACACAACATATAACCAGCACAGATAACTGACAGTTTACACAACATATAACCAGCACAGATAACAGACAGTTTACACAACATATAACCAGCACAGATAACTGACAGTTTACACAACATATAACCATCACAGATAACTGACAGTTTACACAACATATAACCATCACAGATAACTGACAGTTTACACAACATATAACCATCACAGATAACTAACAGTTTACACAACATATAACCATCACAGATAACTGACAGTTTACACAACATATAACCAGCACAGATAACTGACAGTTTACACAACATATAACCATCACAGATAACTAACAGTTTACACAACATATAACCATCACAGATAACTGACAGTTTACACAACATATAACCATCACAGATAACTGACAGTTTACACAACATATAACCAGCACAGATAACTAACAGTTTACACCACATATAATCAGCACAGATAACTAACAGTTTACACAACATATAACCATCACAGATAACTAACAGTTTCCACAACATATAACCAGCACAGATAACTGACAGTTTACACAACATATAACCATCACAGATAACTAACAGTTTACACAACATATAACCATCACAGATAACTAACAGTTTACACAACATATAACCAGCACAGATAACTAACAGTTTACACAACATATAACCATCACAGATAACTAACAGTTTACACAACATATAACCATCACAGATAACTAACAGTTTACACAACATATAACCATCACAGATAACTAACAGTTTCCACAACATATAACCAGCACAGATAACTGACAGTTTACACAACATATAACCAGCACAGATAACTGACAGTTTACATAACATATAACCAGTGCAGATAACTGACAGTTTACACAACATATAACCATCACAGATAACTAACAGTTTACACAACATATAACCATCACAGATAACTAACAGTTTACACAACATATAATCAGCACAGATAACTAACAGTTTACACAACATATAACCATCACAGATAACTGACAGTTTACACAACATATAACCAGCACAGATAACTGACAGTTTACACAACATATAACCAGCACAGATAACTGACAGTTTACACAACATATAACCATCACAGATAACTGACAGTTTACACAACATATAACCATCACAGATAACTGACAGTTTACACAACATATAACCATCACAGATAACTAACAGTTTACACAACATATAACCATCACAGATAACTGACAGTTTACACAACATATAACCAGCACAGATAACTGACAGTTTACACAACATATAACCATCACAGATAACTAACAGTTTACACAACATATAACCATCACAGATAACTGACAGTTTACACAACATATAACCATCACAGATAACTGACAGTTTACACAACATATAACCAGCACAGATAACTGACAGTTTACACAACATATAACCATCACAGATAACTAACAGTTTACACAACATATAACCATCACAGATAACTGACAGTTTACACAACATATAACCATCACAGATAACTAACAGTTTACACAACATATAACCATTACAGATAACTGACAGTTTACACAACATATAACCAGCAGAGATAACTAACAGTTTACACAACATATAACCAGCACAGATAACTGACAGTTTAGACAACATATAACCATCACAGATAACTGACAGTTTACACAACATATAACCATCACAGATAACTAACAGTTTACACAACATATAACCAGCACAGATAACTGACAGTTTACACAACATATAACCATCACAGATAACTGACAGTTTACACAACATATAACCATCACAGATAACTGACAGTTTAGACAACATATAACCATCACAGATAACTGACAGTTTACACAACATATAACCAGCACAGATAACTAACAGTTTACACAACATATAACCATCACAGATAACTGACAGTTTACACAACATATAACCATCACAGATAACTGACAGTTTAGACAACATATAACCATCACAGATAACTAACAGTTTAGACAACATATAACCAGCACAGATAACTAACAGTTTACACAACATATAACCATCACAGATAACTAACAGTTTACACAACATATAACCAGCACAGATAACTAACAGTTTACACAACATATAACCACACACATTACATGAACAAACCTATATGATAGCTGTAGGAGCCGAATGACACATGTACAAACCTATATGACAGCTGTAGGAGCCGAATGACACATGAACAAACCTTTATGACAGCTGTAGGAGCCGAATGACACATGTTATGAACAAACCTCTATGACAGATTTAGGGGCCTCCTCACACATGTAATGAATAGCATCCTGGTCGCCCAACCAGTCAGAACCCTTGACAGTGTCATAGAAGTGATATTGCCAATGATCCTCCTCCATGTGACCAAGGGCTGCATTAATACCACCCTGACAAGTGTATCATTTTATCAAGTTAGTTCATGTACACAGAAATAGCAAGGGCAGGGAAAACATATGAAAGACAAGAGAAGGTCATTGTTAGACAGATAAAATAATTGTAGCATAAGAAAACATATTTTAAGAACAGAAAAAGCTGTAGAAGGAATACATAACTTATAAGTATGGCAGGGAAAGTCAGAAGGTTACATACAAACAAGTCTGAGACAGGTAAGACAAGGTTACATACACTAAAGTCTGAGGCAGGTAAGACAAAGTTACATACACACAAGTCTGAGACAGGTTGGACAAGTTTACAACACATATAAGTCTGAGGCATTGAAGACACTGGAAGGTTACATACACACAACTCTGAGACAGGGAAGATACTGGAAGGTTAATATACACACACGTCTGAGACAAGGAAGACAATGGAAAGTTACATACACACAAGTCTGAGACAGGGAAGACAATGGAAGGTTACATACACACAAGTCTGAGACAGGGAAGACAAGGTTTCAATACACACAAGTCTGAGACAGGTAGGACAAGGTTACATTACAACAAGTCTGAGACAGGGAAGACACTGGAAGATTACATATACACAAGTCTGAGACAGGGAAGATACTGAAAGGTTACATACAAACAAGTCTGAGACAGGGAAGACACTGGAAGGTTACATACACACAATACTGAGACAGGGAAGATACTGGAAGGTTACATACACACAATACTGAGACAGGGAAGATACTGGAAGGTTACATACACACAATACAGAGACAGGGAAGATACTGGTTACGTACACACAATACAGAGATAGGGAAGATACTGGTTACATACACACAATACAAAGACAGGGAAGATACTGGAAGGTTACATACACACAATACAAAGACAGGGAAGATACTGGAAGGTTACATACACACAATACAGAGACAGGGAAGATACTGGAAGGTTACATACACACAATACAGAGACAGGGAATATACTGGAAGGTTACATACACACAATACAGAGACAGGGAAGATACTGATTACATACACACAATACAGAGACAGGGAAGATACTGGAAGGTTACATACACACAATACAGAGACAGGGAAGATACTGGTTACATACACACAATACTGAGACCAAAGACATTGGAATGTTACATACACAAGTCTGAGACAGATAGACATTGCAAGTCTGCTTTATGTGATGAAATTCTTCTTTGACATATGATATTTTACTAATTATCCTGTTGTTTCCTGAATTACCGACCTGTGCAGCTACTGTGTGTGATCGTGTGGGAAACAACTTAGTTATGCAGGCAGTCTTGAAGCCCTCGTTGGCAAGTCCAAAAGCAGCCCTCAATCCTGCACCTCCAGCTCCAACAACAACGGCATCGTACTTGTGGTCTACAACTGGGTAATCTCTGGAAATCTGAATACACAAACATGCACGTTATTCTATTTCTAGAAATGTTGATGCAAAATGTGTTGTTTTTTTTGGTGTATTTGAATATAAGTTATAACATTCATTTGTTTGAGTTTGTTTTAATGTTAACTAAATGTTAACTTAGTAACTCAGATTGTTTAAATAGGAGGTTTATTATATGAATAGAACTGGCTGGGATATGTGTACTTGATGAATCATCAACTAATGTTGACTCTAGCTATCTATTTATTGTCTTCTCCAAAAGTGCTGTCAGGTATCGTGGGGAGTTGGAAGTTTTCTATCTATTATCTTCTTCACAATTGCTGTCAGGTGTCATGGGGAGTTGAAGTTTTGTGTCTTTGATCAACTTTGTTGCACCTGTCATGGTTAGGCCGTGATTTTTAATCTCTATCTCGCTATGAGAAAAAATATTTTCCAAAAACATTCCCGTTATTTAGCGATATGGACAGATTTATTCACCAACCACTATGACCATCTTTGAAAAGATTAAACACATACGTACTGTAATGTCATGTGATCGAAATCTGCAAATCGTAACAGTTGTTTTAAACTTCCGCTTACCGGCACGATACAAGACCTTATGGATAGTAGAAAAACATAATCAAAATCGGGAAACATCCAGTGTGGAATCCAGTGGCCAGCCATTAATATGTATAATTAATGTACAATCAAAATGTATTGTTATATAGGCGTAGATATCTGTAGATAAAGGCCTAGTATAGTATATGCCTTATATCGCGTTGGTTTCGTTAAAATGACATTATTGAACAAGTATGGATGGAGTAACAGATGGAGTTTACCGATCAAGACCAGATCTGTGTTTTTCAAACACAGTATGTTACTTTTCTATACATTTCTAGCTATACGCTATGGCCCTTGCTTGCCTTGCTCCATCATGGGTAGAAGAGTTCTCTGGAGATAACCTTCTTGTATTTATTGTCTATTGTCTTTCTCCAAGTGGTTTATTATCCACTCTTACCATTAAGCGTAGGGAGTGATTGGAGCTCGAGCTTGTGCTTCAAGGCCAGATGTGTTGCCTCAGCTGTGCTTTAACCGTATTTGTTCAAGATGTCCCTGATGTTTTCTATCCATCTCTTCCATGGTCTTACTCTAGCTTTATACCCAGATCTCATTTGGTTATATGACTTCACATGTAACTTGTCATGATGCATTCTCATAATGTGGCCAAACCACTTGATCTGCTGCCTTCCTATATATTATGTGCAAGGTGCTATTCTTATTATATCCCTGATATCTTCATTTCGTAATCTGTTGAGCCTGGTGACCCCTGCACATTTTCTCAAGCATTTGATCTCACATGTCACTTTCTTTCTGTAATGTGAACATGAGAGAGATTATATTATATATAAATGCAATATAAAATAAAATATAAATACACTGCTCTATATATTTATTGTTGTTATATTTAGTTCCCCATTGATATTATGTTATTTTGTTCAGGAAAATACACAAATACAATAGATTTAGGTGTGTACAGTGTGTAAAATCAGTTTTCAATGTTGCCATGTTTGAAAAAAATTAAGTCACACAATTTTTGAAAAACATTTTTGTGATTTGATTTTTTTCCGTTTTATAACCTTCTCACGTTTGTTCAATCATACATACGTACACAGACAACGCTTAGCCCCATATATGCAGATTTCCATTCTTTATCTCAAGGGTGCCAGCTGTGCACACATCTCTATGAAACTGTTGATTACCACCTCAGCGGTGGATGACTTCTGGAAAATGCTTCTCCCATATCCCTGCATGATATGGTCTTTACTATCTTTCTGATGTCTTCATTTCTCATTCTGTCTCTTCTGGTGATGTTTATAGCCGTTCTCAGGCATTTCAACTCACATGCTGTAATCTTTCTCATGAGTGTTTTTATCAGGGGGCCATGCCTGGCACTGGTAATGTTATACGTTGGTATAAAGATGGTGTTTATTATATATGATGTTTGGTCGCCATGTTAATCACTGGGTTTTTAAACAGAAGTGATAGTTTAATGTTGACATAGTAACCAAAATAATTTTTTAAGAAGAATTATCGTGATCTGAAGATGAGAGGGTGTGGTTAAAATGTATTTTAAGAAGAATTATCGTGATCTGAAGATGAGAGGGTGTGGTTAAAATGTATTTTAAGAAGAATTATATGGATCTGAAGATGAGAGGGTGTGGTTAAAATGTATTTTTAAGAATTCTAATATAGCTGAATAATTGGGTCAGAACACAAAAACAAAATACAAGAAGCAGAGACTTGTTTCTAAATGTTGACAAATGGATAACCAATTATTGTAATGTGTATTGCAGCACTTATGAATATGCTTTAGTCTTTCTGCATGAGTTGGTGAATTTTTCAAACAGTTCATTTTTTACACAAACATGCATGCAAAATTGATCCATAAAAAATTGTCACACACTTTTATCAAAATATATTTGTACATTCATGTATCTTTTAGTTTCATTTATTATATTCCAAGTGTATTGTGCCATCACAAAAAAGCTTCACTACATTTTTTTTTAAAGACACTGCATCATGAAACAAATAATTATGGCAAAACAGGTTAAAAAAATGTACAGCCTGTAAAAATTAAAATAATATTTTAAAATTATAATTTGGTATTTCAGCAGGCTACGTATATTTCTGCATGTTGTTAAGAAGAGTGACCCACTTAGTTCTGATCATACACTTTTCTATCTTGTGCAGCATACTTTGAGAGTTCGATAGAATCACTGAGTCTGTTGGTGATGATGTCGCCAGCCAAGTGAGAGTTTGCTGTCACCACCTTTATTTCCATTCTCATACTCAGGGGTAACAGTTGACTTCTCAGCTAATTTCTTGCCATTTTGGTAGGCCACGAAACCCCAACCACACCTGTTTGTTTCTGGTGTTACTGAGCCGTCTGTGGAAATTATTGCATTGTGTGGCTTCGAGTGCTGCAGTATGAGTTCTTGGGTCATTTCTTCTATTCTGTTGGCAGCCCAGTTGTGGCACTCTCTTCCCATCTGTATCACAACTGTTGTCAATAACTTTCTCTCTTTAACAAATGTCACCCATTCACAGCCTCTTCCCACTTCCTCCAGCTCACAAACTCTGAGTAGAGTATCTTCTGCCATCCAAGACCTTCCTCTCTTGATACACCTTCCTTTTGTGTTGTCTAGAGATTGGTTTAAGAGGTGATGATCATTATTGGCGACACATTAGCACCATTGCTATCCATCGAATTATCCATGAGTCGATGCTGAGTTCACTTAGCAAATATGTCAGCTGGCCAAAGCTGACTCTAATGTAAGCATCTTCTAGATCAATCATGGCGATCACTGTTTCCTCCTTTTCCAGAAAGCCTTCAAAACAAGCCCTTGTTGATGTCATAGGTGAGGAATGCCGCATTTGTGGTCGTGTCTCTCCTCAGTCTGTATGCACCTAGAGTGTCCAGAAGTAAGCCTCTATTTTCCAAATCGAAGGCCAGTCTTCTGGCAATTATCCTCTCCAGCACCTATTGATGAACGTAAGACTAATCGTGGCCACTTTAACAGCATCACTGGTAACAAGCGATGTCGCTGATGAGGAACTGGTCTCATTGGAGGATGTAAAAGAGACCATAAAGAAAACATCAGATGGTGCACCAGGACTCGACGAAATACACTATAGCCTCCTGAAAGATATTGTAGATGACCTGCTTAAAACAATTATTGATGATTTCAACACAAGTATGAAAAAAGAGCTACCTTATCCCCCTGGCAAAGCCAGGCAAAAGACACCACCGACATCAAGAGTTATCATATCTTACAAAATATTGACGGCCAGATGTTGAAGAGTGTTGGTAGACATGTATTTAGTGTGTCAGGGATTTCTAGAAAGATTTTTGGTGTGTCATGGGTGAGAAAAAGGTTGTAGTCCTGTACTAGAGGATCTCTGTGGCAGACCAATCAAATCATTTACCAAGTGTTCGTGATGTTGTGGGGTCATTAATTCATTTATGTAATCACACTGTCAATCTCTCATTTGTCAAAAATCCTTACATTTGATGAGGTTGAAACTTTGGCATCTGTATTTCGGCCATGGACACGAAAGTGAAAATCTCTAGTAGCAACCAATGGTCTTGTGGCATTGCCAAGCTGTAGACAAGATTGACAACCATGTTACAATAAGTGAAAGTGAGAATATGGTGGAAATGAAGTGATATTAATTCAACACAAATGTGACTGTTTAATCAAGAAGCCTTTAACAAGACATACTACTAGACAAGAAAGGTTAAAATAATATCTTAAAATACAATGGATCATGGTCCTGCTACAAGAGAGATCCAGCAGGAGTTTGAGAATGAACGCTGAAGAAGAAGAATATCTTAAAATACAGAACAACTAATGACAGCATGTGCAATATCGAATTCTGAAAGGAAATCAGCAATTACATATACAACAAGCAAACAATAATTCTGATTGGTTCTCGGGTTATGGCACATTTGGTTGCTTAATATGTAGTAGTACTGTGACATCTCAGAATGTTAGTAACTCCTTCAATCCACCTTCTTCATCTTCCTGTGTATGTTGCTGTTTCTATTTTCATGTTGTATGCTCTTGTCGCTGGCCAATAAGGGTTCATTCTCATTAAGTCTCTGTTTTTCAATATGATTGACCACAGATGTTGTCCAAACAGTTCTCGTAACCTCTTCATTCCTCACATTTCTTGTTTTGTTTGCTGCTTTTCTTAGACATTTTACGCATGGTTTGCGTCTGTGGGTCTCACCAATGGCCCATTAGACAAACCACCCATGCAACAGAAAAACCTAAGTAGATGACATGCCATTATATTGAGGTTATCTATTATAGAAGCTTCATGGCATGTCATCTATACAATTATGCCTCTCATACTTTTAATTTTTTGTTATAATGTATTTTATGCCATGTTGTATTCTTTTTCTTTATTTGTTTATGTATGCACCCTCTGTGGTTGGGAGAGAGCTAGAGATTTGCTGCGCAGCAGTGGGGAGGAGGAAACTGACAGCACTGTTTTTCCTATGGCTGAGGTCCATCATAGAGGCACACTGACTCAGGACGTGATGATCCTTTTGACTTGAACATTTGGTTGCATGCCTGGAGCAATAGAGAAGTTCGGCATAACCAGTAGTCAACTGGTGGCGGGGAATGAGCACAGTGAACCCTATCTTGGCTGCAGTGGCTCGGAGCAGTTCATAGGTTGAAACCCTCCTTCCTAGTAGTGTGATAGTTTTTCTCTGCTCTGGCCCGTGGTGGGACGAAAATCCACAGACTCCCCAGCAATATAATGCCAGTACAAAACATACTAATTACAAAACGAGATCGGACGTCGCCTCGGTTATCAAGGTCCGTGGCAGGTAGTGGGTAACCAGGCTGCTCTGTCTAAGAAATTAACTGCTGGAATGCATCCAAAACATCAGCACAAACACAGACATGCACAATACACAACACAGCAACAACACCTGCATAAGCACCAAAACATTAAACCCAGAAAACCTTGGAGGGAGAACCAGCAGAGCCAAGATTTTATTAAAACAAAGTCTTCACTTAATATTCTACAACTGAACATCTGTGGAATAAGAAACAAAACACTAGAGCTCGCTAATTTACTACATGCTCATAAGATACATGTGGCCCTCTTACAGTAGACTATACACAAAGACACTGACCCATACCTGTCAGGATATACCAGCTATGCCTGTAAGTGTACCAACTGCCGTGGCATAATTACTTATACAGGAATGACATTCAGGGACAAGTCACCCAACTAACAGCCAATCCCACAGACATGCAGGTGACCATCTGGCACACTGGAGGAAAATACACAATCTACAACATATTCAGCCCACCTCAGTCAACATGCAATTTACTGGAAATCCATACAACACAATTTATCAAAACAATACTTGCTGGTGACTAATGGTCACTCACCCCATTGGGGTTACCAGAACCACAATAAGACAGGAAGATATATAGAACTCTGTGAAACAACAAACCTGTCTGTCCTTCAAGATGCAAAGTCTGTACCAACACTTTTGCACAGGAGCCATCTATCTCTCAGTCGACCTGACTTGACTATCTTTTCATCTGATATAATAGACGCTTGCTCCCTAGAAATACTTGATGACATTGGAAGTGACCACAGACCAATCCTCACCACCATAACTACACCCAACAAAGCATATTTCAAACAGAAAACTCGCTGGATCTTGGCAAGGCAGATTGGAAACTATTCCAAGAAACATCTGATTTCCTGCTAGGTAAAATCAAAAGCAATGACATAGAAACATTTACTGCAGAGGTGACAAAAGCTATCCTCAATTCAGCATCACAAAGCATCCCAAGGGGCAGTAGGAAATCATACAAACCATTCTACAACAAAGAAATGCAATCTGGAATTCTCGATAGAAAAAAAGCAAGAGAAGCCCTTGAGATCTCACCTTCACAAGAAGCAAAAATCATGTACAATAAAACATGTGCCAAAGTAAAACTAATAGTGAAGAAGGCCAAACATGATAAATGGGCAAAAACATGCGCAAATTTAGATCTAAGGAAAAATGGCAGAACGGCTTGGGGAATGATCAATAATTTGTCTGGGAAAAGAAGAACAAACGATAAACCTGTGATAGATGGAAACAGAACAATCACCACAGATCAGAAAAAGGCAGAACACTTTAACCACTTTTTTGCCAGTGTGAACAGAGTAGGGAAGCTGTTCGAGGCTGACAAGAAGCGTCTGTACCTACTGAAGCAGCTAGAAAAAGTCCAAACCTCTGGCTCAACCATATTTGATGATGACTTCAGTATGCAGGAACTCCTACAAGGGCTGAAGAAACTAAAGCCAAGAAAGTCTCCTGGACCAGATACAATTTATAATGAAATGTTAACACACATGAGCACATCAGGGAAAGAAGTACTCCTTACACTAATAAATATGACCTGGAGAAATGGAAAACTGCTTAAACATTGGAGAAATGCTCACATCTTTCCCATCCTGAAAAGTAACAAACCTCCAGATGAACCCAAAAGCTACCGCCCCATATCCCTAACATCATGTCTTGGAAATTAGCAGAACGAATGGTTAACGCATGACTTTACTGGTTCCTCGAGAGCTCAAACATCCTCTGCCATGAACAGGCTGGCTTCAGAAAAGGCAGTTGCACAGAAGACCAACTATTTAGGTTGACACAGAAAATCCATGATGGATTCCAGGAAAACAAACACACTGTAGCCACCTTCTTTGACTTACAACAGGCTTATGATCGAGTATGGAGAAAGGGTCTTTTGATGAGGATGATTGAGATGGGAATTATTGGAAAGCTATACAACTGGATAAAATTCTTCCTCATTGACAGAACAATCCAGACAAAGATAAATGATGCAATTTCATCTAAAGAAGTTCTAGAGGAAGGCTTACCACAGGGTTCTGCTTTAAGCTGCACCCTCTTTCTCATTTACATCAATGACCTTACCAAACATATCAAAGCTGAAAAAGCCCTCTATGCTGATGACTTAACAATATGGCAGAGCCATGAGAATGTTGAATGTGCTGCCAAAAGACTAAATGGAGATTTAAAAAGACTACATGAATACTGTCAAACATGGAAGCTAAAAATGAACTGTGAGAAAACTGTCTATACCATCTTTACCAATGTCATAATGTAGCCAAAGAAAATATCATCTATGGTTGGATACACAGAAATTGCCAAGAGAAGAACACCCCCACATATCTTGGAATCACGCTTGATCAGCAGCTCACCCTCAAGAAGCATGTAAAAAATATCAAAAATAAAGCACTTAAACGGTTACAACTACTGAAAAGACTCACTGGCACATCTTGGGGATCAGACAAGGATACCCTTAGAGGACTATATCTTGGTTACATACGTTCTGCTTTAGAATACAACAGTGCACTCCTCACAACATGTTCCACGACAAATGTAGAATCCCTAGACAGAGTGCAGAACAATGCCCTACGTCTTATTAGTGGAGCAATTAGATCTACACCGACGGCTGCATGTGAAATACATACGAATGTAGAACCCCTTGAGATGCGGAGAGATATGGCTGCAATGGAGGCTTATGAAAGAAGCAAACAGCCTTATACAGAAACAACAATGCACACAGTTAAAATGATTCTGAAATCTGTGAACAAAGAAAATTGGATGAACAGATGGGCCATGGGAAACACTGGGAGGGAAATCTATAAGTATATGACCCGCCCAAATCCTAAAGACAATATCAACCTCCTGGAAAGAAAAGACCATATTCCGACTGCGCACACAACATGTACAGCTTAACAATCACCTGAACAGAATACAACCACAACACACTCCAGGGTGCCGGCTGTGCACTCATCCATATGAAACTTAACCACCACCTTTTTGAATGTCCAGCGCTGGATGACATCAGGAAAATGCTTCTCCCTCCAGGGCCAGATAAATGGAACACATTATATGGAATAAAACAACAACTCACAAACACATGCATATATCACACAATGGCATGAGCCCATGGACCGCTGGATCAGCAACCAACCAACCAACCGTAGACATTTCATATGTAGTAAGCATTATCTACTGTTCTTTTGTTAGTGTCCATGACTGACATTGGTAACACAATGTTGGTATGAAGATTTAATTTATTATTTTCCTTTTGGTTTCCATTGAGATAGATTGCTTCAAGATTGGTGCAAATTCATAATTTACATGCTTTTTTGAATTCTTGTCTCAATCTCTCTGTACATTCTTCTGTAAAAATTCTCCTGATGCATTTAAATTCCTGCACTTGTTTCAGCAATTGATCATTTAAATGTTAATTGTATTGTGTTCTCTTATCTGCCTATAGACATTACTTTTGTTTTTTCTGTATTATGTATATATTTGACTGAAACACCATATATTTGATGTGAGTTTGGTGGAATAATTTGAGAAGTAGATCTAAGTGTCAAACTTAGTGGCTCATCATCATCAGGTGATGTCCACATTAAAGCTTTGCTTCAAAAGACTTGAAATACCTTCTGTCTCTTGCCTTGATGGTGCACTCTCCCAGAATGTAACCTATCCATCTCATCATGTTTTCCTCCCACTTGTATAATACCAGCGGTTATGTTTTTTATATTATAATATGTTAATACATAAAGTGAACATTAACTACAAAGACTAATAGATCAAGTCCTTAAGTCAAGTAAAGAATATGGACTGGATATAAATATTCAAAAAGCAAACATCATGACAATCAGTAAGGTCACAGAGGAACAGGTGCTAAACATAAACAGAGAGAAACTACAACAAGTAGAACATTACCAATATCTTGGGCACATAATTACAAATGATAGCAGATGTGAAACAGAAGTTAAAAGAAGAATTCTTGATTAGAAACTGGCCTCACAGCACATGGGGCATTCCCATAAGTGCTCCGCCCTCTGTTCCAGCAGCCATGGTGTTTTGAGTCTAATGCAGCTGAAAACAGACGTCGACATCAGGGCACAACTCTGGCCCTTGCGACAGGTTTCTTTGTTGTTCCACCCACCCATGTCGTACCCGTAACTAGTTCAAGCACAACGTCGGCCTGCTGGAACAACATGGTAACTGTTATTGAAGGTTACGACTACGGGGGTTAAAAGGAGAATAGGAATGTCTAAAAGTACTTTCAATGACATGAGGAAAATATTAACATCCAAACAAATTACAAACAAGTTAAGAATTAGAATTATAAAATGCTACATCTATTCTTTACTAAATGACTCATCCCAACAAGATTCACATGTCATTAATTGTTATGTCTTGAGACTGAAGTGACTCCAGTGAGTCATATTCCAATGACATTTATTTTGTCTTTTTTGGTATTTATACCAACATAAGGATGGTTCTGATTGAAAGTGTAATATGTCCATATATATATACACATTTATCAATAACTTACAAAATTATCAGTATATATATATATATATACACAAGTGGGAGAGTAACATCACAAGATGGACAGGTTACAGACTAGAAGAGTACACCACCAAAACAGGAGGCTGGAGATGTTGGAGGTATGTACCTTCGTTGCGGAGTCGGCCGTTGATGATGATGATATAATGATATATTGATTTAATCATATGGCTATGGTATATTCTAAATTCTTGAGATTTCTAGAGTAAGAGCAGAAATTTCTGCTATTGGCTAAATGTAAATGTCCAAAAAATACTAAGTTTATTATCATTATGACACTATGCTACAGCTTTTTCTCCTTTCATCAGTACCTTAGTGTACTATTCAATTCATATAAATTCTCCCTCTTGTCACTAATGTAAAACATTAAACATGCTGCAAAAAAGTTAACTATCTGCTTAAGTCTTAAAAGACTAAAAACCAAATAAATTGTATGCAAATCTAATTGACAAACTGCGTAGGACCTAGGCATTATATTGTCAAAACAAGTAGGAATTATTGTCTGAGTGTAAAGATTACAGTAATTGAGTAATTGTACTAATCGTAATTGTATTTTACAAGGTCACACTGGACATTTACAGCTGAGGACAATCAGTATCCAGACTGCAATAATGACGTGAATAAAATACAAACATCAAACAGTAAGTAACTAAGCTATGTCACCTCCTTGTATGTAAAGATGATTTATACTCGGTCAGATTCTTAATGTTTAGTTTAACTAGCAGACGGTTTACATTCATTTTACTAAGTGGACAATAGTCTGTAGCCAGGATACACGCTCCAGTTTTTTTGTTACTTGGTACAGTAGTAATTTTTCACTGTTTACTTTCAACAAAATCGTCTGAAACTGATCGACGTATTTGCAAAACAACTTTTCACAAAATATTTAGAGGTCTGCTCATAACACTGTAAAATTATTGCACACGCAATATTCAATAATCATTAGTACATGAAAATTATAAGTAACACTTACAACGTAGTTGGTTACAGCTCGCTGCGCGACTTTGGACGACAATTTTGCCATTGACGCCATGTTTCTTTCACTATACAAAACAGTGTTGCCAGATGGTTCAAACTACTATTGGCCAAATTTGATATCATCATGATCAAATGCCGACTCCGAAACGCTACAACATACCTAACATCACCAGTCTCTTGATTTGGTGGTGCACTCTGCTAGTCTGTAACCTGTCCATCTTGTGATGCTACTCTCCCACTTGTATCTATGCCTTTCTCTTGTTCTGTTCCCTTCGACGTTACCCTCAAGTAAGGTCTTCAACAACATTCAGAAAAATGAAAAATATACTGTGTAATATGACCTTGTCATTAGAGGTGAGAAAGAGAGTTCTGCAGTGCTATATAACCCCTATACTAACATATGGGTGCGAGTCTTGGACAATAAACAAACTGGAAAGTGGGAGATTGGAGGCAACTGAGATGTGGTTCTACAGAAGAATGCTGAGAATACCATGGACTGCCAGAAAAACTAATTTAGAGTTGTTAAAAGAGTTAAATGCGAAACGGACCGTAATCAAGAATATAAGAAAAAGGCAATCTTCTTTTTTTTTTGGCCACTTCATGAGACAGGCAGGTTTAGAGAACATAATCACAACAGGCAAGATTGAAGGCACCAGAGACAGAGGGTGACAACGTGAGAAAATATTAGACAGTTTGACAACCTGGCACGGCAAAGAAACAACAACGACTTTGATACATAATACTGTGGACAGAGAGCTGTGCCATGACCGCCTACGCCACCCGGCATGGCACCTGATGATGATGATGAAGGTCTTCAACAAGGTGTCATGTTTTTTTAATATGTTCAAAATGTTTTATTTGCTTGATCTTTATTTCCTTTAAGAATTCTTTCTTCATCTCAAGTGTTGTTAGAACCTCTTTGTTTTGTATTATAAATTTGATATAGAATATGGCAAACAATGACCAAACTTTGTAAGTGTGGAATGAACAGACCAGTTTAAATGAATATGTTGCGTTTGCTCTCTGATAACTAAGTTGTGTGTGTGATTTATGCCAGAATACTGATCAGGAAAGAAATAGAAAAATATATCAGCGGGTACTGGACATATCATGACAGAATGATGATGCTAAAGATCAAAGCAAACCCGTTTGATCTGGCCATTATACAAACATATGCACCAACTACAGATTACACTGAAGAAGAAATAGAACATATCATGGACATATCATGACAGAATGATGAAGATACGCACAGAGCAAACCCGTTTGATCTGGCCATTATACAAACATATGCACCAACTACAGATTACACTGAAGAAGAAATAGAACAGTACTACGAAGATCTACAACAACTACTCAAACCAGTAAAATCAACAGACATTTTAATAGTCATGGGAGACATGAATGCAAAAATAGGGAAAGGAAGACATAAGAACATTGTAGGACAATTCGGATTAGGGACAAGTAATGACAGAAGAGAACGACGCATACAGTTCTGTGAGGAGAACAACATGATCATATGTAATACATTCTTTGAACATGAAAATAGAAGATTATATACATGGAAAAGCCCTGGAGACAGAAAGAGGAACCAAATAGATTACATTATGATCAACAATAGATTTAGAAATAGTGTCAAAAACATCAAAACATACCCTGGTGCAGATATCAACTCTGACTATAATCCAGTGCTGTGCAAAATAAATGTCAAACTTAAAAAGATAGTACATAGAAGAGTCCAAGAACCACAGATAGACGCATCAGCACTAAAACAACCAGACATACAACAAAAATACCTTGTAAATGTAAGGAATAGATATGAACATCTAATGATAGAATGCATGTTTAATACATAAGGGAAAATCCAGAAGATAAAATAGACAATAAATGGAACAGCCTAAGGAAAAGTATTCAAACAGCAAATGAAAGTTTATCAATAAGAAAAACCAAGAACAAACAAACATGGTTAATAGATGAAATATTAGAGAAAATGTCAGAAAGAAAGAAAGCTAAAAATTCCACAAAATACTCAATTATAGACAAGGAGATACGTAACATGTGCAAAATAGCAAAAAAAACAATGACTAGAAACAAAATTCAGTGAAATAGAGGAGATATCCATACAACAGAAGACAAAACTAATGCATAAGGAGATAAGGCTGATCACAAATAAGAAAAATCCTATAAATGGGGGGGGGGGCTGCATTAAAGATAAAAATGGAAAAATAATATTTGATAAAACAGAAGCACTCACAAGATGGGCAGATTATGTAACAGAACTGTTCGACGACCATCGGAACAAAAAAACCAACAATACACAACAATGATGGACCAGCAATGCTGAAATCAGAAGTAGAACATGCAATAAATTCAATAAAATGTGGAAAGGCAGGAGGCTCGGACAACATAACAGCAGACATAATAAAAACTCTAAATGAGTTTGGTGTAGATACTATCACAGAAATTTGCCATGACATATACGAAACAGGCCATATACCTAAAGACCTAACATCATCAATATTCATTCTACTACCTAAGAAGCCCAGGGCTGTGGACTGTACAGAATATAGAACAATAAGTCTAATGAGCCATCTAACTAAAATACTCCTCAAGATAATACATGAAAGAATTTAGAACAAGATAGACATGGAGGTTGGTGAAGAACAATTCGGTTTTAGGAAAAACAAAGGAACCAGAGAAGCTATACTGAGTATCCGGCTAGTAATAGATAAATATATAGAAGTCCAAAAAAGTATCTATATTTGCTTCATAGACTACAGCAAGGCCTTTGACAGAGTCCAACATGAAAAATTAATCAAATGTCTTCAAGAAATAGGCATAGATGGAAAAGACATCAGACTGATTAGAAATATATATTGGGAACAAACTGCATCATTAAGGTGTGAAAACAGCTACTCTCCATGCATAGAAATAAGAAGAGGGGTAAGACAAGGATGCATCTGATCACCAAGCCTATTTAATATCTACACAGAGAATATATTTAAAAATATAGAAGAAATACCAGGACTCAAGATCAATGGGAAAATAATAAACAACCTGAGATATGCAGATGACACTGTTCTTTTGGCAGAAAGTGAGCATGAACTACAAAGACTAATAGATCAAGTCAATAAATCAAGTAATGAATATGGACTGGATATAAATATCCAAAAAACATAAACCATGATACTCAGAAAAGACACAGAAGAACAGGAGGTAAACATAAACATACAGGGAGAGAAACTACAACAAGTAAAACAGTATCAATATCTTGTACACATACTCACAAATGATGGCAGATGTGAAACAGAAGTTAAAAGGAGAATAGGAATGGCTAAAAGTACATTCAATGACATGAGAAAAATAGTAGTAACATCTAAACAAATTACAAACAAGTTAAAAATGAGAATTACAAAATGCTACATCTATTCGATACTTAATGTATGGCTCAGAAACATGGACACTACATAAACAATTAGAAGACAAAATTGATGCCTTTGAGATGTGGGTATATAGAAGAATATGGAGAACATCATTGAAAGAGAAGAAAACAAATAAAGAGGTGCTAAAGACACTTAATATGAAGAAAGATCTACTAAGAGAAATAAAGATCAGGCAAATAAAATATTTTGGACACATTAAAAGCCATGACACCTTATTGAAGACCTTACTTGAGGGTAAAGTCAAAGGGAAGCGAGCAAGAGGTAGGCAGAGATACAAATGGGAGAGTAACATCACACGATGGACAGGTTACAGTCTAGCAGAGTGCACCACCAAGACAAGAGACAGGAGATGTTGGAGATACGTTGCAGCCAACCTTCGTTGCGGAGACGGCACTTAATGATGATGATGATATGCCAGGAAGCGTGATGTATGTTGAGCCGTTTGATTTCCTCTATGTAGACCTAACACATCTTGATTTTGGCATGTTTTTAATTTAGGTGAACATCTCTAACCTGTGACTGCCCTCATAACAGCCTCCAAGCGACGAATCTATATCAACTCAACGCCATGACGGTTTTTCGCGTAATGTACCGTGCCTTGGACTTTACATGCCAAAACAAGTTCCTGTGTGACATTCTCCGAGAAGAGGGTAAGCAGTGATTTGGATTTTTGTCAACTACGTCTATGTAATACGAGATGCTCAGCTGCCAGTGAACATATCTCATGCAATTAGACTTCTGTTTCCCCGTGCGTTCTCAAGTACTGAACCTTTTTTCATCGTTTAGTCGAGATAGGGAACGCTCTATAGTAGAGTTAGGCAAAGTTTTGCTCACAAACATCTCACAAACACGCCGTCTAAATATGAGTTTCTACACATATTGTTTCTTCGCACCAGGACAATATGGTAGCCTGCCTTTTCCACACAACCTGCTACCGAAAGAATCTGAAAGCTTGTTCTCGAGCATGACCATTACTTTTGTTATTTTATTGTATTTTTTCTCACATTTTGTTTGCACATGATAATACCCTATAGCGCTTTACTTTCGTATGTACTGATATTAATACCAGCTCATTGTCCTCACTTTCCTGAGTCAAATACTATAAACCGACAGTAATAACAACCGTTGTTTTGCATCAATAATGTTTAGTTTGTGAGGACCGAGATGTGCTATTCAGAGATATTGTTTGTGTTTTGCAATTAAGTATTATACCATCTTGGTCTACATTGCACGGACATGATCATAAAGCGTTAGGTATTTTGCGTCTTCTGTTTCCAGAGTGCACCATGAGAAAGTGATTTTATGATCTAAGTTATCTGTTAATCCTGGAATTCCACAAGATTAAGGTAAATTCTTGAATATATTCAGTCTATATATAGAGGAGCAGACAGAATGTAGACCCTATACGATAGTCTCATATTCAGTATTTATTTGAACATAATTTTCTAATGTAAATTATGATAGAATCTGCCATCAGTAAAGGCCAATTAAGGAGAATATATAACATTACATTTATTTCAGAGACCCTCCATCGATGTTATTATGCGTGTTTCTCGTCATTATTAAGTGCCATCTCCTCAACGAAAGTTGGCTGCAACATTTGTGTGTTTATACTGATTTAGCAAAACTTCATTACCCTGTTCGAAAATCAATATAAAGTAACTGCGTGAAACGTAACAACAATTGTACTTACGTAAAACATAGGTTTTTAAAATTATTAAACTAAGACACGATGGACTATCACAAACACTAGAGATTGAAGGCAACAGAGACAGAGGGCAACAACGTGAGAAAATATTAGACAGATTGACAACCTGTCACTGTAGGGAAATAACAGTGGTCTTCATACATAACACTGTGGACAGAGAGCTGTGGAGAGCCGTGATTGCCCATGCCCACCGGCATGGTACCTGATGATGATGGGAGGGTTATAATGAACAAACAAAAAAAAACATACAAATTACAATACAAAAATATTTTCAACGTTTCAACCGAAAGGTCTTTATCAAGATACGCACAAAACATCGAAGGTTTCCCGCATGTCACTTCCATATTTCGGTTGGACACGTTTTGCGTGTGTGTGTTTTCATTCGTCGTCTTTTGATGTTTTGTGCGTATCTTGATAAAGTTCTTTTGGTTGAAACGGTGAAAATGTTTTGTGTATTATAATTTTTATGCGTTCTTGTTTACTCATTATAACGCCCTAGTTTTTGTGATAGTCCGCCGTGTCTTATTGGAGTAATTTTAAAAACCTGTGTTTTACTAAGTACAATTGTTGTTACGTTTAACGCAATTACCTTATATTGAATGCCGTGTTTTACGTAAGTAAAATTACCCTGTTCCAAGTTTATTAAATCAATGTGGGAATGTGGGAATCAATGTGGGAATGTGGTAATCAATGTGGGAATGCGTTAATCTAGATCAAATACCAAATAACGCCTACCATCAGCGATCTGAAGCAGACGATGAAATATGACATCGAAGATCTTCGGAACATGACACTGGGAGAATCTGGGCAGCTTGCACAGAACCGAGAGACTTATAGAGTGACAGTGAGGGCAACGTTCTGTAAAGGACATGTCACATAGAGAGATCAGCTTTGGAGATGTGACCCGGGGATTGTTTTCGGATTGCGAACGGAACATAGGACACCACGTGCATCACAAGGTCGGCACAACATACATATGTACCTGTGGTACCGATCCAATAGCTTAATTAACTCCCCGTATGTTGCAGACTGCCCAATGTACGATTCAAGTAGCACTTGGTCATGTACTGTCTCCATCAAAAACATTACGACTAGCTCAGATTCTTGAGTTGATTGCTATAACTATAACCCAAACATTGCTCATATCGTTGAGTTGGTTGCTATAACTATAACCCCAACATTGCTCATATCCTTGAGTTGATTGCTATAATTATAACCCCAACATTGCTCAGATCCTTGAATTGATTGTTATAACTATAACCCCCAACATTGTTCAGATCCCTGAGTTGATTGCTATAACTATAACCCCAACATTACTCATATCCTTGAGTTGATTGCTATAACTATAACCCCAACATTGTTCAGATCCTTGAGTTGATTGCTATAGTTAACACCAACATTGATCTTTCAATGTCTAAAGAAGATATGTTTTTCTATCTCTGTATACACCGGAAACAGTGTTGTTAGTAATATATATATATATATATATATAGTATATACATGTCTCAAGTGACATATTCTTTTCAGAACGTTGTTTTCATCGTGGATACTCTGAACGCCTCTCTGTACGGACAAACAGGCCTTAATTGGCAGAGACATATGCATACATTCTTCGATGTTGCTGGTCCATTGTCTTCTTGGTTCTCATTTTCTTCTCTCGCCTGGCACTATGCCATCCAGAATCAGGCTTTTAATACCATCATCATCATCATCAAGTGCCGTCTCCGCAGCGAAGGTTGGCTGCAACGGATCTCCAAAATCCCATGTCTCGTGCCTTGGTGGTGCACTCTGCTAGACTATAATCTCAACATCGTGTGATGTTACTCTTCCACTTGTATCTCTGCCTACCTCTTGCTTTCTTCCCTTTGACTTTACCCTCAAGTAAGGTCTTCAATAAGGTGTCATGGCTTTTAATGTGTCCAAAATATTTTATTTGCCTGATCTTTATTTCTCTTAGTAGTTCTTTCTTCATATTAAGTGTCTTTAGCACCTCTTTATTTGTTTTCTTCTCTTTCAATGATGTTCTCCCTATTCTTCTATATACCCACATCTCAAAGTCATCAATTCTGTCTTCTAATTGTTTATTTAGTGTCCATGTTTCTGAGCCATACATTAATATAGAATAGATGTAGCATTTATAATTCTCATTTTTAACTTGTTTGTAATTTGTTTAGATGTTACTACTATTTTTCTCATGTCATTGAAGGTACTTTTAGCCATTCCTATTCTCCTTTTAACTTCTGTTTCACATCTGCCATCATTTGTGACTATGTGTCCAAGATATTGATACTGTTTTACTTGTTGTAGTTTCTCTCGCTGTATGATTATATTTACCTCCTGTTCTTCTGTGTTTTTGCTGATTATCATGGTTTTTTTAATTTCTTGGATATTTATATCCAGTCCATATTCATTACTTGATTTATTGACTTGATCTATTAGTCTTTGTAGTTCATGTTCACTTTCTGCTAAAAGAACAGTGTCATCTGCATATCTCAGCTTGTTTATTATTCTCCCATTGATCTTGTGTCCTGGCATTTCTTCTATATTAGAGATATTCTCTGTGTAGATATTAAATAGGATTGGTGATCAAATGCATCCTTGTCTTACCCCTCTTTTTATTTCTATGTATGGTGAGTAGCTGTTTTCACACCTTATTGATGCAGTTTGTTCCCACTATATATTTCTAATCAATCTGATGTCTTTTCCATCTATGCCTATTTCTTGAAGACATTTGATTAATTTTTAATGTTGGACTCTGTCAAAGGCCTTGCTTTAGTATATGAAGCAAATATAGATACTTTTTTTAGACTTCTGGATATTTATCTATCACTTGTCGGATACTCAGTATAGCTTCTCTGGTTCCTTTGTTTTTCCCAAAACCGAATTGTTCTTCACCAACCTCCGTCGGTGTACCGACGGAGTTTTAATACCATCGTGTCGCTTTAAGTGTCCAAAATACTGTAGCTTCCTTCTTATGATTGTATTTAGAGGCAACACTTCATTTAATTTCAGTAATTTCAATGTTCTTCTTTTTCTCTGTATGATAGTCATTTGATCTGTCGGTAGCATTTCATTACAAATTTATTTATTCTTTTGGATATTGTCTTATTTAAAGTCCAAGTCTGGCATAGGCCTACATATGTTACCACTGGGAAAACACATGATATTAAAAAGGTTACTTTAGTGTCGTTATTACAACTTTGCCATAGCTTTCTCATTTGTGTTAATTTGAGTGTTGTAATTGCAAATCTTCTCTAAATCTTGAAATAATTTCCGGAACTGTTTATATTTTGTTCCCAGATATTTCAACTTGCTTGCACATTCTAGTTCTATAATTCTATAATGACTATGTTAATTATTGGTTTGCTCATTGTTTTGTCTTTTGTCATAATTTTTTTTTGGTGCGTTTAGGGATAAATTTTTTTATCTAACTGTTTCAGTCCCTTGGGACGTAGAGTAAGGAGCACTGTGTCGTCTGCATATCTTATTTCTCGAATCTTGTACATACCTATATGGCTGAAACTCATTTTCCTCTAGTTCTTCTCTTACATTTCTCATTATATTCTCTGCATACACGTTAAAAACATAATAAGTGATAGGCCCCGTCAATTGTTCATGCGGCTTGAGTTGAAGATGGAATCGACAAACTAATCACAAACTGGAAAAAGTAAAATTACGTAAAACATGAAAATATTAAATACACATTTTGTTCTGTAATGACAATGTCTTCGATAACTAAACTAAATAATATAATTGGTGAAAAATTCTTCATAAACAAAAATGTACACTAGGGGACACCCGGGTTTGAACCGGGGACCTCTCGATCTGCAGTCGAATGCTCTACCACTGAGCTATATCCCCTGACACCACTCTATATGTATATTTGTACAAAAGTCAACGAAATGATGCAATATAAATCTAGCCAGTTTGCACAGCTTCATGAACTTTGACCTCCTTTATCAAACTAAAAGAAAGTTGGTAGCATTTTCATTCTATTCTGTATTCATCAGTCCAGCATTTTTTGGCTGTAGCGATTTTATAGACAATATAAATACGTTCAGTAGTTTGCCAGTGCTTTACATCTGTTGCGGCGGGATTCAAACTAAGAATCGACTGTTAGGTGCTCTCTGGTTTAGTAGATGGTGATGATTATGCTTATACGAGTACTTATTGTATTAGGCCCTATACTAATGTATTGTATTCCTCGATCCAGCTGAAGACGAATGTGATGGGCCATTGACGCAAATAAAACGGCGACACAGCGCATTTCCATTATCTGGACTACATCCTGCTGGGAATCTAGTAGGACCATTGTCCTGTTACAAGAGATATCCAGCAGGAGTTTGAGAATGAATGCTGAAGAAGAAGTATTCCTTGATAAGCTGCGTTTTGATGCTCCTAATTCGACCCTAGTTATAATCCCGACCTTGACCGTCACAGGCGAGCCCTCTGCCTCGCCTCATAGCAGGGTCAAATAGTTATTTAAATAGGCACGTCAACCAACAAGAACATGTAAGGAGATCCGAGTACAAGGCCAGAGGAAGACCCAGAACAAGATGCATAGCTAATATCAAGACAACACTGAAAAAATGTGGATTCAACACAGCCAAGGCAAGCCATCTGGTCTTGGATAGACAGCCGAAACTCCAAGTCATCACCCCTAGGCCCTACGCTTAACTGCTAGTTGTGGCACAGATATCACAATGATGTGTGAAGTTTTAAATTATGATACACCACTTTCCATTATCTTGACTACATCCTGATCATCTGTAAAGTTAACGTATATAATCACATATAGGCTATATTGTAAAGTTAACATATAGAATCGTATAAAGGCTAGGCTATACTGTAAAATGAACATATAGAGTCACATATAAGGTAGGCCTATAATGTAATGCATTGAATAGCATATAGGATATAACCTACTGTAATGTTAACGTATAGAATCGCATATAGGCTATACTGTAAAATTATCGTATAGAATCCATATAGGCTATAGGCCTACTGTAACGTTTTACATGTCGAAAATGTTAAACGGTCGCAATAAAATGTAGAAAGTGTTTTAAAAAAGCCCCATCCCCCTTTTCTTCTAAGGGGTATTCGAGATTTATCAGCCCATGGAGATAAATTATTGACCGCATGCACTCTTGTCTTAAAAGAAACTTTTCCCAGAAACTATGATGAAGTCCGAGGTGCCAGACCGAAAGACGCAGATGTCCCAGCCAAGGTGTAAACAATTACGCAGCGCAACTGGTTCTACAGATTGGATCTGGCTTGATTCTTGATTAGAAACTAGCATCACAGCACAAGGGACACTCCCATAAGTGCTTCACTCTCCGTGCCACCCCAGTGTATGTAGACTCAGAATTCCAGTCAGGTGTTGCTTATGCGATCTTCGGGTCTTTCCAAAAAAGGCTACTTTTCCTTTCCTCACCTCTAGACGCTTTCATTTCTGACATTCTTTGCATTTGTACGTTCTCGGCCTCTTAAACTTCATCTTCATGTTGCAATGAATTTATGAGTGCCTTAATCAAGTCTGCTTTATCTCTTCTCAGCAATGTGCCATCTATCGCAACATTGCTTGTCAATAAGTCGGCTCTCTTGTTTTCTCTAACCCCGGCATGACCAGGACAGTATATCAATGTAATGCTCTGGACAAATGAGTTATTCAATAAATCAAACTATTCCTTTCTCAGCGTACATTTTTTTACTCTTGCGCAGCATGCTTTGAGATTCTGTGAGTATTACCGAGTGTGTTGATGTATCAGTTATCAACCAATCAAGTGCTGATATAACTCCCTCTTTCTCCATCCTCATGCTCGATGTGACAGTTGTATAATGAAGATTTCTCAACCAACTTCGCGCTTTTTCTGTAGGCAATACCAACCGCTTTTATTTGTATATCTGTTGGCTAAGCCGTCTGTGTATATAATTATGTTTTGTGGCTTCGAGTGTAGCTGGGTGAGTTCATGCACTGTAATCTGGGACCTGGTACTTGTCCATTTCCGACACGCGTTATCTAGGTGTATTATAACTTTAGTCAGTGATTTATTCTCAATGTCTACCTCTACCCATTCACTGCCCTTTCCTATTTCTTCAAATTCACATAGTCTTCGCAGTGTTCCTGCAGCATCCGTCACCCATGATCTGCCACGCTTGATTCGCTCTCCCTTTTATTTATTTAAGTTGGTGTTGATCTGAAGAAATATCATAACAAGAGCAGGCCAAGAAGATAAAATAGTTTTGTTATTTTACAAGAGTAGACCAAGAAGATAACATAGTTCTGTTATATTACAAGAGTAGACTAAGAAGATAACATAGTTCTGTTATTTTACATGAGTAGACCAAGAAGATAATATAGTTCTGTTATTTTACAAGAGTAGATCAAGAAGATAATATAGTTCTGTTACTTTACAAGAGTAGATCAAGAAGTTACTCATCATGAGTTACTCATCGCAAAGCTCAAGGTAAAGATAAAAAAGACAACAAAAACTTCAATGATTACCAGATACGATATGACGTCAATACCGAAAGAATACAACATCGAAATTCAAAACAAATTCGAAAAATTACTAGAAATACAAGAAGAATACTCTCCAAATGAACTTGAAAACAAAGTAAGTGACATTTTCAATGACTGTGCAAAAAACATGCTACACAAAAAGAGAAGGAAGAAGAAAGAGTATATATCAGAAGAAATTATGAGCATTATCCAAGAAAGAAGACACATCAAAAATAGTTGTAAAAACAGAACAAATTATAGAAGCCTGTCAAGAGATATACAAAGAAGAATTAGGCAAGACAAGCAAAACTACATAAACAAAATATGCCTGGAAATAGAAGGGCACAAAAGCCAAGTTAACAGTAAAACGATGTTCGAAAATGTACGACACCTAAGAGACAGCAAACCTCAACCATCATTAAAAGTGCTGAAAGATAAACAAGGAAACATACTAACAGAAGGGAAGCATATCTTACATAGATGGAAGGAATACTGCAGTGAGATGTATAATGACCCAAGAAAAACCAAAAACAGAACAATAAACGAATATGAAAAGGAGCCAGAACCCACAAAGAAGAAGTAAGATACGCAATAGAAAGTTTAAAGAAAGGTAAAGCCCCAGGCAATGATGGCTTAACAACTGAAATGATACACGCAGGCGGAGAGGCCGGAATCAAGATTTACCACAAACTCTGCTGCAAAATATGGGAAAGCGGTACATGGCCGGATGAATGGAAAAAATCATTATATATACCCCTCCCAAAAAAAGGCGAGCTTCAGATTTGCTCTAACTACTGAACTATAGCCCTTATAAGTCAAGCAAGTAAAATAATGTTAAACATCATAATGCAAAGAATCAAACAGAAATTAGAGATGGAGATAAACGAAACACAGGCTGGTTTCAGATCGGGCAGAGGAACAAGAGATCACATTCTTAACATGAGATTGATCATAGAAAAGTGTAGGGAATTTTCAACTGACCTGCACATGTGTTTCATAGATTACTCCAAAGCGTTCGACTGCGTCCAACACCAGCAACTATGGGAGATAATGAACAGCATGGGTTTCCCAAGACATCTGATTCATCTAATAGAGGAACTTTACCAAGATCAAAAGGCTGCAGTGAAGTTAGAGGACGATCTCTCAGAGTGGTTTGAGGTACAGAGTGGAGTAAAGCAAGGGTGCACACTCTCCCCATACCTGTTCAACATCTACGCTGAAAGTATAATGAGGAACGTGAGAGAAGACATACACAACACTGACTACCACGCTTTAAACATAGGTGGATTCCTAATCCCGGAACTACGCTACGCAGACGACACAGTACTTCTTTCAAACGATAGAAAGGGATTGGAACAACTAATCAAGAACACAAAGAAATATAGCGAAGCACAAAATTTGTATTTAAACACGCAGAAAACAAAAATCATGTCAACAGATGTAACAACATAACAACCAAAAATCAGAATAGACAATACCGAGATAGAATGTGTGGATAAATTTGAAAACTTAGGAGCAAACATCAACGGGGCAGGAGACTGCATGGCAGAAATAAGGAAGAGATTGGCAATGGCATATTGCAAAATAACACGGCTGAAAAACATATGGAAAAACAACAAAATAGAAACGAAAGTGCTAATGTTACGAATAAGTAAAACAGCGGCAAAGAGGATCAACGCCTTCGAGCTGAAATGCTACAGGAAGATACTTAGAATATCATGGAAGGATAAAATCAGAAACTCAGATATTATAAACACACTGAATATTCCAGAGTGTTGGTTACTAAACACAATAACAAAAAGAAAACTACGCGTGATTGGTCATATAAAGAGACATAACTGTTTAGAAAGACAAATAATGGAGGGAAGAGTACCTGGGAAGAGGAGAAGGGGCAGACCAAGAAGACGATGGACTGACGACATTAAAGATAACATGAATACATCGCTAGAAAATGCAAGCCACATCGCCCAAGACAGAGAGAGGTTCAGAGAGTTTATTGGGAAGACAATGTTCTGGAAGGAATACGTCACATGACACAGACCAAGAAGATATATAGTTCTATTATTTTACAAGAGTAGACCAAGAAGATAAAATAGTTCTGTTATTTTACAAGAGTAGACCAAGAAGATAATATAGTTCTGTTATTTTACAAGAGTAGACCAAAAAGATATATAGTTCTATTATTTTACAAGAGTAGACCAAGAAGATATATAGTTCTGTTATTTTACAAGAGTAGATCAAGAAGATATATAGTTCTATTATTTTAAGCAACTTTTCCTTCAATATTTCATGTTTGAATTGGAACTTTGTCGTAATTAAGCAGAAAAGATGGGGAAGGGGGTTGATGTCTTTGAATTCTTGTAGACAGTGAGAAGGGCAGGTGGGTGACGTTAAATTGTGACAGTGAGAGGGGCAGGTGGGTGACGTTAAATTGTTGACAGTGAGAGGGGCAGGTGGGTGACGTTAAATTGTTGACAGTGAGAGGGGCAGGTGGGTGACGTTAAATTGTTGACAGTGAGAGGGGCAGGTGGGTGACGTTAAATTGTTGACAGTGAGAGGGGCAGGTGGGTGACGTTAAATTGTTGACAGAGAGAGGGGCAGGTGGGTGACGCTGTGTATGTCCCAGCCCGGATGACTATACACATATATATATTTGATATCGAAGCTGCGCTAATACTGGCACAATAATTGTTTCTATCAGGAGACATTAGAAAACATACACCACCGTGAACATACAATATTGAGAACTTCCAGTAAGGGAAAGTATTTGGTAAGTTGATTATTGTCCTCGCATATCCCAAATGGCCATAGATGTTCAGATGCTCAGTTTCAGTAAATCTCATAGAATATAGTAGTTGTATTTTCCGGTTCTATGTTTTTATATACACATTTGTTTTACGTGTTCTATATACTATATAGCCAAACACAGCACCATCCTCTACGGCAGTGAAACATATGCACCAGGAGAGGACAACAAAACCGCTTACACGTGCTACTTATAATTCTTGCAGTTTGGTTATGTGGTCAGTCATTCAGTAACTGGTGGATTGCAAACATCAGGCAATGCTACAATTTTTTTTCTATGCTCAGTCTGTACAGACACAGATACCTAGGGTACACTAGGGGAATGTAGATGGAAAAATTAACTAGTGTAAACTATGGGAATGTAGATGGAAAAATTAACTAGGGTACTCTATGGCAATGTAGATGGAAAAATTAACTAGGGTACACTAGGGGAATGTAGATGGAAAAAGTAACTAGGGTACACTAGGGGAATATAGATACTGAAGTGTCTACTTTATGGAGAATTAAAGTTTGGAAAAGATACTAGGATTGAGCTCTACTTTGGCACAAAGACCCGTATGCAAACACGATATATGACCCCTACATTATACATGCATTGATACGGAATAATGAAAATAAGACTCGATCGTGTTACGTGGAGAGGAAATAAAACTCGATCGTGTTACATGGAGGGGAAATAAGACTCCATCGTGTTACATGGAGGGGAAATAAGACTCGATCGTGTTACGTGGAGGGGAAATAAGACTCCATCGTGTTACGTGGAGGGGAAATAAGACTCCATCGTGTTACGTGGAGGGGAAATAAGACTCGATCGTGTTACGTGGAGGGGAAATAAGACTCGATCGTGTTACGTGGAGGGGAAATAAGACTCGATCGTGTTACGTGGAGGGGAAATAAGACTCGATCGTGTTACATGGAGGGGAAATAAGACTCGATCGTGTTACGTGGAGGGGAAATAAGACTCGATCGTGTTACATGGAGGGGAAATAAGACTCGATCGTGTTACGTGGAGGAGAAATAAGACTCGATCGTGTTACGTGGAGGAGAAATAAGACTCGATCGTGTTACGTGGAGGAGAAATAAGACTCGATCGTGTTACATGGAGGAGAAATAAGACTCGATCGTGTTACGTGGAGGAGAAATAAGACTCGATCGTGTTACATGGAGGGGAAATAAGACTCGATCGTCTTACGTGGAGGTGAAATAAGACTCAATCGTGTTACGTGGAGGGAAATAAGACTCGATCGTGTTACATGGAGGGGAAATAAGACTCGATCGTGTTACGTGGAGGGGAAATAAGACTCGATCGTGTTACATGGAGGGGAAATAAGACTCGATCGTGTTACGTGGAGGGGAAATAAGACTCCATCGTGTTACGTGGAGGGGAAATAAGACTCGATCGTGTTACGTGGAGGGGAAATAAGACTCGATCGTGTTACGTGGAGGGGAAATAAGACTCGATCGTGTTACGTGGAGGGGAAATAAGACTCGATCGTGTTACATGGAGGAGAAATAAGACTCGATCGTGTTACATGGAGGGGAAATAAGACTCGATCGTGTTACGTGGAGGGGAAATAAGACTCGATCGTGTTACGTGGAGGTGAAATAAGACTCGATCGTGTTACGTGGAGAGGAAATCAGACTCGATCGTGTTACATGGAGGGGAAATAAGACTCGATCGTGTTACATGGAGGGGAAATAAGACTCGATCGTGTTACATGGAGGGGAAATGTCAGGAATGGTATAAAGATAAAAGAGAAAGTGATAGCAGTTATTGAAAAGGCTGCACGTCTAAGTAGGCCCACAACTGCACATGGTGATGCAAGTGGGCTTGTGATTCCTTGTAAATGCTGTGGGGAACTCTTCGTAGCTCAGATTGGTCTTGTGAGTTACACCCTTTATCGCAAATTATATGTCGTATATGTAATGTGACGTATTCTCTCCAGAAATTTGTCTTCCAATGAACTTCTTGAACTTCCATGCGGCTTGCATTTTCCAACAACGTAATCATGTTATCTTTAATGTCGTCAGTCTGTCGTCTTCTTGGTCTGCCTTTCCTCCTCCGCCCAGGTGCTCTGCCCTCCATTATTTGTCTTTATAAACAGTCGTGTCTCTTTATGTGACCAAACAGATGCAGTTTTAATTTTGCTATCGCGTTTAGTAACCAACACTCTGGAATCTTCAATTTGTTTATAATATCTGTGTTTCCCTTTTGTTTCCTTCCATGATATTCTAAGTATCTTTCTGTAGCATTTCATCTCAAAGACACTGATGCACTTTTTCACTGTTTTACTAAAAAATACAAGTTTTTAACATTAGCAGTTTCGTTTCTATTTTTTTTCCATATGTTTTTCAAACGTGTTATTGTACAAAATTTCATTGCCAATTTCTTCCTTATCTCTGCCGTGCAGTCTCCTCTCCTGTATCATTGATATTTGTTCCTAAGTATTCGGATATATCTACACATTCTATCTCGGTATTGTCTATTCTGATTTTTTTTTGTTGTGTTGTTATATCTGTTGACATGATTTATTTGTTTTTGCGTGTTTAAATGTAAGTTTTGTGATTCTCTGTATTACTTTTTTTTACCGGACTAGTTGTTCCAATCTCTTTAAATCATTTCAGTGTCGTCAGCGTAGCGTAGTTCAGGGATTTTATAAACTACTCATGTTTAAAGCGTGGTAGTCAGCGTTGTGTATGTCTTCTCTCACATTCATCATGTATTTTATTTTCTGAGTAGATTTTGAACAGGTATGGGGAGAATGTGCATCTCTGCCTTACTCCACCCTGTACCTCAAGTTAATCTGAGATCGCCCTCTAGCTTCACTGTAGCATTTTGATCTTGGTAAAGTTCTTCTATTAGATGAATCAGATATCTTGGGAAACCCATGCTGTTCATTATCTCCCATAGTTTCTGGCGTTGGACACAGTCGAACACTTGTGAGTAATCTATGAAGCACATGTGATGGTTAGTTGAGAATTCCCTACACTTTTCTATAATAAGCCTCACGTTAAGGATGTAATCTCTTGTTCCTATGCCGAATATGAAACCGGCCTGTGTTTCCTTTATCTCTATCTCTAATTTTACTTTGATTCTTTGCATTATGTTTAGCCTTATTTTACTTGCTTGACTTATAATGGCTATAGTTCGGTAATTTGAGCAAATCTGTTTATTGGGGAAGGGTATATATATATATAATGTTGCGGGAGGTAACGACAGCAAGTAAGAGAACTGGCCACTCCACCTAATAGTTGTTGCGTCTTAGTACACGAAGAGTTATCTTCATTCCCGACGGTAGGATGCTACCATAGGACATACCTTTTATATATATATATATATATATATAATTTTTCAATTCCTCCGGCCATACCGCTTTCCCATATTTTGCAGCAGTTTGTGGTAATTTCTTATAACACAACAATAATATTATTGTCTGGAAAGCTGGAAAATTATCCATTAGCCACGCCACTCACAATTAATATAAGGGAAGTAGAGAATGATTGATCCACATCTTATTGCAGTTATGACCCTTAAAAGAGGAGCGCTGTGGTCAAGTGAACATGCTTACTATCACCTGGTTTTAGAGTGTCATGCTCGAAACCACATCCAGACACCCACAACACACAATCCGGATAGTTATTTATCACCAAACATGACCGCTCCTCCAGTCGACCCTACTGTAAATGGTTACCTGACGCATGAGTTCTATCTCTATCTATACGCTGTGTCCATTGTTTGCCTTGCGGCGTCAGGGGTGGAAGAGTTCTCTAGAAATGGCCTCCTTGTGCGCTGTTTGTAAGCTTGTTCCTGTGCCTTCTTTGACTTCTGTGATCCATCTTTTACATGTTCTGCCTCTGACTTTATAACGGTTATGTCTATGTATCATGATTATTTGTGGCATGCTATCTGTCGGTAATCTGGAAGCGCGTTAAAACCACTTGATCTGTTTTCTTTTGATGTGTTCCAATACTGGTATTGTTTTGGTTATCTGTCTGATGTTTTCGTTTCTAATTCTATCTCTTAATGACACTCCGAGTTTTCTTCGTAGACATGGCATTTCTGTTGTCACTATTTTTCTTTTGTCTTGTGTTGTCATTGTGAGTGTCCAGGTTTGGCACTGGTAGCATAGTGATGGAATAATAATATTCTTGTATAATCCAACTTACGTGTCTATGTTTACATTTTTGTTCTTGAAAATACGTGTCATCTGTCCTAGGGTCTGGTATGTTTTGTTGCATCTATTTTGTATCTCTTTACTGGTTTCCCCTTCACTCGATATAATGCTTCCTAAGTAAGTGAACTCATTTACCTGTTTAGGGTGTTTATCATCGATGGAGATAGTGATATTTCTTTCTTTCTTTGCTATTGCCATTATTTCGGTCTTTTTAATATTCATCTTCATGCTGAATTTTTGACATGTGTGGAGTCTATTCATATGGTCTTGCAATTGTTCTTCAGATGTCGCTATTAGTACTTGGTCGTCTGCACGCATGAGTTGAGGAAGGTAAAACACGGCAAGGAAGGAAACTGGTCACATTGGGAACGGTTGCATAGATGAAGCAGTAAAATATGAAGATCTTGAGTTAGTGTTTGTTAGTTATTGGGTCTGATCTCCGTTTCAATAAATATCTCAGGGTATACGGCTGATGGTTCCGGTTCTATGTTGGTTCACTACTCTTTTTGAAATCTTTATGGAGGGAAATGAACGGGCTGACCAAATAGCGTGTCTTGTCACCACAACAAACGGTCATCCTAAGGACCGATCTGATATACTTGTTGCTCTTCGTGAATCCTCACTATCAGAGGATTTTGAGAATAAACATGTCAATGTCGAGAATACTTGAATTGGGAGTGAGAATGGGGGTGGCCTGTAGAGAACATCTGATGCCCGCGTGTCCGGTAACAAAGATAAGCGTAAGTTTTTGTAGTGATGCCCGCATTTTAGCTCTCTCTAATGACTTCACCCATCCCCTACGTACATCACCTGTTTTGAATTTCTGAATCATATTCATTGAATCACTTAGTATGTGCGTATGGGAGTAGGTTACGATTCCAAGTGTTATGTTTTCATCTGTGTTATGTTTTCATCTGTGTTATGTTGTCTAGTGGGGCGGTCATCAGTGGTACCTAGCGCCAGTTATTGCTGATGCAACCTTACTATATCTCTATGTAAGATTTGTTGACTGAGGTCTTTTGTTTGTCCTGATGATGGGCTTTTAGTCGAAACGTCTTCTATCTATGTCTCGTTGTTAGGTTGTAAATCGACTTGTTTTGGTAACACTAATACCTATTTTTATTCATTTTGTAATTTGCCCTGTGTTACCCTAGCCACCCATTTCCTATTTAGGGTTGTTACCCGACACTGGAACTTGTATCCCTTGATCAACCCAGCTAATCGATTATGCGGCTTAGTACATTAAGAGCTTCATCTCTGACAGCAGATTGCTGCCATACACTTTTATCTTACACATAAAATAGTAATATTTGTTTCCTTCAAAGTTATTTTTTTAAAAATTCCTTATATACTATTTGTATTATCTATTTATTATGCGTGGCAACATGTTTATTGTAAAGGATACTGAAACATACGCAAGAGCTGACCTGAACTCTGACCATAATCCAGTGTTGTGCAAAATTAATGTAAAACTTAAAATGACAGAATTTAGAAGAAAGCAAAATAAACAGGTAGAAATATTAGCGCAGAAACAACCAGATATCGACATACAGCAAAAATATCTTGTAGAAGTAAATACAATAACACATATACGAACACCTAATAATAGAATGCATTAAACAATACAGAAAGGAGAATCCAGTGGAGAATATCGACAATAAATTGGATAACCTAAGAAAATGTATTCAAACATCAAATGAAATATTACCAGTGAGAAATCCAAGAACAAACAATCATGGATGACAGATGAAATACTAGGTAAAATGTGGAAAGAAAGAAAGCCAAAAGTACCCAAAATATGTATTGATAAACAAAGAGATACGCAACATTCGCTGAACAAAAGAACAATGGTTAAAAACGCAATGCAAATTTCTTTTTAAAAAAAGGAAATATGTCTTCCACAGACGACCAAAAAATACACAAGGACGTAAGACTGATCACAAATAAGAAAAGTATTGTAAATAATGCTGAATTAAAAAATAAACTTGAAAAAACGTATTTTATTAGAGAGAAGTACCGACAAGATGGAGAATATGTTTCAGACAATTGTACTGACCAAAGGATAAAAAATCTTACAACACAAAATAATGATGGTTCAAGCGATACTGAAACCAGAAATAGATAATGCAATAAAAACAATGAAATGTAAAAAGGCTGCAGGAGCGGACAATATAACAACAAACTTAACAAAGACTATACATGATTTTTTTGTGTGGAAACTATCATAGAACTTGACAATGACATTTATTTAGGAAACAGATCACTTACCTAAAGATCTAAAATCATCAGTATCCATACCACTACCCTCAACCGAAGACTGATGTGGCGGGCCACTGGCGCAAATAAAATGGCGACACAACGCATTTCCATTCTCTGGACTATATCCTGCTGGAAATCTAGAATGGATCCTGGTCCTGCTACAAGAGAATCCAGCGGGAATTTGAGAATGAACGCTGAAGAATAAGAACATACCACTACCTAAAACGCCCAGGGCTGTGGATTGTACAGAATGCAGAACAATAAGTTTGATGGGTCATATAACCAAAATACTACTCAAGATAATTCATGAAAGAATTAAAAACAAAAACAACATCAAAGTGGCAGAATACCTACCTGGTTTTATTTGCTTTTAAAAAACACCAGGGAACCAGATAAGCTATACTAAGTATCAGACTATGGATAAGAAATGCATGTGAGTCCCCACAAATATCTACATTTGCTTCTTAGACAACAGCAATGGCTTCGACAGAATTCAACATGAAAAATTAGTTGAATGCCTCCAAGAACTAGACATTGGATGGGTGAAACATTAAACTGATTAAAAATATATATTGGGAATAAATTGTATCAATACAATACCAGAGTAACTACTCACCATACATAGAAATAAAAAGAACAAGTCAATCAGGTGCTTTTATTAAATAATTCAGCACCGGCCTAGTTCGTGTTCGCTGCGTTCTGCCTTTCCTTCCACTATTGTCTTTTCCTATTGTTCTCACTTTCGCGGGTTTGTTTTCATTGCACTCCGGCGCCTTGTGTATTGTGAGCAACTGTGGCATGTCTGTGTTTTCCTAACCTGGTTCGCTTGCTACAATGGCCCTGGCCGTTTATCTGGCCATCACTGTCTATTTTTGACTTTGTTGCCATACTGTGTGTGACCATTCGTATGTAAGGAGCTCAGACCTGTCGCTTCCTCAGTTAAGTTACTGCCCTAGTTTACCCTCATATATCTCCATTATGTGCTCATATTTTCCTCCTGCTGTTTGCTCTTCCTTGTCTGTTTTGGCTTCTTTCTTTCTCCACCACTCTATCTCGCTCTTTCTCTCTCTCTCCCATCTGATCTCTCGTACCATCTCATTTTGCTCTTCCCTTACATTATTATTGTATGTCTGTACTATTCATTCTCTGTTGCAACTTTTGAGGTAAGTATTTTAATTTACTTTTAATTTACTTACTATTATTTTTTTTACTTTTTCCACCTCACTTTCTTTTGTCCACTTTCCCCTCCCAGCTTACTACTATCTTTTCCCCATACCTTCTCTCCTGTCATGTTGCTACATCTTTGCTTCCTCCATTACCTATCTGCTATTGTCCTCCTCTCCTCCTTATTATAACCTTATTTGTCTTCGTTTAAGATTTGTTTTATTGTGGTCGTTTGTTTGTCCTGATGAAGACTTTTCAGTCGAGACGTCGTCTGTCCCTGTATCTCGTTGTTAGGTTGTTTTATGTTTTATTTTGGTAACACATCAATCTAGTTTTCTATACCATCACTATATTTTCTTCTACTCTCCCATCCTTTTTTTCCCCTTCCCTATGACACGTTTCAATATTCAACCTCTTTGATTACATTATATATTTTTTAATATGTAATTTGTATATATATATATATATATATATATATATATATATATATATATATATATATATATATATATATATATATATATATATATATATATATATATATATATATATATATATATATATATATATATATATATATATATATATATATATATATATATATATATATATATATATATATATATATATATATATATATATATAAAATATTAATATTTTTTTATATTGATATCTGATTTTTTAAATATTCAAATGTTGATTATAATCAAACAGTGTATTATCAAATATATCTGCTCTGTTGCCTCTTCTTTCACTTTTTAGTCAGTTCTTGCCTTATTTGTCTCATTTCCCCTCTTTTTTGTATCTCATCTAATCTCTCTTACCATCACCATTTGTTCTTTTCTGATATATTGATTCTTTGTTTGTAATATTCATTTCTTGTTGTTTGCTTTTGTTCTGATGAGTTTTTTTGGGCCGAAACGTCTGTTTGTCACTGTGTCTCTTCGCTATTTGGCTTTATTGACCTATATTAGTAACACATATACCGGATACCAATTTCCGTTTATTTTTATATTTTCGTAAGATTGACCTACCGTAAAACTATTGAAGGAGTGATATGACTCATGATCAGTGGTAGGGGGAGGGACGGGGATAATAAACAATCTGCAATATGCAGATTACACAGTCTTCTTAGCAGATAGTTGATATGTGCTACACAGATTAATACATCAACTCGATAAATCAAGTAAAAAAATATATGGATTAAATATCAACAACAACCAACCAACAACAAAAAAACCAATAAAATTCAGCAAAATCGAAGAGGAACATGTGCGAAACATAAAAATATATGGAGATATACTACACCAAGTAGAGCAGAGCATTAACAATAAAGGGATACAAGCTCCACTCTCGGGTAACAAACCTAAACAGGAAACGGGTGGCCGGGGTAACACAGAGCAAATATCGAAATGAACAAATTAGGTATTATTTTTATATAGGTATTAGTAATACCAAAACAAGTCGATAAAATAACCCAATAACGAGACATTATGACAGACAACGTTTCGACTAAAAAGCATTCATCAGGACAAACAAAAGACCACAGTCAACAAATCTTACATATAGACAACGTGGTAGTGATAAGAAGGGGAAAAAGAGGGGGGAAGTACAGTAGTGAGTAGAAGGCGGAAGAAGCAAAGATGACAGCATGACATGAGAGAAGAAGGTGTGAGTGAAAGACGAAAGTGGTAAATAAGGAGGGTAGAAAGCACAGAAAAAAGGGAAAACAGATAAGGTGTAATGCAGATAAAATAAATGAAAACCGGATTTGGCTCAATGATGGTTCCCAGTGAAAAAGTATTGAGAACTAGAGACCCCATGTTCAATAGCAAACAGTGGTCACATGTTCAAGGACATATGATGTAGACCAGGGTGGGCAAACTACTGCCCGTGGGCCGCATGCGGTCCGCCATTGGACATTTTGCGGCCCTCAAACACATTTTTAAATAAACGAACGATCGTCACAAATGATTTTTTCCCCATTAATATTACACAGAAATTAATTGTAATTGTAATTCGACTTTCTTATATATTAAATATACAATAATTTTTTTCCAATTTGACATCATTTAAATAGTAATATTGATATATATTACCGTCAATGAAATTTTACTACGTTTAATATGAATGTTTAACATTGAGTAATTTACTATACTAGAATTGACGTAATTTGACTGGCTGAATGTTTCTCAATGATTATAAGTACTCGGACGATATAATTTTATAAAGGTTGAAAATTGCCTTTCAAATTATAATTAATTGTCTTAAACTTTTAAGCATTATGTCGGGATGTATGTTTAGTTTATATTAAAAAGATGTTTTATACTAAATAGAATATCGCTAAAAGCTGTTATAATTAATAATACATCGTTACAACAATAATGTATCGTCAGAAATAAACACCCTCTCATATCCTACGAATGGAATGCGCAAATACTCGATTTGCAATCATTTAAATTGCGTAGTGCCTTGGGAATTCCCTGTGTGTTTTAATAACCATCACGTTTGTAGTTTCCATTCCCAAATTTCCGTATTTATATTGCAACCGAGTTTTCTCAATCTAAATAATTATATTCGCGCTGCCAGAAGAACTTTTGTTTTTAATTAAAAAATTTTAATTAAACTTTTTAAGATATTTTTATTATAATGAATGCATCCAAAAAACGTAAGATTGAAAACGAGTGTCGGGTTTTCAAAGACGAATGGATTACCAAATATTGTTTTATGTAAGTTGGCAACAAATTTGTTTGCTTGCTGTGTCACCAATCAGTGGTTGGTTTTAAAGAATATAACTTTAAAAGACAGCAGACAAAACATCTCAATTTCGGACACAATCTAACATCTGAAGAAAGGAAAAGAAAATGCATGGAGTTGGTAAAAAGTCTGGAGAAACAACAAACTGTGTTGAGAAAACAGTCTTCAATTCAAGATGCCACAACAGAGGCCAGTTTGGTGTTGTCACACAAAATTGTGAAATACAACAAGCGATTTTCTGATGGTGAATTTACTAAGGAATGTTTACTAGATGCAACAAACATTATGTGTCCAGAACAAAACAACAAATTGAAAGTATTACATTATCAGAAGAACTGTGGTCAGGCGTGTTGAAAAGATAAGTGAATATTTGACCCTTCAACTTCAAGATGCAAGTAAGCATTTTTTGTGGTACTCTCTTGCATTGGACGAGAGTACTGATGTACAGGATACTGCTCAATTATTAGTTATAATACGTGGAATGAACAATTCTTTTAAACTCTTTGAAGAGTTACTGGATGTTGAGTATATCAAAGACACTACCACTGGCCTCGATATATTCAATGCTGTTAGTAGCTATATTGAAAGAGGTGGGTTAATGTGGAACAAGATGGCCAGTATTACAACTGATGGTGCTCGTGCTTTAACTGGAAACATATAGGACTGATAAAGTTGATCAATCATAGGATTAAGTCAGAATATCATGACAACGTACTATTACCACTTCACTGTGTGATTCATCAGGAAAGTTTGTGTACATTTTTTTTAAAATTAAGCATGTTATTGACCTAGTTGTCAGTGTCATAAACCTCATCAGATCAAGAGGACTCAATCACATCCAGTTCAGAGCATTACTAGACGATCTAGAAACTGAACATTCTGATGTCCTGTACCACAGTACAGTTCGATGTTTGAGTCTCGGAAAGGTTTTAAGGAGAGTATGGGATCTTAATGAAGAAATAGTAATGTTTCTAGAGATGAAGGGCATAGAATGAGACTTCAATGCTAACATTGTTAATGCAGAGTGGAAGCTTGACTTTACATTCGCAATTGAAAAGGTTAAATGAACTGAATGTTAAACTTCAGGACAATGGTTTGTTTGCGCATGAAATGTATGTTCATGTAAAATCATTTCATGCCAAATTCTCACTGTTTTATTATGTTTTGTTACTTCCCTTTGCTGAAACAAGAAACTATTTCTGATGAAATGAGTAAAAAATTCAAAGCTCAGTTAGATGTATTGGTTGAAGAATTTGGAAGAAGATTCCAAGATTTCAATAACTTGGAGCAGCACTTCAATGTTATCAGTTCTCCTCTCAGTGCAGAAGCTGATAAAGCCCCAGAGCACATACAGTTGCTTGAATTACAAGCCAATCAATATCTGAAGGAAAAATGTAAGTCTGAATGTTGGATTTCTATGGTTCTTTGCCTGAACAATCATTCCCAAACTTACAAAACTTTGCAGCTAAATTTTGGTCATTATTTGGATCTACATATATTTGTGAACGGGCATTTTCTTGCTTAAAAATCCACAAATCTAAGAATATGTCTTTATTATCTGATTGCAACTTAAATGCAGTCATGCAAATTTCTACAAGTAAACGTTCCAGATTTCAAAGGAATTATAAAATCTTACAAGCAATTACATACATCTCATTAGAAATTAATAATATCAATAAAGTTGTAACTGTTGTGACTGTATGTGTATGGTATTTTTTTTAATCTTCGTTAAAACTATTGATATGAACCCATATTGTAACTGTATGCAACATAATTTTTTTCAAATATTGGTAAAATATTTGCCAAACCTTTTATCCATATTAGAAAATATACTGTTATAGTGTAAGTCTGTTAGAAATGTAATTTATTTCAGAAGTTATCTACATTATGTAAAACTACCTTTCTTTACAATAAAAATATTTAATTGATTACTTACCGAGAATTCTAAACAAACATATACATAATATTATATGTGACCCTCCAATAGCTTTACAATTTTCAATGTGGCCCTCTGCACAAAAAGTTTGCCCACCCCTGATGTAGACAAAGGCGAGCAAAACCACCCGGGGCAATTATATGCAATAACGTCCAATGGGTGAAGGCCCGATCAAAGAAAATGAGACGGTATGAAACAGGGAATGAGGAAAACCAAGAACCTAGCGTAAGGCAGGGGCATAGAGATTAAAATGGAGGTGGGGGGGAGGTGTCAGCCAAGACTCGAACACGGTGGTCTATAATAGATAGAAAAAGAGAAGAGATAAAGGGGGTTGAGAGAATGAAGGGGTAAAAATAAAGGAAAGAGTGAGACGAGTAAGAAGAGGAAATGTGGCAGATCGACGTGGGCCCAAACTAAAGCGAAGATACGCCACAAAAGGAAGAAATGCGGAGGTGGGAGGGGCGCAGAGAGGGCACAGCTGGTTGAGGAGAGAGCCATAACGGAAAAATACGTCATAGAAACGTATCATAAAGAGGCTGACATAAAAAGACGTGGGAAGACGGTTCCGAAGAAAAGGCCACCAGTGTAGGTAGAGGATAGGGGGGAATAAAAAGACGGCCATGGCGAAATGAGGCAGACCCGAAACTACAACCAGAGTGTATTGTGTGGTGCAAGGGTGGTTGTCGGGTCATCGTATGTGATTGGTTAGTGTCAAGGAGCCTGCATGTCGTGGTAAGTGGAGGTCGGTGTGGCAGAGTCCCGATGAAATCTAACGGAAGATGCACCAAGGACACAACCCCCCCTCCCCCACGCACGACATGTATACCCCTTGATACTTTACGGCATGTAGTCATATAGAAGTCTGTTGAGAGTATTTTAATCAAATATTTTTCTCACATGAGTTTTATTACTACATGTCACCGTTTGCATCTTATTCACAAAGACTACACCTTCAACTTTCGCCCTTCGGCGGGTAGCATGTAACCCTCTTGAGCAATGTGTGCTGCAGCGGGTAGACACTAAATGTGCATATCGACGTATGCATATTGTCGCTACTAACTGCTCTCACCTTATGGTCTGAGCTTGACTCCTCTAAATCTGAACTTTTTAATTGTCTTCAGTACCTTGCCACCGATAACTCTCTTCATTTCTCCCTTATCCGTCGCATCATCCACACTCTCAACAGACAACTTTATGACTTCATGTGTACGCAGCACAATCATAAACTCAATCAGCACAACCATAAACTCAATCAGCACAACCATAAACTCAATCAGCACAACCATAAACTCAATCAGGACAACCATAAACTCAATCATCACAACCATAAACTCAATCAGCACAACCATAAACTCAATCAGCACAACCATAAACTCAATCAGCACAACCATAAACTGTCTACTCCATTCTTCTCCCCCTGTTGACTCTGTACCTCAGAACTACTCTTACACTCAGGTTGTTTGAATTCCTCCTGACTTGGATATTTCTGACGTTGAGACTTCTATCCTCAGCAAGGGGCTACAGCTTATATCCTGCTGCCCCGCATATGACCACTAAACTCTTATGCGGGATATAATCATGTTTTATGCGTCTATGGCCATAATACATAGACATCACGGCAATAAAGCCAGAGGCAGACCATGTAAAAGACAGATCACAGAAATCAAAGAAGCCACGGGAACAAGCTTACAAACAGCACACAAGAAGGCTATCTCCAGAGAACTCTTCTACCACTGAAGCCGCAAGGCAAACAATGGATACAGCGTATAGATAGACAGATAAACTCTTATGCGGGACATTCATCAATTTCATCGTCGATTGCACCTACGATTCCATTTCAAGGACAGTGAACGGTTTGAACAGCTCGATGACATATTCTCTCAATATGTTTCTGACAAGCATGACTGGACTCCTAAGTCTGGCGCATCCCTGATCCTGGACCGCTACATCAATGACACCAAACGGGACATCGAACGTCTTCACTTCTCCCGCATCAGTCGTACCATCTACCCGTGCTCTTAAGCAACTTCGCAGCCATGAAGACATCATCATGAAGCCGACCGACAAGGTTCCCATCAATTCGAAAATCAGTTCTTAAAAAACCAATTCTTCTAAAAACCAAGTTCTTCGAATTACCAATTTTAAGAAAAATATTTTTTCTATTTAAAATAACTTACATATTCATAATAAGTGGACCAAATAATTAATTATTCCTAATAATATGTCAGTAGTTTCTTTTGTCCATTAGCAAACATTGTGAAATAATAAATAACTGTATGAATAAATTATTAATTATTTTTTGTGTTAAATCGATTAGACACAGTATATTCAAATGTTGGAATAAATTTATCCTCAGGATAATTGTAAAATTAGCCAATGAAATATGTTATTTATTCGGAGAGTATATTTGTAGTCAATCACATTTGATTTTTTTACACATCTCAAATATAAGTCTGCAAATATATTCTCGCGTAAAACTAATGTCATCTTGTCAGTTGTGAATCCGATTTCTTATGACTGTTTTTATAACCATGGGTTAAAATTTGTTGATAGTCAAAAGAGAAAACAGAAGTTATTGTTAAATGGATATTTATTTTATAAAGACAAAAACAACGCGATGAAAATATACTGGTTGTGTAAAAAATTTCGAGGTTGTGATGTAAGGCTCGCGTAATAACACAAGGAAAAAAGTGTAATTACATTTTTAAAATACTTACAGCCATGCAGGACATGTACAAACGTTTGTCACGAAGCACTCGCCACCCGTGAAGCACCACGAAATAAGGTTGCTTCAATTTCGGCGTCAGTAAGTCAAAGTGTTGCCTCTAAATTGCCCAGTCTGTTAAATCTTACAAGAACTGTGCTTAATATTAGGACAAAGGAAAATACGGGACATGCGATTCAAATATCACGGCGTGACATTATATTTACTGATGAATATACGAAAACTGAAAAAAGCAAATTTTCTTATTTATGATACGGGAAAAGACAAAGACAGAATATTAATTTTTTCCACTCAAGTAAATTTGGATATTTTACGCCATTTTAATCATTGGCATGGAGATGGTACTTTCAAAATAGTTTCATCCTTGCTTGAACAATTGTACACAATTCATGGGTTGGGAGACAATAGATAAAGTCCGCTGGTGTTTGCTCTACTCCCCAACAAACGACAAGAAATTTATGCTCACTTGAAAAAAGAGTGAAAGATTTAGCTGGCCAGTATAACCGTCAAACTTTCATGACTGATTTTGAATCTGCAAAAAAGAGCTTCCTCTAACAAAACATTACGTTTACTTTTTTTTCTTTTTAGCTAATGTATTTGGCGTCAAATACCAGGATATGCAGCGATGGAAAATGTAAAGCAGAAGTACAAACAAGGATGAAGATGCTTTAGCGTCTATGTCAAGGCTAACGGAAATTTGGAAAAGCAACATCAGTGTTGGAGTGAAGTCAAACTCTATAAGTCGCTGATGCTTTCGGTTGTGCTGTATGATTGCGCGAATTGGACATTCACTTCGGACATGGAGAGACTATTACAGGCTTTCGAGTACAAATGTTACAGACGAATTCTATTAATTTCCTATAGGGAACATACGATAAGTTTGCACGTAAGAAATAAAATAGAGATGTATGCAGGTGTACAAGAACCATTGCCTTCAATAGTGAAGCCACGAAAACTTGCATTGTTTGGACAAGTATGCAGACATGATTCCTTGTCAAAAACAATACTGCAGGGAACTGTCGAAGCGGGAGAAGCAGAGAAGGGAAAATAAAGACGTGGGCAGACAATCAAGGAATGGACAGGAGAAGATTTTTTCTCACTCCTCTGCATCGCTGAAGATATAAATCGATGGAAGACTCTTTGTGCTGAAGCATTTAATGTGGTACCCCTACGACAGTGACGGGTTACAGGTTTTATTTATTCATTCATTCACAATCTACTGGACTACAACAGCTATACGAAAACGATCCCGAGTATGCATTAAAATTTCGCACGCTTGCTGCATTGAATTTTGTTCCTATACGGGAGGATGTAAATACATTTGAACAAACTAAAATCATATTTTTACCGAAAAAAATTATATCTGTGCTTGATTATATTGAAGACACGTGAATTGCCCGACTTAATCGTGTTACACTTCGCCGACCATCAATTTTTAATCACAACCTTTGGAATTGCTATGAAAACTTTTTGGTGGGTCTACCAAAAACCAATAACAACCTCGAATGATGGCATTATGGATTTTAGCGACAGATTAACTCTCTTCATCCAGGCATCTTGTACTGGAACATCCTCAGAACTACGCATGGAGCAAAATTTGAAAGGACAGGAACCTCCTCAAGGAAAAAAAAAATATCGTGATAGTGAAGCACGATTGGAACACTTTGTCAGCCGGTGGAATTCTAACATAAATGTATGGGATTACTTACTGTCAATTGCACACAATCTTTCATACTAAACTTTCAAATGAAATATTTCCAGATTTCATTTTAGTTTTTAAGTTCTCTGCCATACATCATATTTTAGTTATTTTTGCTAGAGCTGGGCCAATGAATATGTTTTTTCTTAGGCACTAAACATAAGTAATAGTGGAATTCTTTTGATAACAAGATGGTCCCCATCAAAGCCAGCACCGTGCAGTGGTGATGGGGCTTAGTTCAGCCATCAGGGGCTGGAAACTAAGACTGGTCTGGCAGTCCCATTCGAGCAGGACCATAGTCCTGCCCAAGTAAGCAGAGTGCTGAAGGCGGAGCATCCAGCCATAAGGCGCACAAATAATCAGGATGCCACGCACAAAACACAATGGAAACATGTCTGTATCTATAAAAAGTTATGGTGCCTGCCCTGTGGCGGGCGTTCAAGGGACAGTACCGGGCCCTATACCACGAAAGGGCCCAACCTCAGTTACTGAAAGACCTTCTCAATTGCCCCGAGGAGCCAGGAGGCAAGGAAATAGAGCTACTGGTCAAACAAACTTTAAACGACCAATAAAAATAATGCACTGGAATGCTGAGGGTGTCAACAGTAAAAGAGATGGAACCAGCAACAAATTGGAACTTGAAAATGTCCTCAGTGAAGAACAAGTTAATATATGCTGTATCCAAGAAACACACCTCAGCAGCGACATAGCCTTCATTATCAGAGGCTACCAGTGCTACCGATCTGACCGAAAGGACAGGCGAAAGGGTGGAATTCTGACACTTGTTAAAAACAATATTAGCGCATGTCAGCTGGAAGTATATATGGAAGGGGCAGAATACCAGATGCTCCACCTAAAAACAGACAGTGCAGAATTCTATCTCCTGAACTACTACTGCCCAAATGATAAACCATTGGCACTAGACACAATTCCAGATAAAGAGAGACTTATGGTGTGTGGTGACTTCAACAGCCACTCTCAGAGCTGGGGCTACGATCATATCGACAAGAAAGGTGAGGAACTTGAGAGCTGGCAGGATGAAAATAATCTCATCCTTATTAACCAGCCAGCAGACTCACCAACCTTCTCCTCGAGAGCAAAGCACACCACCTCTACACCAGATCTGGCATTCCACTCACCAGGCCTGGAATGGAACATCACACGTGTCGTTGGAAAGCAGCTTGGGGATAGTGAGCACAGACCAGTATTTCTGGAAATCCACAATGAATTTACCAAGGACAGCAGCACGCTCAATAGGTGGAACTATAAAAGGGCAGACTGGAAAATGTACCAGCATTTCACCAGTGTTCTAGCTAAGGACATGAACTTGGACAAAGACATCAATAGAGCAGTGAGTGAATTTAATAAATGTATACTACATGCTGCTAGTAAAACCATACCCAGGGGGGAACGCAAAAACTACAAACCCTACTGGAATGATGAACTGGAAAAGCTGCAAAATGAGATGGAAACATCTAGACAGAAGGCTGAGAACAGACTTAGCCAAGAACTTCACAACAAATATCAGCAACCAAAGGCTAAATTTCAAAGAGCCAAGTTACAAGCCAGACGGAGTAGCTGGAAAGAAAAAACAGAGTCGCTGAACCTAGAAAGAGATACTAGGAAATTATGGAAACTTGTAAAACAACTAAATGATGAAGGTAAATGGAGAATAACCAGGATCACACTTTATAAAGATAGAAACATTTTAACAGGTAAACATGCAGCTGATTACTTTGCAGATTCCTTTGCAGAAGACAATAACATCAAAGTCAGCCCAGACAAACAACAGGAGGTTCGAGAGAACCAGCAAAACATTGGACAAGGCGAAACTATACCTGAAGTCATGGAGGCACCAATCACAATGAGAGAACTGGAGCATGCAATATCCAAATTGAAAATGAAAAAGTCCCCAGGAGCTGATGGAGTGTCCAATGAAATGATTAGAAACTTGGGAATTGCAGCAAGAGCAAAGCTACTGCAGATCTTTAACACAAGCTGGTCACGGGTAATGTACCACAGGCGTGGAGAGAAACAATAATGATACCACTCCTAAAATCAGGAAAAGATGGCAACACACTCTCCAACTACAGGCCCATCAGCCTCACAAGCTGTCTATGCAAAACAATGGAACGCATTATCAATCTTAGCATGCAGTGGTACCTTGAAAGTGAAAACCTTCTGGTATCACAGCAAGCAGGTTTCAGACAGTGCTACTCTACTGAAGATCAGGCAACCTACCTCTCCCAAGAGATTGAGGATGCCTTCCAAGATAAGAAACTGGTACTAGCAGCATGAATATACCTCAGAAAAGCATTTGATAAGGTCTGGAAAGAAGGGCTCCTAAAGAAATTGCGAAATTGCAGGGTTAGCTCAAGAATGTACAAATGGGTACAAGCATACCTGCATAATAGAAGAGCCAGGTACAATTAGATGGTCGCAAGAGCAAGAAAGTTCTACTGCGTCATGGAGTCCCCCAGGGAGGAGTCCTGTCACCCACACTTTTCTTGGTTTACATCAATGACCTAGTTGCTAAACTACCACACGGGATCAAAGTGGCAATGTATGCTGAAGACCTGGTGATCTGGTGCACGGAAGAACATGCGACAGTGGCCACTAAACAAATACAAAGAGCTATCGATGCCCAAATCTTATGGGCTAATAGATGGTGCGTCAGCATTAACACAGATAAGTGCAGCACTACACTTTTTACCCTCTCACCAAAACAAAAAGCCGGTCATATCAGAATAGATGGAGAGCTCTTGAAAGAAGACAAACAACCCACATACCTCGGAGTTACTTTTGATAATAAGCTGACGGAAGCAGCACATAAACAAAGCAACAACAAAAGCCAGGAGGAAGTTAGCTATCCTGAGAAAAAGAAGTGGAAACACATGGGGAGCATGTGGGAATATACTCAGTAAAGTTTACCAGCAAGGCATAAGACCATACCTAGAATATTGTTTAGCTGCATGGTGTCCTGCATCAAACACCACATTACAAGATCTAGATCTAAGTGCAAAACATTACAAGTGCACCACATTACAAGATCTAGATCTAAGTGCAAAACCAGGCACTTAGAATAATGTTGGGAGCAATGAAATCAACACCCATAGCAGAGATGCAGAAAATGGGAAGAATGCAAACACTTGGCGAACGCAGAGACACAAAAGTACTAATTCAAGCAGAAAAGTTTCAGTGTATGCCAAGTCATCCAATGAAGGAAAGATTCCAAAATCTAGCAATGGGACGACTGAAAAGGAGCAGCTTTATCCATCAAGCTAAACGACTCCGTTGACAACTTACAGACCTACCTGAAGTTGGCAGCCCCTTAAGGTCTGTACCAGAGCAAACCCCGTGGAGTGAAAGCCATGGAATGCCAATATACATTCAGACCCATGTGAAAGGAATACTAAGCGAGGACGAACAGAACAGTGTGCAGCGAATGACAGTCACCCTCAGTTTCCTGGATGAGGAATATCCACAAGATATATGGGTCAGAGTGTACACAGATGGGTCAGCACAGAATGCTGTGAGGAATGGAGGTGCAGGTGTATATATAGAATATCCACACAAGCCTAGAGATACAATCAGAACACCGACAGGAAAATTCTGCAATAATTATGATGCAGAAATCCAGGCAATTAGTGTGGCAGCTAAAAAACTGCTGAACTCCAACTCTGACCTACAGCCTGTGGTATTCCTGACAGATGTAAGGTCAGTGCTTCAAGCTCTCCAGTCTGGAAAACTAACAGACTTAAAAAAACTACTTAGCGAATTGTCTTACCAGTATAGGGTAACCATGCAGTGGATACCCTCTCACTGTGGAATACCAGGAAATGAAAAAGCAGACCAACTGGCTAAGGAAGGTGCTGCCGAAGACCAACCAGATATACCAATCACCTACCATCAGAAAAAACAGATGATAAAGTCAATAAGAAAGCCACAAACACCAACACAAGATGACTATCACAATATGAACAGATCAGAACAAGTTATAATTCTACGTCTCAGAACAGGACACAACCGACTCCGCAGTCACATGTATACAAAGTTCAAGATTGGCAACACGGCCATGTGTACATGTGGACAGGCAGCACAGAGTGCCAAACATATACTTCAAGAGTGTTCTGAGCATGAAACGCTGAGGCAGACATATTGGCCAGAGGAAACAACACTGGAATCAAAACTCTATGGGACACTGTATGAACTACAAAAGACGGTGAGTTTTATTAAGGAGACAGAATTACAGATATAGACATGTTTCAAGTGAACGAAAGAAGAAGAAGAATATTGATTAGAAAACAAAATTTATTATAATTATATAAAATTTATTTTAGTTGTGGTTTTTCACACACACACACACACACACACACACACACGCACACGCACGCACGCACGCACGCACGCGCCCCCGCACCCTCGCAGGCAGGCACGCACGCACGCACGCACACACACACACACACACACACACACACACATATATATATATATACATAAAGACAGACAGACCCACGCACGCCCACAGACATGTTTATATGTTTGAGCGAGCGTGAGTAGATACACATACATACATACATGAAAATAGTTTTCGACGAATTTATCATTCGAAGAACTTGCATTTGAAGAATTAGTTTTTGAAAAACTTACACTCAAAGAATTGATTCTCGAATAACAATATTTCGAAGAAATTGATGGAAACCAAACTCGTTCTGCTTGATGTCTGCTCCATATACACATCCACACAACACTCAGAGGGTCTCAGGGCTGTCGAGTTCTTCCTCGACTAGCACCCTCATCCGTCTGTGTCTACCTCTACCCTCATCCGTCTGTGTCTACCTCTACCCTCATCCGTCTGTGTCTACCTCTACCCTCATCCGTCTGTGTTTACCTCTACCCTCATCCGTCTGTGTCTACCTCTACCCTCATCCGTCTGTGTCTACCTCTACCCTCATCCGTCTGTGTCTACCTCTACCCTCATCCGTATGTGTCTACCTCTACCCTCATCCGTCTGTGTCTACCTCTACCCTCATCCGTCTGTGTCTACCTCTACCCTCATCCGTCTGTGTCTACCTCTACCCTCATCCGTCTGTGTCTACCTCTACCCTCATCCGTCTGTGTCTACCTCTACCCTCATCCGTCTGTGTCTACCTCTACCCTCATCCATCTGTGTCTACCTCTACAATTCATCCGTCTTGCAGAACTCGTGCTCACTTTCCATTCCTTTGGGTTCGATAGACACTTCTTTGACCAATTCAGTGGGGTCGCCATGGGCACAAAGATGGGACCTAGCTATGCCTGCTTGATCATGGACCACCTTGAGCACCAGGTATGGGAATCGTATTGGGGGGGGGGGGGGCTTTCCATCGGTGTTCCATAGGTATATCGATAATGGGATCGGAATTACTGACATGTCTGAGATTGACCTGACAAGCTTCATAAAATTTATTGACAGTTTTCACCCGGCCATGAAGTTCACATCGGTGATCTCCACCTCCAATGTGAACTTCCTGGACATATCCATTACTATCTAACCCTTCTGTCTCAGCACATCGGTACACTAGAAACCTACGGATGTCCATAACTTTCTTCTATACAGCTCTTCTCATCCCTCTGTCTCAGCACATCGGTACACTAGAAACCTACGGATGTCCATAACTTTCTTCTATACAGCTCTTCTCATCCCTCTGTCTCAGCACATCGGTACACTAGAAACCTACGGATGTCCATAACTTTCTTCTATACAGCTCTTCTCATCCCTCTGTCTCAGCACATCGGTACACTAGAAACCTACGGATGTCCATAACTTTCTTCTATACAGCTCTTCTCATCCCTCTGTCTCAGCACATCGGTACACTACAAACCTACGGATGTCCATAACTTTCTTCTATACACCTCTTCTCATCACTCTGTCTCAGCACATCGGTACACTACAAACCTACGGATGTCCATAACTTTCTTCTATACACCTCTTCTCATCACTCTGTCTCAGCACATCGGTACACTACAAACCTACGGATGTCCATAACTTTCTTCTATACACCTCTTCTCATCACTCTGTCTCAGCACATCGGTACACTACAAACCTACGGATGTCCATAACTTTCTTCTATACACCTCTTCTCATCCCTCTGTCTCAGCACATCGGTACACTACAAACCTACGGATGTCCATTACTTTCTTCTATACACCTCTTCTCATCCCTCTGTCTCAGCACATCGGTACACTACAAACCTACGGATGTCCATAACTTTCTTCTATACACCTCTTCTCATCCCTCTGTCTCAGCACATCGGTACACTACAAACCTACGGATGTCCATAACTTTCTTCTATACACCTCTTCTCATCACTCTGTCTCAGCACATCGGTACACTACAAACCTACGGATGTCCATAACTTTCTTCTATACACCTCTTCTCATCCCTCTGTCTCAGCACATCGGTACACTACAAACCTACGGATGTCCATAACTTTCTTCTATACACCTCTTCTCATCACTCTGTCTCAGCACATCGGTACACTACAAACCTACGGATGTCCATAACTTTCTTCTATACACCTCTTCTCATCCCTCTGTCTCAGCACATCGGTACACTACAAACCTACGGATGTCCATAACTTTCTTCTATACACCTCTTCTCATCACTCTGTCTCAGCACATCGGTACACTACAAACCTACGGATGTCCATAACTTTCTTCTATACACCTCTTCTCATCACTCTGTCTCAGCACATCGGTACACTACAAACCTACGGATGTCCATAACTTTCTTCTATACACCTCTTCTCATCACTCTGTCTCAGCACATCGGTACACTACAAACCTACGGATGTCCATAACTTTCTTCTATACACCTCTTCTCATCACTCTGTCTCAGCACATCGGTACACTACAAACCTACGGATGTCCATAACTTTCTTCTATACACCTCTTCTCATCACTCTGTCTCAGCACATCGGTACACTACAAACCTACGGATGTCCATAACTTTCTTCTATACACCTCTTCTCATCCCTCTGTCTCAGCACATCGGTACACTAGAAACCTACGGATGTCCATAACTTTCTTCTATACAGCTCTTCTCATCCCTCTGTCTCAGCACATCGGTACACTAGAAACCTACGGATGTCCATAACTTTCTTCTATACAGCTCTTCTCATCCCTCTGTCTCAGCACATCGGTACACTAGAAACCTACGGATGTCCATAACTTTCTTCTATACAGCTCTTCTCATCCCTCTGTCTCAGCACATCGGTACACTAGAAACCTACGGATGTCCATAACTTTCTTCTATACAGCTCTTCTCATCCCTCTGTCTCAGCACATCGGTACACTACAAACCTACGGATGTCCATAACTTTCTTCTATACACCTCTTCTCATCACTCTGTCTCAGCACATCGGTACACTACAAACCTACGGATGTCCATAACTTTCTTCTATACACCTCTTCTCATCACTCTGTCTCAGCACATCGGTACACTACAAACCTACGGATGTCCATAACTTTCTTCTATACACCTCTTCTCATCACTCTGTCTCAGCACATCGGTACACTACAAACCTACGGATGTCCATAACTTTCTTCTATACACCTCTTCTCATCCCTCTGTCTCAGCACATCGGTACACTACAAACCTACGGATGTCCATTACTTTCTTCTATACACCTCTTCTCATCCCTCTGTCTCAGCACATCGGTACACTACAAACCTACGGATGTCCATAACTTTCTTCTATACACCTCTTCTCATCACTCTGTCTCAGCACATCGGTACACTACAAACCTACGGATGTCCATAACTTTCTTCTATACACCTCTTCTCATCACTCTGTCTCAGCACATCGGTACACTACAAACCTACGGATGTCCATAACTTTCTTCTATACACCTCTTCTCATCCCTCTGTCTCAGCACATCGGTACACTACAAACCTACGGATGTCCATAACTTTCTTCTATACACCTCTTCTCATCACTCTGTCTCAGCACATCGGTACACTACAAACCTACGGATGTCCATAACTTTCTTCTATACACCTCTTCTCATCACTGTCTCAGCACATCGGTACACTACAAACCTACGGATGTCCATAACTTTCTTCTATACACCTCTTCTCATCCATCTCTGCATGTAGTTGCAGCGAGGATTTCCTCGAGAAAGCCTACGATATGACGGATTTCTTCCGCTGTCGCCTATACCACGAGAAAGTCCTGCCCGTCTTCGAATGTGCAGTTTCTCCTGTTAGGACACCCTCTTGAACACTCGGAAGTCTTCCTCCTCTGACAGGGTCAAGCCTCTTCTTACTTTCCACCCCATAGCGCTGCCGTTTGTCATGTCCTGTTCCGTCACCTTCTTCTTCTCCAATTTGATCACGAGACTAGGGAAGTGTTATGAGACCCCCACCCCATTCTTGTTGCGTACGGACATGACACGACAGGGAACTACTGGTCCAGAGTTACTTCTAACCCTAATCACTTCAGCACTATCAGTTGCAAACCTGTGCATATGTCACACAGACCCGGACTGTCACATTCCCTAAACCAAACTTCACCATTGAGGAGAGCTTCATATGTGTGTCCCGCAACGTCATCTATGCCATCATATGCAAGCGTTGCGCCAAGACATACATAGGTGAAACTGGAAGGAGACTCGCAGACATATTCTGTGAACATCTGTATAGCATAAACACCATTTGGGTTATCCTGTAGACGTCCATTTCACTGGCACGGGTCATTTGGGAGTCCTGGATATTCAGGTTACGATCATTAAGTCGTGCTTCTCTGGCGACCTCAACCCTTTGCGCTTGAGAACCGCTACATTTACCAATATGATACTCTTAAACCCTACAGCATCAATGAGCACCTGTCTCATGGATGATTCTAGTTGTTCCATAATTTCTCTTTTTTTTCGTGTCACATGTATATAGTCATTTTTGCATATTCCTTGTCTGGTGTCGTCTCCTCTTCCGGCCAATCTACAGTACACATGCAAAATGTGAACGTCCATAATTGTTACTGTCCGTTTTCTGTTGTATGTTAAATCTTGTTTTAATGTTTGTTTGGATAAAGACCTTTTGATGGAGATGTCAATATTTGTGTGTTATTATGTGTGTCCTAGGTGATTAACAAAATGTAATTACCCTGTTCCTGGATGTGCCTGTTTTATATCATTTTTACGCAGTAAGTACATATTATCGAAATTGTACTTCACAATGTTTCTTCGGTAGGGTTATGAATATTGATTGCAATAAATCAGGTGGAATATAGTCACTGTTATAGATGTCATTTAGCATTTTGGTTATTAATTCTATGCCATACTTCTCCAGCACTTCTAATTCTTCTTTTTAAATAGTATCTGGTCCAGGAGATGTATTGCATTTCAAGTGTTCTATAACGTCGTCCACCTCTGCAGTTAATTTACGGGGACCTTCGTCGCTTTACTGTATGTTTGTTTCATTTCAACTATCTTTGTAACGTTCCTCCTGTGTGTTGCCGGGGCCCGAGAGGGGAACAAAGTATAGCAACACTGTTTACTTTCCATGCATGTCCTACGAGGCTATGGGATGGAGTTGGCTGTCCCATCCCATATATGGTCAGTGACACAAAGCCATGATGAAGTCGGACCTTTCGGGCCGAAAGGCGCATATATCGCTGAAATATTGTAAACCATGACACGACACATTCCGTTCTCCGGACTACATCCTGATATTCAACAGAAGTTTGAGAATAAACGCAGAAGAAGAAAGTTCCTTACATGTATTCTTGCCACTTGTGCATGATTTACTTTTCTCATATTAACATATACCCTTACATGTATTCTTGCCACTTGTGCATGATTTACTTTTCTCATATTAACATATGCCCTTACATGTATTCTTGCCACTTGTGCATGATTTACTTTTCTAACATATACCCGTACATGTATTCTTGCCACTTGTGCATGATTTACTGTTCTAACATATACCCGTACATGTATTCTTGCCACTTGTGCATGATTTACTTTTCTAACATATGCCCTTGCTTCCTTTCAATATCATTATCAAAATATTAACATGTAAACAAATCACACTCCGCCCGTGTGGCAACCGTGCCTGGACTTCTACCGTAGTTCAGGGTGTCAGCAATAGGACCACTGTCTTCTGCCCAGACCATGTCTTGGAAGGCTACTAGGGAAAGTTGGTGGATATGATGATGTCACTTGGCATATGTGCAAATATTGTCATTGTCACATATTGTCTCAATTTCTGACTTTTGCCCACTATCAAGTAATTCCCATGGATGACGAACAGATGCGGGCAAATGGACATTGCACCTTTGTCCTTTTGTGGCAGCAAAAGACAACTAGGTGATGAATAATGCGAAATGTGTCATAACTGCGGATTGGATGGGTCAATAAATCTGACAGAAAAATGATGATAGTTGGCCATGAAGTGTATGTTGTACTACTGGCAGCACGTGGTAAATCAGCGATATCAGCGCGTATTAATACTTCCCTTCGGTGACTAAATATTCATCCATAAGCACAGCCCCTGCCCCCCCCTTTACACAATCATGCCTTAGAGATAACCTCATATGAGCCCTTGTGTCGCCTCAGTTGTGCAACTGAAACGAACTTGTGCATTCATCAGAAGGGCTATGTATGGGCTGTCAAGAGATAACTCAGATCAAGGAATTATTTCCTCATCATCATGAAACTTCTTCTTCTTCTGCTTTCGTTCTCAAACTCATGTAGATTAGCAGGATGTAGTCCGGAGAACGAAATGCATTGTGTCATAGTTTATAGCATTGCTGCAATATGCGCTTATCTACCTGATACATCCGACTTCAGCATGACTTCGAGTCACTGACCCTATATGGGATGTGAAGCAAACTCTATCCCATAACCTCCTTAGTTGCCTCTTAGAACATACATGCATGGAGGGTAAACTGTTGCTATTCTTTGCTCCTTTCTCGGGTCCCGGCAACACACAGGCGATCATTAAACAAATCCCAAACAAATTAGAAATGATAAATGGCACAATTATAAAGAATCGATCCTATTCTCTACATGCATGGCTCAGAAACATGGGTAAGGCGATGTCCATAAATTGCATAAACAATTGGAAATTGGGGTCTAAAAAGAGCGAACATCACGAGATGGACAGGTTACATTATATCAGAGTGTATCACCCATGCAAGAGAAAGACAATGTTGGAAGACCAATAATTTATCTCATTTTACTTGCATTAGGCCCATATATCTTATATATTTTCACTTTTTTTCTGTGCACTTTTACCTCCTAACTTACACTATCTTCTTCCATTCTTCCCTGTCATGCTGCCATATCTTTGCTTCCTCCGTCATCCATTCGCTATTGCCCTCTGTCCTTCTCTTTCCTTCCTATCACAACCATGTTTGTCTCTAGTAATATTTGTTTACTGTGGTCTTTTGTTTGTCCTGATGCCTATTGGACGCCATCGTAAAAGGTGGATAGATAGTGTATTAGAGACACTCGGAAATATAACAGCGGAAGCGACAAATAGAAGGGCAAAAGACCGTACACTCACTCTCCCCTCAACACCGAAAGGTACATGAGGACAGAAAGAAGAAGAAGATGACGGCTTCTTAGTCGAAATGTCTGTCACTGTGCCTCGTTGTTATGTTGTTTTATTCTTAATTTGGTAACACTTATACATATTTTCGTTCACTTTTATATTAGCCTTGTGTTACCCCAGCAACATATTTCACGTTTAGGGTTATTAACAGGATTGTATTGCCCAACACTGGAACACCGCTACAACTAACCGTTGTTGCGGAGACGGCATAATGTAACAAATAAAGTTTTACAACCAATCAGAAACGAGTATCACATTCACCGTGAAGTGGACGACAAACAGAAGTGAGCGGTGCAGAAAAGTCACAGTGAATCAATCATGTCTAGCTTGTTACCAAGCTGTTTCTTTCACAGTGGCTTTTACATATGAGTTGTTCAATTTACATTCTGCTTTCTAAGTCGATGAATGTGTCATCATTACTGTAAGTTATTTTCTGTTTTGTTGTCTTTCAAACTGTGAAAAGTTCGCATCGAGCCATAAAGTAAAGTTGGCTGAGAAGACTAAAACTAAAGAATCGAACGAATTCTGGTCAAATTGAAGTGATTCACTCCATTCAAAAAGTTTAATTTTATATCTAAAATTATAGACTCTTTTAAATAAAACTGTACAAAGATGAAACACTTAACATTATAAATGTAATAAACCGGATTATAGTAAACATGCTTTATTATAGTGCTGTATTTGAACTATTTCAACTTGTACTGTTCGATCTCTCATGTCCGATTTTGTGTGGGTCTCACAAAATGGGGTCACCGCTTTCTTTTTGACTAAGTTCGTTCTACCTCAACACATAAAGATCCTCTTTCACCCTCCATTTCAACTCATAATTAGTAAACAACAAGACAATTGTATGGCTATTTAATGCATCCTTGCTTTTATGTGTCGGTATGTGGACGTGTATACATGTAATGCCGTCTCATACTTTATCTGCATCAAACTTTGACCACCAGTGATTAATATAAAAACTTGTTGAAAACGTCAAGAAAAGTTATCTTGATCATTAAGTTAATGGATGTCATTGTTTTATCAGTTATATGAGATAATTTTATTGCATGCACGTGAGAAAATAATAAGGCGTTTGACAGTTGCTGCTTACGACTGTTATCAGTTGGAGATTACATTTTAGAGTGGTTATTATGTGCAGTATTAGTTATTATAAATTAGTTAGCCTCACCGTTAGGCCTAATGAATCGGTTGTGGTGGCAAATATAATATAGTTATACTATGATGTTCTTTTATGAATACATCTGTACAGTTGAGAATGTTATACCTATGATAGTGGTTAGAAATCGATGAGATGCTGCTCACATTTTGAAAGGTACAGTAATAACTTTGTGATTTTTGTTTAAACGATATTGCATATTCTGACTCGTCTTTGTTCTAAAACTCCTGCCGGCTTACACGATGTAGTCCAGAGAATAAGAATACATTGTATCCTGGCTTACATCATTTTTTCATTATCTCTTCCCTTAAGCCTAACACATCTAACTTCATCATGACATCTTTGGACTACTTTGACCATCTGTGGGATGAAGTAGGCAGCCTCATGCTCACCTTTCTTGACATGCTTGGCAGTTGCTATTCTTTATTGCCCTCTCAGGCCCTGGCAAGACATGTGTGAGCCATAGTATTTTATTGTCAACTTATTTGGTGGATAGAATCAAGCCCTTAGAAAGTATCAGCTACAAAAGCCATGCCTCAAATATATAGATGATTTCATACCCAGAAGTCTCTGCCATGGAGATTGACTCGATGTATGAGAGATTCACATAGTTAATGTTATTCAGTATGTGAGGAATTCATCTAATGAATGTTGTTATCTTGATAAAGAGTTTATACACAAATGTTCTGCAATGTAAATAAGTTTGAAGTCTAGCATGTCTAAGTTGTGCTCTAATGTAGACTAGCTGGAGCCTATAAAAGGCCATAATGGAGGACAGGATGTCAAGGCAATGAAAACAAGGTAAGCCATAAAGAAGATGGACACAAGTTACAGAAGACCACCTAAACATGACACTCACAGAAGAAGGAAGATTATTTAAAGATTGGCAGGGGTATTAAAAGTAATGACTACTACATCCTGTTCAGAATGTGCTCTCTGATGGTGATGTTGCAAAGCCGCATCTACGAGCCTGCATTAACACAACCACAAGTATTGTTCTTGCTCCATCCTGCACTCAGCTGAGAGTTACAATGGACTGCCAACGCACCTGGTTTAATTTAATCTACAAACAGTTGAACCATTCAGAAAGCAATAGCAACATATTAAGTGTAAATATTGCCTATAAAAGAACCACAATAAAAGAATACTAGCTTCATGTATACTGAGTAGGAATATGTGACTATCTCTACTTCCAGCCTCAGCTTTTTTGCAATTCAAACCTATTATCAATTGCTCCAGTCAAACATACTGCATTAACCGTCTTTCTCTCTCTCTCAACTGAATTATAATTTCACTCATACAAATATAAACAAATAGTATCAATATTGTTAACACTCTACAGAATTTAAAACTTCTTAACTTTTTACTTGTGCAAGGGTTTATTTGTCCTATTGCAATCTATTTAGAAGTCTATAAAATTGAAATTTAATCGGACTACTTGCAAAGCATGTTTCTCTAAGTGATAGTTTACTGGAAGGCCTAAAAAATACCATACTTAAAGAAGGGGAAATAATAGGCTGCAAGACCATACAAGAACTAAAACTGCAGGCAGCGGAGATGGAGAATCAAAAGCTCTGCCCTATGTACCACGTGCAGCACGAAAGGAACAAACAAAGTTTTACAGGCTTATTGGTTGATATAAAGTTACAAAGTATATATGTATTAACACCTAAAGACAGATGTGTCTGGTCATTGGCACAAATAAAACAGCGACGCAACTCATTTCCTTTCTCTGGATTACATCCTGCTTGAAATCTAGTATTACTTTGGTCCTGCTACAAGAGAGACATAGTGAGAGTTTGACAATTAATGACGAGGTCCATGTGTTGGATATTATGTGAAATCTGTAATAGCTAGTCTGTGTGGCAGAGGGGCTAGTGATATAATCACATATTCCAGACTGGTTGGACGCAGTTTCGATACCTGGCAAAGATCGAGCTGTTTCACTTATATCTGGAAATGTTAAGTGATATAAATAAGTGGTTTTTAGAAATCAACATTTACTGAATGGCAATGTCCTGCCTGGGGGTAGGGGAAGGGATTAATAAAAGTTGTCATCAACAAAATGATAATTTTTACACAAACTAAATTATATAAATCTGAAGAAAGAAAAAAATCTGACAACAAATACTGAGAAATGTTATTTGAACTTTTCCAGCAAAGCATTTTCTTTTATTGGGGGGGGGGGGGGGAAGGGGTGGTTGCTGGGTTGTTGACAAGGAGGGGTCAAAATTGTCAAAAAAGAAACTGTTTAGGATATTTATGGACACAGCCACATACCACCAACATGCATTAATTGGCAGTGGCTTCTTTACAGAGCATAGATTAAGAGATTTCAAATACAGTATCACTGGCAATGTTCCTGATATGTAGAAGTCCTCTTTCTCACTATGTGGCATGTCCTTTGCAGAATGTTGTCCCTACTGCCTCTCGGTTCTGTGCGAGATACCCAGCTTCTTCCAGTGTCATTCATGTTCACATAGAACGTCTTTGATATATCCATCTTTGTCTTGGTCTGCCTCTTGTTCTCTTTCCTGGAACTTTTACCTCCATGATTAATCTTTCGAAATTATTGTATCTTTTTATATGTCCGAAATATGTCAGTTTGCATTTTCTGATAGTTTTGAGGAGCCAGTCTTCTTCTATGTTCAGATCTTTGCTGACATCTGCATTAGTTCTTTTTTCTGTCCATGATATTCTTAAGACCTTTCTATAGCATTTCATTTCGAATGCAGATAATTTCTTTTCCATTGTCGATGTGATTGCCCACATCTCACAACTGTATGTTGCCACTGGAAAGATGTAGCTTCTTAGTAGTTGTAACTTTGTTTTACTGTTTGCTCCTTGCCATAGATTTTTCATCTGTGGTGTTTTTCTTAGTGCCATTGCTAATCTATTTCTTATCTCTGCCGAGCAATCTCCTGTGGTGTTGATGGTTGACCCTAGATATTCAAAGTTGTTTACATTCTCTAGTTGCTCTTTGTCAATGACTATTTTAGGTGTAATTTCATCTCTGCTTACATGCATTATTTTTTTCTTTTGTATTGGGAATAAGGTTTTGTGCTTGACTATAATGTTTGACTGACATAATCATTTGTTCTAAACCTGTGGGTCTCCTTGATATTAGTATGGTGTCATCTGCATACCTAATTTTTGTGATTTGTGTTCTCTGATATTAAAGGATTGAAACTTTTCATAACATGATTCTTCTTGTACATTTCACATGGCGTTTTCTGCATACATGTTGAACAGGTGTGGTGAGAGGATGCATCCATGTATTACTCCTTTTTGAACCTCAAACCAGTCAAATATTTCTCCTTCGAGGCGAACAGAAGCCTGTTGTTTCTGATAAAGCATTTTAATGGGCAATATGATTTTAAAGCCCATGCTTCCCATTATGTTCCATAATTTCTGGTATGTTATACAGTCAAATGCCTTTGAATAGTCAATGAAACAGGTATATATGTCTGCATTGAACACTCTGCATATCTCTTTTAACTTTTATATTTCTCATGTTGAAGATGTGATCCCTGGTACCTATGTTCTGTCTAAAGCCTGCCTGAACTATTTTTATTTATCTGCTCATATGTTGTTCCATTCTTTTCATGATTATCTTGAGAAGTATCTTGCTGACATGACTGATCAGTGCAATTGTTCTATATTTCATGCAGTTTCAAATTGCCCTTCTTTTGGAGTGGTATATATACTGATCTTTCCAATCTTTTGGTCATATTTTACTTTTCCAGATCTTAACACATAAGACATGGTAGACTTTGACACTGGGTTCTCCTCCTGCTTGTAATAATTCAGCTACCACTTCATCGCATCTGGGTGATTTATCAGTTTTTTTAAGTTCTTAATTGCCCAACATACTTCTTCTATGATGGTTTCTGGCTCAAGTTTGAGTCTGTGTCTATGTTTGGATCTTTATACATTTCTCTACAGTATTCTGCCCACCTGTTCAGAATGTCTTTATTTTCTGTTAGTGTTTCTCGACTTGTCTTCAATTGCTCGAGTAGCTGGTTGAAATTTTGCTGTCAGCGTTTTTGCTTCTGTAAAACATTATTCTGGTTTCCCCATGTTCGTGGAGTTGTTCAATTTCTTTACACATGTTGTCGATGTAGTTTTTCTTGTCTTAATTTTTCTTTAGTTTGTTTCTTGTATTCCTCTCTTTGTTTGTCACCTTTTAGTGATTTTAGTTTGTTTCAGATGTTGATGAGTTGCAACGTTTAGACTGGGATGTAATCTCTTCTTTATTTTACTCTTTGTTGTATATCAGCCTGTGTAGAGGATAATAATGAGTCTCTGATGTTGTTTGCCAGCTCATCTTGTGTCATCTCCTCTTCAATGGCCATCAATGTACTAAATGTGCTCTGCACCTCCATGCTATATTCTATTGATGTTGCTCTAGTTTAGTATCTAATGTTGTATCTGACACTTTTTGCTAACCTTCTGAGTCTGATCTTCACATCTGCTACTAATAGCTCGTGATCAGAAATTTAATCTGCTTCAGGATAAGTCTTACAGGACAGTAGACTAGATCTCCATCTGTGGTGTATAGTGATAAGTCTATTTGGTTTCTTGTCTTGTAATCTGGTGATGTCAAGGTGTATAGGTGTCTAGGGTGTTGCTTGAACAGGGTACATAGAAGTGGTGCATACAAATTCATTGATATATTAAAGTTGAACAGGTGAATGTCTCGGTAGCTGAACATTGACTCCTTCGGGCTAAGGGTAATATTCCATCAAACTGACGGATGTCTTAACCATAACATTTCATTTGACAGCCCTGACATTCACGAATAGACAAGTTATGTCACTTTTGCTGAAGTTCCAATATGTGAGAATTACTAGCAATGAAGCTCTTTTCCCCAATGTGCACACTTTTAGTTGTACATAGTGATCTCTAAGCATTCATGCCAGAAGACCACATGAAAACTGTTATTAAGAACATTTGAAAACATATGATAATGCATTTTGACAAATCACTACACGCATGAAAACCCACACAAATCATGTTTCGACCAAAGAACATAGGTTTATATCAAAATCATAACACAACACATAATGTGTGAAACCTATTTCTTGTCATCTGCTAAGTTGTGTTTTTCATAAAAGACTAGTGGTTGAAATGTTTCCTTGCCGGTCAGAATATAGTGTTACTGCAGTTCTTTCTAGCTAATATCTCTATATGAGAAGCCTCCTACTATTTAGTTGGGGGTGGGATGTGGACTATGTGTGTTTGGAAAGTATGTCTTACTCTTTTGTATTCACAATCACACCAGAGCTTGCAACCAATTAGAGGTTTTATATATATATATATATATATGTCTTAATTTTGACCACACAACCCATACATATTACTATATGACTTCAATCACTTACCTCTTGATACAAAAATAAGTGTTTGGGTTTACCAGTGCCACAGCAAGGATAGGTGTAAACACAAACATTATTGACGATTCCTTGACATACTATGTGTATACCCTGTATTGAGTTTTAGTACTATGTGGTATCTCTTGTTACTTACAGTCATGTTCACTCATGGGGAATCGTACTTCTAAAGTGGCGTTATTTGACTTTTCCCCATGATTTTCTTTGGCTGTCGATACGAAGTATGCATAAAGTGAACAATCACTTGACATGACAGAAAAGGTTATGAAACGGATATGCACGTCAGGGTGGACATAGTACGTGGAGAAAAGTAATCCTATCAAGTTTACAATTTACATTCAAGTGGTCATCACATTTTCCAGGAAATAGGACAATGACATTTTAGTGAATATAAATTCGGAAGTCCAGGCTCTGATCTTTGAGAATTCCTCAGATGGAGATATTATTTTCTCCATGTATGGTTACATGGTTCAGCAATGCACAGTATTTGAGCATGACAGCAGAGTGAAGAGGGAAATGTATTAGAAAAGATATTGGTGCTTCCTATATAACTACTAGTAGTATGTCGATGGACGTGATGGTGATGACCAGGACAATGATGTGGCTTGAATCCCAGAGGGCTACAAGTGTTACCTTTCTGACTGATTCTATGAGCATGCTTCCAAAAATTCAATTGGGCTATCTCTGCCGTCAGTGGTTTGAGTCGTTGATGATGTTTCTGCTGAAGAGAGTTACCTTCATTGTTGTACCTGGACATGTGAGTGTTGGGGGAATGAAAGAGCAGACGGACTTGCCAGCGTGGCCACAGTGATTAATGGTAGTTCACTGGGCCGTTCTATTTTAAATACAATAAAGGAATCAGACCAGTTGAATGGTGTATTTCATCTTCCGCGTCCATGGCTAGAATGTAGGACCTGGGACAGAAGCGTTGTGTTGCAAGAAACGAGCAGCCTTTCAACACGAATTAACCATAAGTGAGCAATGGAAATCACGGATAAATTTAAATAGCATCACTTTTGAAGGATGAACCCCTAAGAGTTCACATGACGAGATATTTGTGACGAGAGACTAGGTGTTTATATATCGTTGAATTTGTATGCAAGAAATTTGCTAGTGATATGTGAAATATCTCAATCTATGCTCCGCTAAGAATCCACATCAAATTCGTACATGTCGAATATTTGAGCCTGGGGGATGTCCACAAATTACATCAATACTTATTGGCAATTTTGACCCCCTTCCCCTGCTTGTCAAGAATTCTGAGACCCCTCTCTCCCCATCTAAGTTTAGTTATGGCACAACCCTCCCCACTCCAAACAATTTGTTTTGTCGAAATATTACGAACAAACGAGATATTTATTTAGCAAATGTCACAGTTTTAGTCACATCACATTTGATTATTGGTGTAGAGAGACAATACCGTTTTGTTGACGTCAACTTTTGTTAATCTCCTCCCACCCCAAACCTTCCGCCCGGTGAAAAGATTGTAAAAACTGCAGCGGTAAACTTCACTTGTTTAATTTAAGATCGACCATCTGCCCTCATGAACACCGACCAGAAACCGCTAATCCTCGCCAAAAACTTAATCCGATTAGTGACAGTATGATGTAACTTGTTTATTGGAAGAATTCACATACCTGTGCAGTGTGTGGGTTATATGTGTGTCGATCGACCGGTCCATATTCATACTGTAGTAGCTTGATAATATACATCTTGGAAATCTGGGCTAAAATTGCATCTTGTTTAGAGATGCTGTATGGTCGAATTAGGAAAACGTGTTGACTCAAGTTGCGAGGCCACTAGGTGCCAGCTGAATGGACTTGGTTCAAATCCTGTATATTGCCTTACAGGAACTCCTGGATGTTTCATATTTATAATATTGATTTATTGTTTCAACCGCGACACTCCCTCCCTCCCCATGTCAGAAAACACACACACGATAGCTTGTCAATTTTAGGAAACAATTCTATGACGGTGTAGGACCTAAATGAGACAGTCATGTCTAATCAAACATTTGTCATGACACCCTACCTGAACCTGACTGAAAGACATTCAAGGAGAGAACAATTACAGCCTATCCCATGCATAGCACTGCTGTAGTTCAGTGATTGTTGAGTTCTAAAAGCGACTTATATGTATCATTACATTACGTCTGATGTTCTATTTTTCCGTAGAGGGTGGGTGAAAACTCTGATGCACATCCGCACCTTCGTCCTTGTATATACAAGTTCATGCATGCTGCTTCAGTAAATGACGTGCACAATTCACATTATTTGTTGTGCTTAGTTCCAATTTTATCTCAGGCATTACATTTTTACATTTAATCGGAATGTCACCTTTTGTGTGTTTATGCATGGTCCTAAATTCGTATCATCATCACGTGACATATTCTTTCCAGAACGTTGTCTTTGCAATTGATGTCCTGAACACGGCTCTATCCTGTGCCAATCTGCCTGCCTCCTCCAATGATAACTTCATACAGTCTTTGATGTCATATGGCCATCTCCTTCTAGGTCTATCTCTTCTACTCCCGGAATTGTGCCCTATAGGATGCGTATTTCCATGTCATTGTGTCTTTATATGTCCGAAATGTTTCAGTTTTCTAAAATCTGTAAAATTGTATTCATCAGCCACATCCTTCCTCTATATTCAGCATATACTCAAAACTTCACTATTTCTTATCGTTTCTGTCCAGGATATTTTTAATATTATCCTATAGCACTTCAGTTCGAATGCCGATATTCTTTTTGCCATTTTTCTATTTATTGTCCAAGTTTCACTGACGTATGTTGCAACTGGAAAAATGTATGATCTAAGAAGTATTAACTTGTGTCTCTTTATAACAGTTTTTCCATATATATTTTTTGTTTCTTTTCATTTCGTTATCGCCAATCGTTTCCTAATTTCCATTGTACAATCACATAAGCTGTTTATATTTGCATCCAGAAAATCAAACTTGTCGAAGTTTTCCAGTTCCATGTTATCTATTTTAATTTTTAGTATTACATTGGTTTTATCTGTTGTCATGATCTTTGTTTATCTGTTTAATAGGTTTTGTTCCTCGCTGTATGCTTTTGTTTGAGTGATCATCCTTTTTAGCTATTCTATGTGTGTAGTTAGAAGAAGCACCGTATCATGTGTGTATTTTTTATCTCTGGTGTTTCATATCCTCCTATATTTAGGGGATGGAATTGTGTGCGCTCTTTGTCGTTCCTTGTTTTCCTCATGTATATTATATAAGTATGGCGATAGAATGCATTCCTGTCTTAACCCTCAATCTACCAAAAACCATTCTGTGATATCACCATCAACTCTCACAACTGCTTGTTGATTATTGTAGAGTGCTTTAATAAGATATGTTAGATGTTCCGGGAAGCCTATTTCTCTCATTCCCCATAGTTGCCGATGTTGTACGCAATATTAGACTATTTATTGCAGCCGAAGACGGATGTGTCGGACCATTGGCGCAAATAAAACGGCGACACAACGCCTTTCCATTCTCTGGACTTCATCCTGCTAGAAATCTAGTAGGATCATGGTCCTGCTACAAGGGAGATCCAGTGGGAGTTTGAGAATGAACGCTGAAGAAGAAGATTATTTATTGACTATGCTTTGGAATAGTCAATAAAACACATGTATAGATTTGCTTTGAATCCTCTAAATTTTTATTTGATAACGATTCTCATATTTAGTAGATGATCTTTTCTGCCTTTGCCGCCTGCTTGTACCTCGTTAACTTTGGTTTCAAATTTTGGCTGTATTATGTAAATAAGTGTACATTTGCATATCTAGACAAACTATATATATATATATATATATATATATATATATATATATATATATATGGCAGAAAGTCTCACCAGGCCAACCAACATACACATCAACAAGTAATCAGCAGATGAAGATATGTCTATTTAGTGAGAGGATTTTCCTGTGTTGTGGAAGCCCCCACATCACTTCATCTTAACACAAGCAAATATAACTCTCTCTTTCTCTCGTGTGTGCTACATAAACCAATCACTACCTATAACAAGAATGCAAATAATGTTAGTAAACAGAGTACCAACTAAAACGATTGACGTTTCGATCTAAGATTTTTCGTCAGAACACACAACTAAAAAGGAAACACCGAATAATGGTGGTCACGGACGACGCGCTGTGTAGCTCGCCGCCACGAAGACGGACCAATAAAAGAAAACTGGTTCAATACTTTGAGGTAGACTTCAGAATTCGTTCTCAAACTCCTGCTGTTATCAGCATGTATTTGGTTTGTACAACGGAATGCGTTGTTTCATGGTTGACCGTTTTACTGTTATGTTGTGAGTGTTACAGAGTGGCTCTATTTGCTTACTATTATTTGCTCCCCTTTCATCCATGTATGGGATGGGATAGCCAACTCCACCCCGTACCCTCTTTAGTCACCTCTTACAACATGTATGCAAGGTAATAAGTGTTGCTGTTCCTTGCTCCCATTTTTGGCCTCGAAAACACGGGCGGTTGGGGTGGTGTCTTAGTATGCGATAATATTATTGAGGAACACCAAAAAATGCGCACCATGAAGACATTGCGCAACTATAAATAAATCCTAAACTCACTGCATGATGCATAGAGTTGCAGTCGTGTGGGCATAAACCAAGACATCTACTAAAGGGAATGAGTTTGAAACTCAAGAAATATATCAATGTATACACATCATCGACGCAGTTATGATTTTAGTTGAGAACAGTAAGTGGGTACTTAACAACAACAACGGTAATCACATTGCTTTTGTGAGTATTTAGATGCTCTTTTTGGAAATTTATTCGGGGGAGGTGTTGTATCCTATTTTTGTTGTTACAGATTTCTTATAGAAAAATATCCTTTTCTATTTTTCTAAACAGGAGGTCGAATCTTCCAATAAATCCCGCCCACCCCTCACCCTTTCCATCACCATATATACGTCATTGATAGACAGGGCTATCTTAATAAGATTAGAACAATCTTCCAATAGCCAGCACAGTCATGGGCGTATGTATGAGAACACATTTGATTGATAAGAGACGTTAGTTAATTCGTTGCTTTGTGTATGACTTGAAGCTTGATCATATTACAGGCCTCGTAACATATACACACGCAGATACAATTCTATCTCAGCAATACCGTGTCCTGTTATCTCAGTCTACAAGTGGTTGCTCAGATCATGGTCGTTGTTTTCAGTTCTTGTCTACTTCCTCGTTTTCAATATGTCCATCAACGCAAGGTTACTAACTAACTTTGTTTTGGTTTAAAATTCCGTATGTTGATGGGGCCTGAAAGGGAGCATAGAATAGCAACACCGTTTGTCTTCCATGCATGTCGTAAGAGGTGCCTAAGGAGGTGCTATACCGTATATGGCCAAAGTGACACAGAAAACATGCTGAAGTCGAATGTGTCAATCTGAAAGGCACATATATCACAGCAGAGCTATGAACAATGACACGACACATTCGGTTGTTAGTTCTACATCCTGTTAATCTGCAGAAGTTTGGGAACCAACTGGAAGAAGAGACTAATATCCAGATTGCCATATGAAGTTGGTATATCTGACAACCTGACAATTGATTCTTACATGCTGTTCGTATCTGATAACACCATGCTTCACTAGCTACCTATACAGTCGTGAACATTGGCGCATAAGTAAAAAAAAAACAATCACAAAAGCGCAACTGAACCACCTCCTTGATTGCATTAAAAATATCGCTGGAAGTAATTCTCTACTCGGATCCCACCCCCACATTTTTCTCCAGTTGGATTACTTGTGCTAGATTTATTATTATCTAAGTTTGTTGGGATCCCGTCGGGACGAAATTTATTGCGCTGCTTACCTTGATATGCTTCACATTACCAATGTGCTTGCCAACCCAGCTCACCGTATGGGAACAAATGCGAGTATGACATTGCATCCATATTCGAGATAAGTATATAGATATTCATGATCTGCTTTGTTGGATTATATGGTTTCAATGGGAAAATGCGAATGTCGCGGTTAAAAGGTGGTTCTCCATCTTCGCTGACGAAGAACATTGCAACCTCGTAGATGTTGGTTTATTATAGCGACGTTTATCACATTGACGATCGCGCTTGAAAATCATGTTTACTATTGGGATTTCTCTTCCAGTTTGAGCAACATTCTGAATCTCTCTTATTTCGATATCACACAGTAACTGATTCGACTGGACTAGTCTATTGTGTTGACCCCAAAAAAATCGTTCGGTTTTATCAAGAGTTTCTCTTTCGCATTTAGCATTTGTTGCGTGTGCGTGTCGAACGTTTGTTGCTTGAGTACTGTCCAAAACATACAACTGAGCAAACTGTGGAACTTTGTTGTATGTGGCGGTTGTATATGAGAAGTTCGATGATAAGTTGCCATCGTTAGGTAGTCCATCCAAAAACTTGTTAGCACCACAAAATTGACATACAATATCGAAAATTCCGCAGTTATGTGCAGCAACACGGTCATCAGCAAAATTTGCTAGCTCATTTGAAATTGCTTGACTTCGACGCATTGTAACAATGAGTGAGCATCGGCATCTGTAGCTCGATGTCTCAACAGTTTCATGCTGTCTGTGACGACGTTGGTATTCTCTATTCATAGCTTTTCGATTTTCTCTTTGTGTTGGTTATTTTAGCTTAGCTCGACGCCGATGCAAATCAGCAACTTTAGCAAGTTGTGTTTGTCTTTGTTGAAGGGTTTTTAAAAATAAATTTTTGCATCTCTCTTTCAATTCCATGCCTATGCTCTGCAGCATTTGTGGCACGAATCCGATCGAGTAACGCTTGACGACTCAACCATCTAGTTTTTCGCTCTTTTGTTGTTGTTTTTTTTAACGCTTTCTTGCGATTGGATCATGATCATCCATAATTTAAAGCAAATTATATGTATATTTTAAATATAATGTATTTCAGATAACTTTAACCACAAAAGGTACAGAAGTTTACATGTTAGCACATGAATAACATTTGTATACAAAAATGTCGTCTGCTTTGAATAACGTCACAATACCAATCGTTTTGATTTGATGTCGCACGGAATTCCGTGACGTAAATGCGATATTTATAGAGCTTTCCAGGGATCTTACAAAACACGACTATTATATTATAGATGTCAGCATATGCTGTATATGTAGAAACTTTACTTGCTAGCAAACCAACAGCGATTTTCTCAGCAACATTTACATTTAGTATATTCTATCTATCTTTAAGCCGTGGTCCTTATTTACCTTGCGGCGTCAAGGGTAGAAGAGTTCTCTGGATATGACCTTCTTGTGTGCTGTGTGTAATGCTTTATGTCGGTAGTCTGGAAGCGTGTGAAAACCACTTGATCTGTTGTCTTTTGATGTTATCGTTTCTAATTCTATCTCTTGATGACACTCCGAGTATTCTTCGTAGACATGTAATTCTTGCTGTCACTATTTTCTTTTGTCTTGTGCTGTCATTGTCCAGGTTTGACAACAGGTAGCACAGAGATGGGATGATAATAATAGTCGTGTATAATGCAACATTAGTGTCTGTTTACATTTTTGTTCTTGAAAATATGTATCATCTGTCCTAGGATCTGGTATGTTTTGTTGCATCTATTTTGTATCTCTTTACTATTTTCCCCTTCACTCGATATAATACTTTCTAAGTAAGTGCAAGTAAGTATATTGCCATTGCTTTTTAAATGATCCGAATGTGCAGCTGCCTACGATTATAATCAAACCAGGTATCTCTGCTGTCATAGATGTGTTCTCCATCTCTAAGCCACAGAGCCGAATTTGAATCTTCAACACTTTGAATATTTAGTAACTTATATGTTCATCAGTACAACATGAACGGACGAGCTCACATCACATTTAACCCGGCGCTATCATTTGAGCAAGTTATCATTGCGAGAATAACTCAATAACCGTGCTCAAAGTTCAACTCAATAGTACTTGCTTGAAGATACGACAGTTTGACATTCAGCACACATGACACACCTTGATATTGAAGTCCAGGGCCATAGATATGTTTTCACTGTTCTTGCCTAGAACGCGTGCCTACCAGCTTATTTTAGGAATAACAAATCTAAATATTATAGCAATAATTAATGAATAATTAATTTAAATATTAATTATTTTAGGATTATGTCTTGTAGAGTTGTGTTTTTCATAATTAAACAACCCTAAATAAATTCATATTTAAATTAATAAATGATAAACTGATAAACATAGCCAAGGAATATACTCAAATAGGTAGGCACGCGTTCCAGACAATAACCGTTTTTGCTAAGGATTTTACTACGATATCTTAGTTGAAATGTGTTAAGTTTCTTCTCATGTTGTTATCAATTTTATCAAAACACGTTGGATAAATCGGTATCTTTGTTTTCATTTTTTAAATTTGTTTTTTCAGGGAGGTTTTATTATCATTAGGTGCGTCTTTGCAACAGCGGTTAGCTGCAACAAACTCCATCTTCTGGCTCTTGCCTTGGTGGGCACTCTTCTAGACGGTAACATATCCCATGATGTTTCTCTCCCACTTGTATCTCTGATTCCTCTTGCTCGCCACCACTCTGCTCTATCTTTACATAATGTTTTCAGACCCATATGTCCACAATATTTTATGTGTTTGTGTTTTATTGCTTTTAATAGATCTTTTTCATACACAGTGTAGTTAGAACCTCTTTATCCGTTTTCTTATCTTTACACGAATATCTATCTATTCTGGCATTCCTTCCATATGTTTTTAAAAGAAATTCTTAGATGTGAAATAGGCGAGGTGATAAAATACATCCATGTCTCTCTTCTATTTTATTCATTACGCCGTCAGTAGGTATTCTTGCATCTTATTACCATGAGTTTGCGCAGTATCGACTGTTGTATCCACATTCCCTATGCATGCGTTTATTTTATCACATAAAAAAGGGTGGATGGAGTCCTGTTCTTTCACCTCTGTGTTCATGTGGGACAGGCAGCGGAATATATCTTGCATTACACTAAACTAGTTATATCATTCATGAATAAAACCGGACTTGCTGTGTAGACATGCTCAACTGCGAACGAGAAGAAGATTGTGCAGCCATTTCATGTCATGCATCAATGATCTACAGTAACAATATGCATCAGCTTAACATTTTTTCAAGTATTAGTATATATATATGTATATCTGTGTGTGTGTGTGCGTGTGCGTGCGTGCGCGCGCGTAAATCAGAGTATCTCTAATGATAATGGTATCTCATCTGCGTCAGATAACTGTATCTGTCCCAACCCCCTTTCATGTGAACTTTATACAAGTTTGTTTGTGGTACCCTGTTTGATGTGCCTAAATGGAAATGGTGGTTGAATAAGATTGAGTGACACGGACACGTCATTAATCAGTAAAACAAAACCTGGAGAGATTGTGAAAGTCAAATGATACACATAAGACGTCATAAATGTTGTTTCTGGTTCTACAACCTACACATTTATAGTGGTTCTCAACTGTTATCAGTAAGCCACATTCTTATCACTGGGACAGAGGAGGCACGAATATAAAATGTACAATCGGTGGACGACTGACTTCACAAATGTGTCTAGGTGATCCCATCAATTTCTTTGGGAGCTGAAGGGCTGCCACAAACATGTCTGGTTCGTGGAGGGATCCACGGTCCTTAAACTCTGGATGGTTTAAGGGCTCCACAAATTTACTTTAGGGGTGTAGTGGTCCCATAATTGCATGACTTCATTGTTCTAAACCGCCACATTCAACATTTCTGTGTAGATGTTCTACTCACATCATTGCATGAATTTCTTGTTGTGAACCCCTACATGAACATCATTTCTGACTAGAGGGTTCTACTCACATCATTGCACGACTTAATTGTACTGGACCCTCTACATGAACAACATTTCTGTGTGTAGAGGAGTACAAAGCATTGAGTACCGCATCAGATGTGAAGTTACTGGATATGAAAGCTCTGCAGGACACCCCTCCCTCCACTAAATAATGCACGTAGAAAACAAGCACTTAATTCATGGGTATCTGGAAAAAATATATGTCCCAATTTTGCCATATATTCTACATAACGTATAGTTTCTTAATTACATTTTTTGTTGTTTTCATAGTCAGTGTCGTTTATTACTCGTGTGTTTGTTTTCTCAATAAATGGCTTGTGGTCGAAACGTCGATTTTTCATATGCTTTCTCGTGTGCTTGTAATGAGTCCTCATTATCGCGTATTGTAAATTTTTTTGCATATATGTTTCAGATGACGATTGATGTAACCAGGTTTGTTTTAGTTGAAACATTCTTTTTCAACCGAACAATTGATTTACCTGGTTACATCGAACCTGGTTATGTACCAAGCCTGTTTATGTTCAACATTTTAATTGACACGGAGCTTTCTGTTAGAACAATGCTAAATTGGAAGTCATATTGGAAGTTAAAGCTTGAGTGTCGTGTCTGTGATTTATGCAAGGACACGCTTTTCTCTCCTGCTCAGTCAGGGCGGGCATCAAATCCCACACACAGCTATCACTGTAACAAATCTTACTGTCGATGATATATCATAGTTGCCATTTGGGTGCTTTTTCAAATTGTGTAGTGCCAAAATTCTAGAAACAATCCGGTGCACTATTTTAGTTGGGGTTTTTTCCCCTAAGAAAGTTTGTTACCTTTTAGTGTTCACCTTGAAGAATACATTTGTTTTAGAATCTAAGACAAATTGTTGTGGTGTTGTAAGCCGAAATTATAAATTGTCAAGATTACAATATGCCTGGTCAGTTTAGTACTTTCTGTCCATGTAACGTGTCCTTTACATAACGTTGTCTTTACTGCCACTCTGTAAGCCTCTCGATTCTACGCAAATTGCAGTCTCATCAAGTGTTATGTTCAAAAGGTCTAGGATATCCTGTATCCATCGTAGTCTTGGTCTGCCTCATGTTCTCCTTCCTGGAACATTTCCATCCATGATTAATTTTTCTAAATCACTGAATGGTCAACATGAGGTTTGGTTCTTGACATTATATACGTCTCAGTAGTTTGCCATTGCTTTCTGAGTCGAGTCTTGCTGCTTATAAGTTACCGACCTTGATGCGCCCCCAGCCCAATACATGGCCTTTCCATCTCCCTCCTTCGAAAAAGTTGTCGATAATAGGATCTTCCGTCATCTGCAGAGTAATTTCACATAGTTCAACCGAATAGCCAAAGTCATTACCCGACGGTGGTGCTGCTGTACATAAGTAGACACGTGGGGGCAGACATGAGAGGGGGAGGCGACTACATAAGATCCTGGCCTTCCCAAGGGAAATTATATTACCATACAATATTTTATCACATAAAGCCATTTAAAACTATATTTAGACTTTACAAAACAGTCACACACCTGTAAGATGGTGTGATGTTGTAATATGTAAAATGTTGTCATGTTGTAAGATGTAAGATGGTGTGATGTTGTAATATGTAAAATGTTGTCATGTTGTAAGATGATATGGTGTAGTAAGATAAAAGTGTTGATCATCGTTTAGTTGGGATATCAACAATTTACTATATGTATGTTGTGTACTGATGCTTCATCATTTCATTTATTCATATTTTTGCTAAACATTGAACAAGAAATACCCTCAACATTTACGAGCACGTTCATTTGGTAATCACTTCAAGCTGATTAACACTGGTAACAAATCACACTACCTACATGTGTCAATATTAAACATCGCTCCGTCCAAGCTTGGCAAGGGATATAAAGAAATAGGAACACCAGCAATATATGTCGTTAGAGGCGACTGAGGAGAAAGGGGGGGGGGAGTGAATAGCTTTTTTTAAAAAAAAACTAGCGGACAGCACATAAGTGTTACTGGAGCGAGCTATTGACAAAACCATTATGCCATCTTCCAGATAACGTTCAAGTGTTGAGAGCCCATGACCTAGTGACAGTACAACTAAATAGACGTGTATATTGAATCTTGCAAAAAATATTTGCTGACGATGCAACTACTCCCAGCCGCACTAATTTCCAGTGGCAATAGTGGACAACGATTTATGATAAACTCTCAGGCGCTTAACTCTGGACATAAGTGTCCCAAATGTTGCAGCGTTTCGCTTATCAGTCATCTCCGCATACACCAGAAGAGATTCAACATCAGAAGTCTGAAACTGTTGTCATCATCTCCGCACACACCAGAAGAGATGGGAAGCTGTTACTAGGATATTTAGAATGTGTGCAGAAATAGTATAAAATGGGCATGTCACTATTGAACATCCTTTCCAAAGTTTTGAAGATGTAGTTCTAAATGCGCTCATTTGGTCTCATTTTAATATGAAAGTGGAACGTGTTTCTGGTGAGTAATCAAAGCACAATTGCCAAATATAGAAGGATTACGCCGAGCATGTAATGCTATTTTGAGTGAAATATGGATTGAAAAGACGTGGTAAATAATGTTACAATTATAACCTATTTAAGAGCTGTCTTAAAAGGTTTGATCATGCTGCACGTATGAACGTTTGTCTGAATAAGCGTTTGTATATTGGCAACAAACGATAGATTGTCTCATTGTAAATCAGGAACAAATACATCAGGGAATAGTTGAAGAGAATGTAGGAGAGTTTTAGGAAATGTTCCCAAAAGTAGAAGAAACATTATTCTAATATTAACTGACGTTAAGCAATATTTTCTGACAAGGCAATATTTTATAATATTCAAATCAGCGATTCCCTAAGTGTGCGCCCATGGGCGCGGCAAAGAGTCTACATGGTCGCCGCGGCAGCCTCGCCAAACGAAAAATAAATTGAAAAATATAATGTTAAATTGATTTTATTAAACAACTTTTTTACACTTGATTGTAAGTATAATCAACATTGATTTACTCTCAATAAATATCATTTTGTAAATTGATGTTAGATTTAATGTTAAAATAGCTTGTGAAAGTTTCAGCGGGGTCAATATCACTTGTTCTAATAATAAAAGGTCCATCGTCTGTAAGTGAGCATGTGTGCTCGGCAGAGCCAATCGGTTGTCAGTGTGTGTGCGCGCGCGTCTAAGCAACAGTGCAATCCCACTTTTAGCAAACCAATCATTGTCCTGCTTTTGTGGAATGTTATAGAAACGCCTAGAACTTTCGTGTAGATTTGCAACAACTCGTATTTCCATATAAAAATTCGCTAGCGCAGTGACCTGAGTCAGTGTCAGTAGACTTGTGCTCAACTAAACTGAGAGTGACTAATGAGTTGTAATTTTGTTAATTATGAAGAGGTTTTTAATGCCAACGTTGTCATCGAAAAATGAAGACGATTCATCAGATTTGGAGAATTTATGAGCTCCATTGGGGACTCATAAAACTAAATATAGAAAGTATGACGAAAAATATTTAGATTATGGGTTTTCTTGTGTGGATGTCAATGGTGAAGAGCATATTCAATGTGTTCTTTGCATGAAGGTTTTATCTGTTGAATCTATGCTTCCGAGTAAACGTAAAAGGCAATTGCAAACTCTTCACCCAGATATGGTTGGTAAATCAAGGGACTTTTTCACAAGAAAATTAACATCAGCAGGCAAACAAAAATCTGCATTTTCCAAACATTCTCAAGTCAACATTAATGCACTTTTGGCATAGGAGAATTTGTGGCATAGCTGTAGATATTACCGATCAACTTTTTAATGTTCAGAAAGGCAAAGATTTTGCGATCCTGCTGGATGAGGCAACAGATGGTCACAAAGATGTTCATTTAATCTGCTATGTTAGATATGTTGACACACAAAAAAACCAGTTGTTTGAAGATTTTATTATTTTGTCAAGAGAGTGAAGGGGGGAAAACTAGGAAAGACTTGTTCGAGGTTGTGGACAAGTTTATGACAGAATAATATTGACTGGCAAAAATGTGTTGGTGTATGTACAGATGGAGCACGATCAATTGCAGGCTGTTACCAGGGACTAAAATCACGCATTCAGTCCAAAGCACATAACGCTCGTTGGACTCATTGTATTATACGGTGGCTTTGGTAGCAGAAAAATTTAGTGAAGATTTGTATGACACTTTAAAACTAGTGATACATACAATAAATTTTATTAAAAGCAGACCCCACAAAGCTAGATTTTTTGCCAACAAGTGTAAAAACATGGGCACTGAACATTCATCTCTTTTGTTTTACAGCAGTGCTCAGAGGTTATCTTGCTAGTATATTCAGTGACGAAGACTTTTTGGCTAAATTGGCCTTTTTATCTGACCTTTTTGAAGAGTTAAATATTCTAAACAGTTCCTTTCTAGGTAATAATGCAAACACTTTTCAGCTCTTTGATAAAGTAGAAAGATTTTAAAAAAGCTACTACTATGGAAGTAAAAAGTGATAATACGAATTTCCCTTCTTTAGACCAGTTACATGCTCCAACACCTAAGTCCTGTGGGTAGAAGCAGAATCCTAGACCTTTTTTAATGAATCATGGGCGCAAGGGATCTTCCCTGAAGAATGGAAAGAGGCAGAAATAATTCCAATTGCCAAGAAAGGAAAACCAAAAACCAACAAAACAAGTTACCGCCCTATCAGTCTACTTAGTTGCTTAGGAAAGGTCATGGAAAAAATGGTGAATAACAAGACTCTTAAACTACCTGGAGGAAAACAATCTTCTAGATGACTGCCAATCAAGCTTCAGAAAACACAGATGCTCTGAGGACCAAACAACATACCTTGCCCAGGAAATAGAAGCTTTCCAGAAAAAATCAAAACTCCTAGCCACCTTCTTTGACCTCACAAAGGCCTTTGACAAAGTCTGGAAAGAGGGGCTATTGCTAAAACTTGCCCAGAAAGGAATCAGAGGCAAAATGTTTCAGTGGATAAAAAACTTCCTACGACGCAGACATGCAAGAGTCAAACTCCAGGGAATGAAAAGTAAAATGGTCAACATAACAGAAGGTGTCCCACAGGGAGGAATTCTGTCCCCCACACTCTTCATAGTTTTTATAGACGATCTGCCAAAACTATTCACACCATACGTACATAGAGCTCTCCATGCAGACGATCTTGCTATCTGGACCCAATCAGAATACATTGGAGTTGCAAAAGTTAGAATGCAGGAGGCAATAAACAAAGTTGAAGAGTGGGCAAAAACCTGGGGTGTTCAAATAAACAAAAGTAAGACCGTCACTACACTTTTCACCCTCTCCACAAAGCCTGAAAATTATACTCTCACTTTAGACAATACCCTACTCCCAAAAGAAAACACCCCAGTCTACCTGGGGCTAAAATTTGACAAAAGACTTACTTTGGGATCACACATTGAAGAGACAGAAAATAAAGCCACACGCAGACTACAAATAATGAAAAAAACTATCTGGGACAGATTGGGGAGCCAACATAAAAACCATAAGACAAGTATATGTAGGTCACATTCGTCCAACTCTGGAATATGGATTGACCACATATGCAACAGCAGCAAATACCAATCTTCAAAAGCTGGACAAAATTCAAAATGCAGGTCTCCGAATCATAACAGGAGGACTAAGGAGCACACCTATAACATCAATGGAAGCAACAGCAGGATTACAAAACCTAACAGACCGCAGGGATGAGAAAATCACAATAATGACAGAAAAATTTAGACGCCTGAAACATCACCCTATGCATGAAAAAACAAAAGAACTAACAAAAAACAGACTGAAAAGACCAAGCTTCAATCACCTATCCAAAAAAAACTTATGAAAGCCAATAAAGAAGTAACCAGCAACAATCCGGATGAATGGGAACAGCTAGAAGCATATTGCAACATCACAAACACTTCACCCATATATACTGCAAAACTTACAATACCAGGCATTGAGAGCAAAACTATGGAAACCCCTACTGCCCTTAAGGCAAAAAACACTTGATCACCTAGACACCCAATACCCTACCTCACAGTGGATTCATGTCTTCATAGATGGATCATCAGAGGGTGCAGTAAAGAAAGGAGGAGCTGGGATACTAATACTCATACCAAACACCCCAAAACTAGAACTCTAAATCGCTACTGGCAAATTATCAACAAATTACAGGGCAGAGCTACATGCAATCTTGGAAGCATCAAAGGCTCTAGAGGAACGGAGGCTCAAAGGAGCTAACATAGTCTTCTTGTGTGACTGCATGTCAGTACTCCAAACCATCCAAAAGGAACCTAAAGATCTCCTAACAAAAACAACTGTAGAACTGCTAAATCAACTATCTGCCAACAATAAAGTTGTGCTGCAGTGTGGATCCCTGCACACTGTGGAATAGCAGGAAATGAAGGAGCTGACCGACTGGCAAAAGCAGGTGCTAAAAAGGAACAATTCCAGCACAGAATATCACTGACTGAAGCAAAAACCCTCATCAAAGGAAAATACAAACATACATGGAGTCAGAGAACAGGCAGTAACTTTCCACAGGACCCTATTATAAAGCTAAACAGGTCACAACAAACCACAATTTTTAGACTTCGCACAGGACACTGCAGACTACAAGCACATCTCCACAAATAAAGGCAGCCCAAACTGACCTATGCCCATGTCAAAAGGGTCCCAAGACTCCAGAACATATTCTGCAGACTCTTTGATGACGTGAGAACCAAAATATGGCCCCAAGAGACAGATCTGAAGGTGAAGCTGTGGGGCAACCGTGAGGACCTCCTGCTGACGACTGAATTCATGGAGGCGGCCCACCTTCCTGTATAGACTTATGAGCATAGGAAACTGATCGCAGAAGAAGAAGAAGACCGGTTACATAAGCAGAATAGTTTGATGTTAAAACATGAACTTAAAAGTGTGTTCGTCAACCACTTATCCAATTTGGAGCTATTTTTTTCAAGAATACCTCCCAAAGATAAAATAAAATCAGTACAGTGGGTAAGTGATCCTATGAACGCAGAGATTCCTGAAACTTTCACAAACATGGAAGCTGAACAGCTCGTTGACATTTCTACAGACTCGTCTTTAAATTCTAGACTCTAGTCGAAACCTTTGATTGATTTTTGGTGCAGTATCGAAGATGAGTATCCAGTAGTAACAAAGAAGGCACTTCGATCATTGATATCATTTGCCAGTTGTTACCTGTGTGAATGTGTTTTCAGCAGTTGCCGTTATGAAATCTAATTATAGAGGTAACCTTAAAAATGAAATTCGTGTTGCTCTATAAAAAATATCAAGATTCCACGAATTGATCAAAGATAAACAAGCCCATCCCTCTCATTAAGATAGAAAACATTTTTGAAACTCTTATTACTTTTACCAAATTACGTTTAAAATGATTCTGTGTTTTGTGTTAATTGCTTTTTCTGTTTAAAAAATGTATGTTGTTTTCTTTATTTTTCGATTTATCTACGTTTTCCTTTTCCTCCTTTATTACAATTACTAAAAAACACATTTACCAATACTATTCTATTGTCTATTGTCTTTCTCCAGATGGTTTATGATCCACTCTTGCCGTTAAGCGTAGGGGTGATTGGAGCTCGAGCTTACGTTATATCGCCAGATGTGTGGCCTCGGCTGTGCTATGACCGTGTCTGTACATGATATCCCTGACGTTTTCTATCCATCTTTTCCGTGGTCTTCCTCTGGCTTTGTACCCTGATCTCATTTGCTTATATGCTTGTACTGGCAACTTTTTGTGATGCATTCTCATAATGTGGCTAAACCACTTGATCTGTTCTCTCTCTGTAATCTGTACAATATATTATACCTATTCTTTCCTTGTTCACAACTATTCACTATAAACAACTATTCACAAAGTATTTAAACAAAATTAAAGTCTTATCAAAATCTAAAAGTTAAATTTAGAGATTATAGAATTTATTTAAATTTAAGATTAAGACTTAAAATTATCATGTCTCTAGTTTTGCTTCGGGCGCCATGGCTTTAAAAAGTTTGAGAACCTATGATTTAAACGAAAACTGTTAGTGTTTTTCTTCTCTACTATTCCAGAACTTTTAGTGTTTTTCGGCTCAAGACAAGTACCTTCTTTGGCAAAACGAGTTGGCAACTACTTATTGATGTATCACAGCCGGTGCGCATTGGTACGGCTAGATAGAAAAGTGTCATACTGTCTGCACGAAGTATTTGACAGAGGAAACTACTGTAAACCTTTCATTTTATGCAGACACATATTTCGGATTTAATGCATGGTTATCATACATAAACCATTATAAATATTAAAACAAAATGTAATAATGATGAACCTCACTATGAAGGTCATAGTGAACTTGCTTGCTATCACCGGGTTACAGCGTGTCTGGTTCGAAACCACGTCCGGTCAAAAAAAATCCGGGTTGTGATTTCTCGCTTCACACGACCACTCCTCCAGTCGACTCAGCTGTAAATAAGTAACTGACACATGAGTTAGGGGAGGTAAAGACAGCAAGTAAGGGAGTTGGCCACCCCACCTAATAGTTGCTGCGGCTTAGTACATGAAGAGTTATCTTCATCCCTGACGGCAGGTTGCTGCCATGGGACATACCTTTACCTTAATCATGATGATAGAACCCTCCCGGAGTTTAGAGGTTTACCAGTTCTGTTCCCAATGTGTTGTTTTGTGGGGCAGTTTACCATTGCGTGTGTAAGTCTCAGATATAACTCAAATTAGTTCCAGATATAATTATTTTAACTCAAGGTTTGCTGTTAGTTCCACATATAACTGTTTTAACTCAAGGTTTGCTGTTAGTTTCACTGCTATGGACTGGACATTATTTTACCCAGGAATGGAATTTGCTGTGACTGTCTAGAAATCTCCAGACAAGCTGCAGGTAAAATCATTGTCTACCTTCTAGAATTTCAGTTATGGGTCGTCGGCAGGCTTTACCACAGCCACCAAGATGACGGTGGATGGGGGGGGGGGAACCAAACTTCAGATCCAACAACTCTGTAGTCCATTCGAAAATATGATCAGAAATTCTAGCAGCATGTCTTGAAACGGGAGCCAGATTTTAGCAAGACTGAATTGTCATACATGTTGTAAGAAATGACTAAGGAGACTCGCATATCCCATATATGTCCAAGTGTACCTAAAACTATCCTGAAGTGTCCGACAGGAAGGTGTAAATATAGTCATGCGGAAATTGGCAGATATCTTAGCCGAACTGTAAACCAATACAACACATTTCAAACTACATAAGCAGCAGAGAAGAAGAAAACATAATGTGTATAAGTGGTGCCAGGACGTTCCAACTATATTTGACAAGCAATGTCCTCGCACTCATGATCTACTTGATTTATGATGGCAGTTATTCTACATTTTCTACTAATAACAATATCAGAATATGAAACTGGTTAAGCAACTTAGTCAGCTAAATAGAAGGCTTACAGTATCAACGCTTGCACTAGTAACTGTGGTAGTCACGGGTGTCTGCAGTACAAACAGAGAAGAGCATACGCACTCACAATGGCAAATACTGAGTAAAGTGAACTTAATTGGAATCTTCGATTTGAACAGACACCAGTATCTGGCTCTGTCCACCGTTGCCACTCCTGGACAGAAATGAGCTTTTTCAATTATTTTTTCCCTTCAAAAATCCTAAAACACAATGCGACTTTTCCCGTTGTTTTCATTGGTCACTTCTATTCCTTTTGTCGACATCCATTGAAAATTACAGTAGAAATCAATCACTTTTGAAAGATAGTCCCCATTAGTACACATGCCTACAATAGACGAACGACTGCCTAAGTCAACCGTGCCTTTCAGATAACAAACCGTATACGAGCGTTGATGCTACCTCGGTTACTCAAGTGAGGAGAGCTTGTGCTTTTGTCAGCTAAGCTACGGGCTGTCAAGAGGTACCCACTCATAGTTAAAGGGATTCCTCCCTCATCATCAATAAATTATCAACTAACCACATCTTGCTAATTGGCAGAATGTTGAGATGAAACTCAGAAGTTTATGTTTTGTCTATTTATATGTCCGCCCATGCACCTGTTGGAAAGTGAAAACATTGACATAAGATCTTATCCATGTCTTCGGTTATTTGTAAAACGTGACCTATGTGTGTCCCGAGTTTGTAAAACGTGACAGTGTGACCTATGTGTGTCCCGAGTTTGTAAAACGTGACAGTGTGACCTATGTGTGTCCCGAGTTTGTAAAACGTGACAGTGTGACCTATGTGTGTCCCGAGTTTGTATGACCCGATGTAGCTGTGAAGTCTCGTGAGTTGATTGTTGTTAAATGTTAGACCAGCAGAGGTTGAAACAAGAACATGCTCTGATCAATAGCAACACGTTTCACTTCATGGCTCACCTGTACTCTAAGAATATCTACCTGACACTAGCTTGCCGTATTGATTGTCGCATGATGATTGTTTCTATCTGAATGTGACAAGTCCCACCAGCTCATACATATCATTCCATGAACTTTCTCCTTGAAAGAAATCAAGACTAAAATGAGAAAGTTCATGATATGAGCTGGTGTGACATATGCAATATTCGAGTATACAACTTGAATACATTTTTTATTTATCATACAAACTAAACAATTCCATCGAATTGTTGCACATTGGGTGATGTGGAACACGATGAATGCAGTTTCTTATCCTCTGAATTCACCCGGCATCTAACTCTTACTTGTAGATTTCAATAGCTGTAACATGTAAAGATAGTACTCACGTGGGAAACAGGTAATGAAGTTTTAATGAACGATGACCGACACACTATCACTGTCGGATGCTCACGTGAAATAATATACACAACAAAAAACATGATATAATCATACAAATAACAATATACTGAACATAATCAACGTTTCGAACCAAAAGGCCCTTATCAAGATACGCAAATACCATCAAAAGACGACTAGTAGAAATGACCACACCACATAGACTTGTGCGAGTGAAATAAGGTGTGGTAATTTCTACTCATTTTAATACAGTTTTGCTAACAGTATTACCTTTTATTGATTGTAACATGTAACGGTGGCACTTTCTGAAATAATACACGATACAAAAATCAAACCTAACTGCGAGCGATTGTTTAAATTATAATCATCGCACATAGTCTCCACTTACACAAATCATGTAAATTGTGGTCTTGTAGAAATGCAACTAAGCACAATGATGTTAATCTGTAGGATGAATATGGCGAGACACTCAGAACACCCTGGTCATCTTGCATCCTGCACTATTTTCAGTTGTCTCCGACTTTATCTTGCAGATGTGGTGAGAGAGTGAGGTTCATGATTGGAACAATTTCTCCAGACTTTAATGTGACTGTACTTGAATCCTAATACATCACCATCTATTATTTCAGCCACTTACACAAGAGATGCTATACCATAATTATATGTCTTAGTCATCTGACACCGAAGAGAGATACAACAACACTAGTTTGATACTGCTGTAACAATATCATGTAATAGGTGGTATCAAATGAATGATGATAAATTTAAGAATTCCAAAAGAGATTTAAGAAACAGGCTAACACAATCGTAGATAGGCGTTACTTTGGTAGTGGAACACGTCATGGTTTCTCATCCTCTTAGTCCAGCCATCGTGTAGCTCGCGGATTTCGTTAGCTGTAACATGTGAAACGGCCACAATCTTGGAAACAATGCTCCAATGGGATCTGGAAGTGAGGTTGAGGATTAGCGCAAGTTTTCCTAACTTGAATGTGAACATGATTGAACATCCATATACACGACTAGCTGCAGTGTTTGTTTAAAGCACTGAACGGAGGTACCAGAATGTGGTGCATTCTTAGATATCTTCGCTCACACCCACAGCTCCCCCCTCCCTCTACCCCCGAGTCATACAGCAACACATGACCTGATACTGTTGTCAGCATAGCATACGATGGGATTAGATATTTCTCCAACATAGCCATATATGTCTGTGTATGATATTCTATAGAAATGAATGATTGAGATCGCTTTGGCCATCAACTTCAATTTGAGTACTGGGTTCTTCGCCCGTAAGTTATTTCATACAAATACACCAAGAGAACATTTATTGTTTACTTCTTGTACACTTGATGTCAAACGCTGGCAATACCCTGTTACCACTCTACTATTCTTGATTATCAAGTTGAAGGCGTGTATAATTAAACTCATACATATTGATATTAACTGCCGGGCAACGCCGGATATACATATGTATACAAATACACTAGCGGATGGCGTGACCTGCACAATGAAGCTCAGACCTGATAAACGGGAGATATATGTTTATGTTTTCCATTTCATAACTTTCGATAAAAACATCTCCGTGCTAGGGATATGATCCCGCCATTGCACTGCTAGAAGTATTTTCTGGCACCGATGGTGAAACGAGTTAATTGCTTTACATAACTAGCATATACAGTCCATGTTCAGCTACATATAGCACACATAGGGCTGAATAACATCACGGTAGACCTGCAGTTTGGTTTCAGACCACGCAGAATTCAGACATTCACACAGTGTTGTCATTTAACAGGGTCTGACATCTTTACATTGAAAAATCTTCGACAACGGACAAACTGAGAGAGTTCCAATTATCAAGAAGCTATATGTTTCACATTTATGGCTGTAAGATCTGGACAGTGAAAACCGCAATAGAAAGGAAAAAAATCAGCATTTGAAATGAAATGCTGCAGAAACGTCCTAATTTGTCAACGACAGAGAAATGATAAAACACAGATATCCGCAAATTCCTGAACATGAAGATTGGCTCCTTACAGCTAGCCAAAAAAAAAGTCACAAGCTAACATATTTTTTGACACGATAGAACAGACAATTGGTTACAGATTAATCATGCAGGAAAAGATATTGATACAAGATGTTAAAGAGCTTTTAAAAATGACACAGAAAGAAGCTGGGAATCCTGTACAGAGCCGAGAGGTTTACAGATTGACATTGTGGATAAAGGACACGTCATATAAAATATGTCTTCACACCTGTTAGCATTGACAGTGACATTTAATAAGGCCATATCACCCACACCAATATTCGATATCATTTACTCGGACTTCCACACCAGTGTTTGGTGTATGAAGTTTGATTTCATGTACTCGGACTTCCACACTAGTATTTGATGTATGAAGTTCGGTTTCATGTACTCGGACTTTGTCCCCACACCAGTGTTTAATGTATGAAGTTTGATTTCATGTACTCGTATCTTGTCCCCACACCAGTGTTTGGTGTATGAAGTTCGATTTCATGTACTCGGACTTCCACACTAGTATTTGATGTATGAAGTTCGGTTTCATGTACTCGGACTTTGTCCCCACACCAGTGTTTAATGTATGAAGTTCGATTTCATTTCCCAATATAATATACATTAATGATCATGTACATGTAGATATCAATCGACATTTCTCTTAAATATGACGTGATATTTTCTGTGACATATAAATCTTTAATATACATATTCTGACGCAAGATATCATTAAACATGAACCACGTATAGAGAATATTTATAATCAGATTTCTGGCTGATTGTGACATGACATTCTTCTGTTTAATTTACTAGCATGTTTTAGTGTTGATGAATCAATTCTGAGCGATGATGGCAAACAGTATATTTTATCTTGAATAGAGTTTATGTTGTAATAGTTTTGTTTATACTTTTCAGTTCTGAGTTTCGGCAAAGAGATTTTATCTAGAATAGACTTTGTGATGTAATTTATGTAATGATTTTGTACATACGTTCCGCTGAATACATTTTCCAGCCGAAGACGGATGTGTCTGGCCATTGACGCAAATAAAACGGCGACACAACGCATTTTCATTCTCTGGACTACATCCAGCGGGAAATCTAGATAGGATCATGGTACTGCAACAAGAGAGATCTAGTAGGAGTATGAGAATGAACGCTGAAGAAGAAGAATCGATTTTGAGGTTCTGTTCTCATCTTGAATAGAGTTTATGTTGTAATGTTTGTTTTCATGTTGAGTCAATTCTGGGGTCGAGAGTAGTTCTTAGCTTTAGTATATGTTATAGTAATGTTTGTGTTCATACATTTCATATCATTTTTGCCTATCTAAACCGTAATATGAACACTGCCATCTGGGTTGAAGAGGTCATGCTTGAGTTTCTACCCGCCAACTAACCATCTCTCTTAGCAGATGTCTGTCGCTATCATTTTCTGTCTCAAACAGACCGGTCCATACAACTGATTCTGTTCCGTTTAGGATGTTCTACTGCTAGCTTGTATCTCTATTAACATGTGTAGTCTAAGGATCTCACAAACACAAACGATGTGATTTGACGTTCAGGTGTAAAACAACCATCTTCATGTATAATCTGCACAACCTCGATCTCGTCGCAGTTTGCCTGTAAAATTCTCCCTATCAAGCGAGTTCTACCGGCTGGCACATTTGTTTTACTCACATTTGCATCACTCAATTATCCATCTACAACTGTATTTGCTGGCTTGTCTATGTTCCTTCAGCGCCGAGTAGTGTGCATAGGGCAGAATACAGAACTCCCCAGTTCGAGTGATGTCATGCTAATATGTGTAATTCTTGATGTTGAGACGCATGTGTTTGTCCAATTCACCTTCTTTCTCAGAGTATGTCTAATGCACATCAATTCTCGAAACGTGATTACGGTCAATATAGTCTATTCCTTTTCTCATCCAAACCCAATATGTTATTTTGTGACGATCAGTCATGCCGTATATATAATCAGTCATGGCGCGTATGATCAGTCAGTCACATCGTGGTATGATAGGTGATGCCATGTGTATGATCGTTCACGCCGTGCGTGTGAGTGTGAGAGAGAGATCAGTCCAGTGGTGTGTCTAGTGTGTTGCCAGCTGTGACTGAGCTGATCTGAGGATTTCCTTGGCAAATATTGCACATAGTTGGTGTCTATTCCTATTGCATCTGGTCTGGTGTTACCTGATTTATGATTGGAATGTTTGTGTGACGCTTGCTATCATATCATCACACAAAAGTCTACATGAGATTTACTAGTTAGTATAAAGGCGGAAATATTGCAATTCTGGTATACATGGCGACGATACAGAAATATCCACGTTCTATCTCAATACAAATACTATCTGCAATGAATAAAATTAAAGCCCATTCACTGAACTCACGTCGTGTACGTCAACTATGTCATCATGATGATGACCAAGTAAGATTTCTGATGTGCAGGCAAGTAAGCTGAATGTCTGCTGCATCGTGTTTTCTATCTTTTTGAAAGTACAAGTAGCGAGTTCTTGGAATCATTGAATTTTTCCTTTTGGTGAACAACTTGAGGACATTATTATGAGGTTTGTTCTCTAGCTGACATTTTTTCAACATTCAATGAGCTCAAATTATAGCTGCAATATCTTAAATAATCTGATCAACAACACAATCAGTCGCCACTGGATTTATTTCCAAACTTCAACTATTTCATTCAAATATTGGATGTAAAGAATTGTACCAATTTTCCAGTCTCCGCCAACATGTAGAACATCTGATGACGATTTTCAAATCTTTACTGAACACTTGATCAATGTTGAGCAAGATATGGCTACGTTCCATGTACGTAGAAACGTGTCCATGATTTGATTGAACTACAAGTGAAAGATATGCTACGTTCATGGTAGAGACGTGCCCATGATTTGATTGAACTACAAGTGAAATATCCATTTCAAGATATGGGTGCATACTGTGAGGAGGAATTTCTCACTTTGAAAAATGACTGGGGAATGAAGATCATCTTCAAAAGAGATTCTGCTCCAGAAATTTGTTTACAGTCTGACAGAACAATATTTCCAATTATTTGGGAGAAAACATGCAATGATTTTTCATCGCTTTGTTAATATATCATACTTAGTGAAGACGTGATTCATTGCTGTATCACACATCTTCATATGCAGCACATGACATCGTTTATGCATTGCTGATAAGAGGTGATCTACACCAACATGAGTTACCCACATATCGAGGAACTCATCGTCAAGCATGAGCTATATCCTGTCTACCAAGACACATGTTTAGTATTTGATATTCTTTGACTGATGTTTACACAATACAAGTGTTACTTACACATTGCCATCAGTGTACACCTTGACTGATGTTTACAAGATACAAGTGTTACTTACACATTGCCATCAGTGTACACCTTGACTGATGTTTACAAGATACAAGTGTTACTTACACATTGCCATCAGTGTACACATTGACTTTCCTCCAGATTTAATACTATAATGGTTTGGTATGTATTGTGTAACGAGTAAGAAATGGGGAGCGGGGGGATATAGTATTGGGTTGTGAGTTAGCTGGTGGAAGAGGAAACCTTGGCCTATAAAATCTATACGAAACGGAGCAGTGGCGGGAACAAGTTTGAGAAACATAGACCTAGAATCTGTGAGCTATCCAGTGATGGGTGGAAGTAAGCAAGCAATGTCCTTGACTTGTGATGAAGTAAAGAAAATGGCGATTGGGTTACAACCAAGACAGAGGTAATGATACAATAATTCATTCCTGCACAGAGAACTGGGAGTAACCAGAGTATTACGTCTGTTGATTCGCAGGGTATAACGGCTGATGGTTCTGGTTCTATGTTGGTTCACTGCTCTTTTTGAGGTCTTTGTCAGTGGTTCTCTACGGGACACGCCCATCTTCACTCCCAGTTCTCGCATTCTCGATATTGACTTATGCTCATTCAACTCAAAATCATCAGACCGTGAGAACTCACGAATAGTAATGAGTATGTCTGCTTGGTCCATAGACTGACAATCTGATGTGGTGGTGAGGCTAGCTAATCGGTCGGCCCATTCGTTTACCTTCACGTCCCCGTGTCCGGGGACAAAGATAAGCGTGAGTTTTCGTAGTGATGTCCGTATTTTAGCTCTCTCTAATGACTCCACCCATTCCCTACGTACATCACCTGTTTTCACTTTCTGAAACATATTCAGTTGAGTGACTGCGTTACGGCGAATACTTCCATTGTTATGCTCCTTGTTGTTGCGGTAAAGGCACCACTGGCTTCGTGTACTGTTCTTCTTTTTCATCTGGCAGTAAAGGCCTACGTTCATCGGTGGTGACGGATGACCGATCCGTCCGTGTAAATTACATGTGTCATCGGTATTCTCGCATATTAGTGCCTTGACCTCAGCGTCCACGCTCACGGGGCTGTGTTCCCTGCACTTTCTTTTGAGTGTAATGACGGTCTTGAATGCTTCTTGTAAAAACGTATGTATAGGTGTCCATTCCACGCCGCCAGGAGTTATATGTCTTCTGGAGAGCAGATATGTTCAACGGTATCATCGGAACGACTCATTCACGATTTCCCTCTCTTGAGCCCGCTTCCCTTCACGCAAGGGAGCTCGCTGGGTAGTGGGGATGAAGTCTTCTCCGGAGAAATCAGAAGAATCTACAAACAACTGTTTATTTAATAGAGGATTAAAACCTCTTGCCGGAGCACACTCTACGTTGGTTATATCACAGCGTGTTAGTGTTTATCTTATTGTTACCTTACGGTCTGATGCAGATGTATCTTATCTTGGGTGAAGTTATTGTACCAATCCCTTCTTTGGTGAACGTTCTTTTGGTCAGTTACCGTTGTCGAGTCTGGAGACATTAGACGTCTAAAGTAGTGTAGAAGAATGAAGGAAAGTATAAGTTTGGAGGAGAGTGGAAGTCTTGAGGAGAGTAGAAGTTTGAAGGAGAGTAGCGGTTTAAAGGAGAGTAGAAGTTTGGAGGAGATTAGAGGTTTAAAGGAGAGTAGACGTTTTAGGAGAGTAGAAGAACGAAGGAAAGGTCTTGAGAAAGACCGATAGAAGATAACTTACTGGGAGACTGGAGGAGATCAGAAGTTCTGAAAGGACCTATTGTAACATGGTCTGCACTTATGTGTGACAGAAACAACATGTTACCGAAAACATATAGTTGACTGTCTGTCCTGGACAGACTAGTGTGGCAGAGAAGATCTGCAGCGTCACAATACTTTGCGACGGAAGAAAATGCCTTTTAGGACTTACTGGAATACTGGTGCTGTGACCAGGTCTAAATCTGTGTAATACTGCTCGACATCAATCAGTTAACCAAAGCACTCCTTCACAAGAATATGAGGTTTATTTACACAAGTTGATATACATCAATTAATAGCATCATACTCATAAGAGAGGCAAATAAACACAAGGAACAAGTCCCAATCTAGTCTTATTCGAGTCCGTCCTCAACTCTGCAGACTAATCCTAAATTATCTGCAACTGGGCAATAATATAATCATCTCAGATTACAAATTACGCTAACACATCCAGGAATTGCTTCACTCGGGTTATAAGCTAAGTCTTAGAGAGTATACACCGACTAACTATCTGACTCTTCATCTTTCCTGGGAGACCGAAGACTCTGACTGTCTCAGCTGCGAGACTAAACTCGGGACTTGCCTCTCCTGGGAGACAAGTACTGTCTGTCCGAGACAAGCCTGATAGAGACGGAACTCTCTCCGGGGACTGCTCCTGGGGACTACTGCCCTCCAAGCTAAGTATTTCTAACTTATCTCTCTCCTCCTAAAAAACTTCCGCCAATCAGAACTTATGGTTTTCTGTCTCCGCCTATCCTCTTCCGTTTCGACGACACGCAGACCCTACTCGGGAACTGTCATCCTACGTTATCACCTGTCAAAACTCCTGTATGCGTTTATTATACCAAGCGTAACGTTAGATATTCCTCTCTGGTAAGAGGCTATGCCCCTAGCGTTACGTACTTTAATCGTCTTGCCAATTCTATTGTCTGGTTGTTGTGCGTATCCACAATTTCAGTTGGATTCTGTGTGAGTTTGTAGACACTCGTCTTATCCTAGTCCAAACATCCCATTGTCCTTCCTGAGGTATGGTATAGTAGCGTCACAATAGTTTTTCTACTTCTGTAGTTTCGTATTGTCTGCCTCCCGTGTCCGAGTGCGTAAGATGCAGACTTGTGATAAATAATATTGCCTTTAGCTAAAGCGTACTAGCTTGTCTCAGACTTTCTGTCTGACATGTGCGCGAACAACTCGTCTGCAATTTAAAGTATTAGTACCAACATTTACACAAGAGCAAAACATTCAATGTGTTGCATTTCACGCTGTCCATCTCTTGCTATCTGTGAAGGGTTCTCACTTCTTACTGTGAAACCCCCTGCCTGTGAAGGGTTACGCAACCAGATACTATCACACTATAGGAGATTGGAGAAGAGTAAAGTCATGAGATGATGTAAGTCAACAACAACTGACCGGGAGACTGAGCTTATGTACTCTATGTTTGATTGAGTAGCAGAGTACTTGTAGGGATGTTCCTTGTGGTAGTGGTGCTCACATATCTAATTGAGTAGCAAAGAGAGATAGAACTTGTAGGGGATGTTCCTTGTGGTAGTGGTGCTCACATATCTAATTGAGTAGCAAAGAGAGATAGAACTTGTAGGGGATGTTCCTTGTGGTAGTGGTGCTCACATATCTAATTGAGTAGCAAAGAGAGATAGAACTTGTAGGGATGTTCCTTGTGGTAGTGGTGCTCACATATCTAATTGAGTAGCAAAGAGAGATAGAACTTGTGGGGGATGTTCCTTGTGGTAGTGGTGCTCACATATCTAATTGAGTAGCAAAGAGAGATAGAACTTGTGGGGGATGTTCATTGTGGTAGTGGTGCTCACATATCTAATTGAGTAGCAAAGAGAGATATAACTTGTGGGGGATGTTCATTGTGACAGTGGTGCTGTTTTCATAACATGTACTCCCTGTATAGCTATGACACATTCTACGGACTATATTCTGCTAACTGACGCGAGTGTGAGCAAGAGCTGAGAATGTCAGGACAAAATTACATATTTTCTGTATTAGTTTCCATGGTGATCTTCGTTAATTTGTCTTAGTTGGCTGCGATATCTGCGTATATTCCTGACTCTGCACATACATTTACAGAATTCCATGTTTGATTTTCAGTGTATGCTGGATTAACTAGAATGTAATGATGGAGTTTGTTACCAGGGCTTTTATCTGTTCTGGTTCACGTAACATGAACACACCCATCTCACACTTACTGCGTGCTAGCTCTCGTAACGCTTCCACTACATATGGGTAACCCGTCATAGGTGGCGTACACAGGCGTGTCAACACATGTGCGTGTTTCTCAACCTATGTCCCTATGACCCATCACAATATTGTTTTTGTTAGCGACATTCAAATATACTGGGTTGTGCCCTCATATAGAAATGCTTATTTTCTTGGTTGGTTGAACCTTGTTGCTACATACATAAAATATAATAATTATGTTACTTAATGGCATGCTTCACTGAATGGTTCGTTCATTGATGCATGTGAAATGTGCAGTGAGGTAGTGGACAACACCTGTCTATCTATCCATCCACCCGTCATCTGCATATCTAACATGTATCTAATCTACGTACCTTATTTACGTAATCTATATATCTTGTCTATCATATCAATCTACCTACCTACATATCATCTCTGTGTCTGTACCTGCCTGCCTTTCTACATTTCTGTCTGTCTACTTATTTATGTTACTGTCTGTCCGTCTTTATGCTATTTTTTGTTGGTTTATCTATCTGTTTCACGCAGGTTTTTTTTCGGTCGGTATGGTTCTAGTTATGTCTATCTGCCTCTTTTTCCTCACTCACAGTTACCTAGTCGGCCTGGCTGTAGGTCCCGTTACCAACCTCCCTTGCTCACTCGCAGTTACCTAGTGGGCCTGGCTGTTGGTCCGATGACTAACCTCCCCGTCCGCTCCTCACTCTCCAGCAAATCTAGTTTTTAATCTCCTCTAATCTCTGAATGAGATGTGATCACCAATCACATGACAATCGGATGTCTGTTCCATCTTGTCCATTCCTATTTTTCCAACATGGTTAACAGCAGTATTGTTCTGAAGCACACAGTGATAGAAGAAATATCTAGAGACAAAAGTTTGCTACTTGTACACAGATCTCGTGTGTCAGACATGATATATATATATATATATATATATCAATCATCAAGTAACGTCTCCGCAACGAAGGTTGGATGCAACAGATCTCCAACATCCCCTGTCTCTTGTTCTGGTGATGCACTCTGCTAGACTATATCCAGTCCATCTTGTGATGTTACTCTCTGTCTACCTCTTGCTCCCTTCCCTTTGACTTTACCCTCAAGTAAGGTCTTCATTAAAGTGTCATGCCTTTTAATGTGTCCAAAATATGTTATTTGCCTGATCTTTATTTCTTTTAGTAATTCCTTCTTCATATTAAGTATTTTTAGAACCTCTTTATTTGTTTTCCTCTCATTCCATGATGTTCTCCCTATTCTACTATATACCTAAATCTATAGGCATAAATTCTGTCATCCAATTATTTATTTAGTGTCCATGTTTCTGAGCCATACATTAATATAGAATAGATGTAGCATTTATAATTCTCATTTTTAACTTGTCTGTAATTTGTTTAGATATTAATAATTTCCTCATGTCATTGAATGTACTTTTAGCCATTCCTATTCTCCTTTTAACTTCTGTTTCACATCTGCCATCATTTGTGACTATGTGTCCAAGATATTGATAATGTTCTACTTGCTGTAGTTTCTCTCCATGTATGTTTATATTTAGCTCTTATTCTTCCGTGTCTTTGCTGATTATCATGGTTTTTGTTTTTTGAATATTTATGTACAGTTCATATTCATTACTTGATTTATTGACTTGATCTATTAGTCTTTGTAGTTCATGCTCACTTTCTGCTAAAAGAACAGTGTCATCTGCATATCTCAGGTTGTTTATTATTTTCCCATTGATCTCGTGTCCTGGCATTTCTTCTATATTTGTGAAGATATTCTCTGTGTATAGATTAAATATGCTGGGTGATAAAATGCATCCTTGTCTTACCCCTCTTATTTCATTTCTATGGATGATGAGTAGCTGTTTTCACACCTTATTGATGCAGTCTATTCCCAATATATATTTCTAATCAGTCGGATGTCTGTTCCATCTTGTCCATTCCTATTTATTGAAGACATTTGATTAATTTGTCAATTAATTTTTCATGTTGGATTCTGTCAAAGGCCTTGCTGTAGTTTATGAAGTAAATATAGATACTTTTGGGACTTATATATATGTATCTATCGCTAGTTGGATACTGTGTATAGCTTCTCTGGTTACTTTGATATATATATATACACTTTATATGACAGTCACATCCCCACCCCACACACTTATGTGACAGAATTTAGAGTTGATAGACAAAGGAGATAATGATTATGACTAAGAGGAGAGGAGTTATCTCTCGGACATAACAATTGTTTAAAAAAGTGAATAATAGTCATCATCATCAAGTGACGTGCCGAATGGTGTTGGCGATCATATCTCTCCATGTACTTCGATCTCCCATATATTTCATCTCTGTTGGTGTCGTCAATCGAAGCCATTTAGTCAAACTGTCCAATATCTTTTCTCAAGGTCTTCCCCTTGATATTTTCCCTTCTATTTTGTCCAGTTGTCACTATATTCTCAATGCCTCCTCTTCTCATTATGTGCCCAATAAATTTTTACTGTCTTTATCTTATATTATCAATAATGCATCTTTTCACATCCATCCTTCTATGGCATTCTTCATTAGTAATGTTCAAAGGAATGCGTAATATTATTCGAATAAACCATATTTCCGCTTCCTCAAGTGATTTCTGTGATGTCTTATTTATTGTCCATGCTTCACTTCCATAGAGTGGTACTGGTTCAATGTACCATTCAAGGATACGTTCTCTAGTATCCATCGATATGGAATTGTTGCATAAGATAATTTTCATTTTATACAATGCTGTTTTTGCTTGTCCTATTCTGCTTATGATTTCGGTCATGCATTTACCATCTGACTTCAGGTAGTGACGTCCGTTGATGTAGGGTGTTTCTCTAATCAAGTCTGGATCATTCCGTCCATCGTTGGATTAATCAACTAACATCGTAAAGTCCAGACCGATTTGTGTAACAGAAGTCAGTTCATTCCAATTCTTTTTAATCAACACTCGACGGTGATGTCGTGACAGAAATTACAACTTGCATTGCACTAGCATCTAATGCCTTTAACAGATTGAATAATATCTGGAGGTTAAAGTCAATCAGCACACGCACGAAAATACACTTATTTAATTCCTGCGTTATTCCGGTGCTATCATATGGATGTGAGAGCTGGAAAAATTCTTTATCTTCAGAAAAGAAATTACTGAGTTTCGAGAATCAATAGAAGGTGGTACTGCTAGTAGAACATACTTGAAAATAATACTCACGTGAAAGACAGGTAATGAAGTCCTACTTGATGATGACTAACACACTATAACTAGCGGATGTTAACATGAATAAATATGGTACATACAACAAAACAAAACACAGAATATAATCATACAAATGACAATACACAGGACAAAGTCGACGTTTCGGACCAATATGCCTTTTTCAAGATGGTAATGAAAAAGGCCTATTGGTCCGAAACGTCGACTTTGTCCTGTGTATTGTCATTTGTATGATTATATTCTGTTTTGTTTTGTTGTATGTACCATATTTATTCATGTTAATATCCACTAGTGATAGTGTGTTAGTCGTCATCAAGTAGGACTTCATTGCCTGTCTTCCATGTGAGTATGAGTTTCGACAACAAATGTCTTCGTACCTCTAGTTCTTCCACGGAAATATTATCAGGGCCTGTTGCTTTCCCTTTTCTCCATGTGTTTTATGGCATCTATAATTTCCTCTTCTACTATTGAATAATAATAGTGTTGATTAATTTTAGTGATCAGTTGTTCATTTGCTGAGGTAGCGGTCAGATCTACTAAAATGTAGAAGAGCAGTCTTTCGAGGAAATGTCCAGGAGACGGACATAAGCTCATCTGTATTTCACTTTATGAGGATGATAGGACTTGTGGAAATTGTAATAGAAATGTGGTTATATTCATCGTGGAAATATATGGAGTTCCATCATCATCACGTGTCGTGTAATATTAGATTGTGTAGTGTTGTGTGTTGAGCAATAATTGTTGTTAAGCACTTATAATTTATTTCATAACGATGAACTCTTATGAACATCTACGAAGAGTATAATAACCACTTTATGGTTCACTCTTGCTCAGTATTGTTGCAGGATTACAGAATTGTTCAAGCATTCTTGTTGCATATGGCTTGTGGGGAAAAGAAGTCATAGAGGTATATTGATATTTGGGGATTGTTAGGTCTCTGCTACGTTAAAGCAGTGCGTGTTGTTACAGGATATGCCGTGACGATCCTTACACTTGTCAATTTGAAAGTTGAGTAAATGGAAGCATAGAGATTTAGTAAATCTCTGCAGTGCTGAAGCAATTCAAGAATGCAGAGTTTTTGTTTGAATTCTTACCAGAAGAAATCCAGTGCCTCTACTGTGTATGGAGAGTTCCAGTCATCGAGGTCCATTTTTGCTACATTAGACCTTGATGAAAGGTTGTCTAGACAACTATTTGTTTACTGTTGAAAAACCAGACCTAGAGCCTTGCCGATTCCCAGGTTGTCCTTTGAAAATTCCGATTGCTGACGTCCTTACTGAGGATTACCTGATGAGCTACACTGAAAAGAGTCCCAGGAGATGTATTCAAGTCGTGAACAAGTGCCGATCCTGATCAAGAACACAGATGATAGTCATCACAAGCCAACCATCTAAAGCTACTTATAACCTGAGTACTAATGTAGGCCAATGAACAGTGACCGTTATTGTAAACAACCTTACCGTATTGGTTTATTATAATTTTCCCAGTCAATAGATTAATTTGGCCAATGAACATTATTGTTATCAAACCACATTGGTTTATCTCCGCCTTATTGGACTGTTGGACTAATGGTATAAAGTAGAAGTGAACTTTTGCCTATTCTTGTTTCAAGGATATATATATAGAGACTGGTAATTGAATATTGAACTGACCAATCCGAATTAGATATTTAAGACCGACAACCAAGATTGCTATAAGATTATACGGTCTGATTTGATAGGCGGTCAGCCTAGTGTTTAAGAAATCCAACTGTAAATCTTGTACGATATGTGTGAATGTCACTGAGATAAAAAGTCGAACAGCACAGGCAAAAGCAGCTTTCCAGAAGATGAGGAACATCTTGTGTAATAATTCATTATCAATAGAAGTAAGAAAGAATATACTAAAATGTTACATAGAGCCCATACTGTTATATGGTTGGGAAGCATCGACAATTGACAATATTGCAAGAAAACACCTAGAGGACACAGAGACGTGGTTTTATGGAAGAATATTGAAAATATCATGGACAGCTAAAAAGAGTAATGCTATAATTCTACAAATGGTGAACTCAAATAGAAAACTTATTAACTAATAGAAGACGCCAATCACAGTTTCTGGGTCATGTCATGAAAAGAGGGGGGCTGGAGAACATCGTAACAACTGGAAAGATCAAGAGTAAGAGAGACAGGCAGAAATGTGAGAAAATGTAGGGTGGCTTGAAAGCCTGGCATAATGCAAAATCATTAGAAACTATATTTATATGTATAACAAACAGAGGACTGTGGAGAGACATGATCGTCTACGCCAGCAGGCATGGTACCAATGAATGAATGAGTGTGTCATGTTATAGCTTTAGAGTGTCCTATGTCGATGAATCGAAAGTTGTGATTACACAAGTTTATAAATAACAGACTTCTTTTTGAGTTTAGTTAATAAGGTTTCAGGTTAATCTAACCAGTGCACAGTGACCACAACGAAGTCACATCAGAGAAGTACAACTGCCATCGTACAAAAACCACTATACGGAACAAATGAGAACAGAGAAGGGGGGGGGGAGAATCGAGGACCATTGGAGTTAACTAGATAGATAATGCGGAATGTGTTTAGGTTAACTTATATCATAGTTTATGATGGTGACTGTAAGTAAATACAATCTGCTGTTACACTGGTGCAGTAATAATCTTTGTTAGATTAGTATCTTTCGACCCCACATTTACATCAAATGGGGTTAATTATTTTATGTAAATATATATTTACATAACTCTTCCCTCCCCCAGACAACACACATCAAACCCATCAGGACACACTGGCCGTATATATGTCCTCCTGTCCCTCTACAATCGAACCCACCAAGACAAAACTGACTTAATGTCAAAATAAGATAAAAGTTTAAGATAAAAAAAATACTTCATTAGTTATGTATTTGATTATTTTTGTGATTTTCGTTGGTCAATATTTATTAAATTGAAGTCGCATGCAAAAAATAGCCAATTCCGACCGACGAAATGCACGGAAATAATAACAAATCAGCCTTACAGGACATGTTTACCTTTCTGTAACCGTTTTTACTAGAACCTGGTCATGGTAAGACCGTGACCAATGACACAACTATGAGACATAATTGCAAAACGCAAACATGCCTTTATTCCGCACGTTTCAGATTGTCAAAATTTCCATTGGTTAATATTAATATACATGGAGTAGCCTTAGTTGTTTTTGCTATGCGATTCCAAGTATATAAATTTTGAACAACAGAAAACACTGGAATAATCAAGAGAGGACGAATGAAGGCCTAATTAATTCAGAGAACATGTCTTATGCATCAGATTGGTCGCGGGTAAAATCCATCACGACACATTGTCTTGCTCTGTTACCCCCTGAACCACATCCTTAGTCATACCCAGTGATAACCTGAATGAACGGTTGAATGTAAATACTTTAAATGAGTGTATATGCGCGTGTGCATGTATGTAAGCGCACAAGAGGTATGTATGTATGTACGTACATACGTATGTTGTGTGTGTATGTATATGTAGCGCCGTGTATTCTGTACTTATCGGTTTTCTATTGCCAATTTTTCTCGGTTTTTTGCTGTAAGGAGTAGAATGATTTAATGATGATCAGTTGTCGGGATATGCTGCTACTTATTGGGTATATTTGGAGTGTTTATTGACCTCTTTGTTCACCTGACATGCACATAGCTATTTATATCTCTACTTGAGTATATCTCTCAGGGTATAAGTAAAGTAACCCATAGCGTTTATTAAAGCCGTCGGGGTGTGAGATGTTAGCGATCTCACATTTCAGAGGCTCTGCAAATGAGGGCGGTAGCCATCTCCTCTCCCTCGCAGTCTTTACTTCCCGGATTAATCCCGTACCCATTTAAGGCTGGGTCGACCCGGGAGTCGTTGCAATCTGAAAAACATTTCCGCCTCAACTGGGGAATGAACCCATAACCACTCATATGCGAAGCCAGTAATATCTCTCATGGTATAGCGGCTGATAGTTCCAGTTATATGTTGGTTCAGTGTTTTTTCGTCATCTGCTATCATTCTCACATTCCTGCATATTAGGTAAGATGTAGTTCACTGACTGGAATTCGTTGTCTTATAGTTTATAGCTTGGCTGCAATATTTCTGCCGTTCAGCGGAACACAGCCGACTTCAGCATAGCTTTTGGATAACTGACCCACAATGTGGATGGGCAGTCTAAACCTCCTTAATCGCCTCTTACAACGTGCATGGAAGGTAATAGTGTCACTATTATTTGCTTCCCTTTGGGTTCCGAAATTTGTATTAGGTGTTCACTACGAGCCACGTTTCCTCACTCTAATTCGTGCATACTGAGCACTCACGAAGTGAATTGGGCATGCCTGCTGGTCACAAGGAATCAATCTCATTTCAGTTATCATAGAAAAACAATCATAATAAAAACGTTGAGTTTAGCCAGGGGGTGGGGAGTAAAGAAGGAAGTGTGTGCCAGTTTGACCGGGAAACACGTCTCAAATATATTATTGGGAGTGTATTCGCGGCGGTTGATTTAAGAGCCCTCATGGTGTGTGTTTCTATTTTTACACAGGCCAATTTAGCGGAAACGTCGACTCTTATTTGTATGCGTATTTCAAACGACATTTGAAGCAACTGAATGTAAAAAAATTCCACTAGCTATTGGTGGTTGTATTAGCAGGGACTATCTCAGATATTGAATAACATAACCTCCACGTAATATTGAATCGTTTGACAGAAAAGTCTTGCCACGGATCTACACCTAGGACATACGTCATTGAATGCAGTGATCCGTTTAGCATAAACACGGCGACACAAAAGCGTCACCTGAAGATTACACGTATGTTTCATAAGGTACTACGTACACGTTCATGGGAAGTGAATTTTCAATTTCCTTCTTCTTCCGTTCACTTGAAACTTGTCTATATATTTAGTAGTTCATACAGTGGCCCATAGAGCTTTGATTCCAGTGTAGTTTTCTTTGGCTAATATGTCTGCCTCAGCGTTTCATACTCAGAATATTCAATGATGAGATTTAGTGTTGAGTACGAGAATAACATATGGTGTTCTCTCTGTTTATGTTATTTTCCCAATATCCCCTCGGTTCATTTAGAAAACATATTGCCATACTTTTAGTACAGGTACACGAATTTGGCACAATGTTCGTGCACACTGTTGTTTTTCATCCGAGAGCATAACTTCCGGTGTCTAAATTCTTGTCAACAAGTCATATTTCAGGAGTTGCTGTGTTCGCTTTTCATGATGTTTGTGAAGGAAGTGGTCTGTTTAATACCCCACTCTCATACAATGTGTTAGTAGATGGAGATTGTAATGTGTTCCCTCTCCACAAAACGGATGCAAACACCTGGATATAGAGTCCAATCATTGATTTTACCGAGTGTGTCTACTTGAGTCAGATACCACCTCGTTCAGTCATGAAGTCTGATCCTCGTTCCGTCATCAAGTCTGATCCTCGTTCAGTCATCAAGTCTGATCCTCGTTCCGTCATCAAGTCTGATCCTCGTTCCGTCATCAAGCCTGATCCTCGTTCAGTCATCAAGTCTGATCCTCGTTCAGTCATCAAGCCTGATCCTCGTTCAGTCATCAAGTCTGATCCCCGTTGTCTGATCCTCGTTCAGTCATCAAGTCTGATCCCCGTTGTCTGATCCTCGTTCAGTCATCAAGTCTTATCCTCGTTCAGTCATCAAGTCTGATCCTCGTTCAGTCATCAAGTCTGATCCTCGTTCAGTCATCAAGTTTGATCCTCGTTCAGTCATCAAGTTTGATCCTCGTTCAGTCATCAAGTCTGATCCTCGCTCAGTCATAACGTCTGATCCTCATTCAGTCATCAAGTCTGATCCTCATTCAGTCATCAAGTCTGATCCTCATTCAGTCATCAAGTCTGATCCTCATTCAGTCATCAAGTCTGATCCTCATTCAGTCATCAAGTCTGATCCTCGTTGTCTGATCCTCGTTCGGTTATCAAATCTGATCCTCGTTCAATTATCAACAGTCTGATCCTCGTTCAGTTATCAAATCTGATCCTAATTCAATTATCAACAGTCTGATCCTCGTTCGGTTATCAAATCTGATCCTAGTTCAATTATCAACAGTCTGATCCTCGTTCGGTTATCAAATCTGATCCTAGTTCAATTATCAACAGTATGATCCTCGTTCAGTTATCATGTCTGATCCTAGTTGAATTCTCAAGTCTGATCCTAGTTCGGAATACACCATTATCTTAAACGGTAGACTATGATCAGTCAATGTCATCCTGAGATGCTGTGTTATGTTTGATTATATCTGATGACAGTTACAAGTATAGGGAAATGCTGTGTTGTCCAAGCTTGGAGCATGAGGTTACAGCTCTGTATTACATTTGATGATGATGATGTTCCTCCTTCTCAAGCGAACATGCGCATGGCATAAAAAAACAATAAATACGATGACAAATAAATAAATAAATAATAATTAGAAGTGGTAATTGTCTAATTTGGTTTGTGAGTTCGTAGATGTCCGATGAGTCCGATTCGTGCACGGAAAGTTCTATTGCAGTGCATGCAGGGGTGCTGAAGGTTCGGGGTAGAAGAATTTTCGGATTTGTTCCTGCGCTTGTGGATTGTCCGCAGTGTTGTTTCTTTTTCAAATTTCGTGATGCCAGCAGTGATCTGGGTGTGACAGGCTGAGCGATCAAGTGATGTAGTTTCCCAGGAGCTAGGATCGATACTGCAGTTCTTGAGAGATATTTTTAAGTGATCATTGAAGCGCTTTTTCTGCCCTCCACTTGAACGTTTACCTTTGCACAGTTCCCTGTAAATAATCTCTTTGGAAGGCGCTTGTCTGGCATACGGACGCATTACGTTTAGAAAGGCATGACATGGTGTGTCTACTATTAGTAGTCAAGAATAACATATACTTCTTCTTCTTCAGCGTTCATTCTCAAACTCCTGCTGGATCTCTATTGCAGTAGGACAATGGCCCTATTAGATTTCCAGCAGGGTATAGTCCAGAGAATGGAAATGCGTTGTGTCGCCGTTTTATTTGCGCCAATGGCCCGACACATCCGTCTTCGGCGGGGAATAACATATACAATTTCATCACAGTATGTGTGCGTGTTACTCAGACCAGATATAGCAACACAATATTATCTAACATGCATTTCGTTCTAGACGATTATTTAGATTGATGATGGAGTTGACCGTCCCATCAAAAATGATCCGGAAGTCATTTGAAATAAGATGTGTCTAGTCCACATGCGCATATATCGCAGCCAAGCTGTTGCATTCAATGAAATCTATTCTCTGAACTACATCCTACCAATATTCAAGAGTTGCAGTACGGAAATAGAAGAATAAGAACGGAAGATAGTTATTAGAAATGTACCAAATAATACAGCAAGTTGCTTGTCCAACCTTATTATTGCGTTAATATGGAGGGCGATACAGCATCTTGTTGTCGATGTATATACTTGAAGCGTTTAGTTGTAACATATCCTTGACTGTTGTCCTCGACACATGTTTATTACCACTTAGTCTTTCTCCATTACGTCCTACTTGCTGAGTCAGTCAACTGGACTGATCCGAATGTTTGTTGGTCACCTTGAATATACTGTGTCGGTAGCTAATGACTAGCGCGAGGAAAGTAAAATACGTCACTATCCTGAGCTGATCCGAGATCAGTTCATAGGATTATCATAGAGATGGACTAGATTACCACAACATACCTACATTCTACACTGAATATCTGTATTGTTATAGAGCTAACCAAGAGATGAACTAGATTACCACATGGTCAAAATGTTTCAAAGGTGTGTTTTCTGAGCTCGGGTGCCCAGTGCAAACAGTAGCTTCAATGCAACATTGTGTGCCGGAAAAAACATGATTTCTTGGTGGTATTATATCCAGTCCTGTATTTGGAGTTTTGTGATCTGACGTTGTTTATGACGTCATTAGACGCGCCGAGTCACATGATACAAATAGTCAAGCAAAATGAATTAAACAGGTTACTAAAACACTTACCTAGCCTGTTAATAAAAAATATATAAAAAGTATATATAAAAAACATACAATAAAACTAAACAGGACAATTCTCCACGTATCGGCTCAAATTGAACCTTTTTCAAGAGACAAACAACAGAAAACAACACAACAAAAAAAACAAAATAGATGACTAGATTTCATCAAGGCCCGTCTCCATAACGCAGGGATGGCAACGCATCTAGTACAAGAGAAAATGTGTGCATTCATTATAAACAAACCGAAAGTGGGAAATTAGATGCACTATAGATGTAGTTGGGATGTTTATAATGAGTGCAAGAATAATAAAAGAAAAAAGATAAGAAAAATACCCCTTTTGTCACTTTATCAGACAGGCAGGTTTTAAGAACATAGTCACAACAGGCAAGACTGAAGGGAACAGAGACAGATGGGGACGTGAGAAAATATTCGTTTGACAACCTAGCAAGGCTTGGAAACAACGATCCTGATAACAATACTGTGAACAGAGAACCATGATCACCTACGCCAACCAGAATGGCATATGATAATGATAGATGAGTAATGATGAGGTTGTGGGGTGAGTGGGTTTGGGGAAGGAAGGATACAAGAAGAATCATCATTTGAAAACGCATGGAATGAATGTGAAACCAAATATAGACATATATATATATATAAAACCAAACCTAAACATACATAGAAATGTATACACACACCAAGAGTTAAGAAATAAATATATAACAAAATGGACACAGATGTGTGAAGGATACCCACACACACAAAAATGTGAATTATGTGAATAGTTTGTACGCAGCGTTGCCAGTAGCTGAGGTATTTGCACTAAATACGGGATTTTTTTGCCGACGCCTGGGATGTTGGGGTTATTTTAGGAACAGTTGCCGCAATATGAAGTGTTTTTTGTGTGTGTTGAAATCCAAGGAGTTTAGCTAAATAAAATGAATAAATCCTCTCGATTTCCCACAACGGGTCATCAAAATATTGGGCCAATAACTTTTTTCTTTTTTTTTTGTGAGTGTAAATTAGTTACTTCTCTGGCCTTCATTTTCTATTCTATGTATATAGTCTGCGGTTATTTCCAGTGTGTCAATGGTAACACTGGATGTATGGGCCAATCAGCGTAACACTTTGGACATGTTCTTGCTCAGATCTGTCATACATAAACGCACAATTTTGGCTTGTACTAGCTGCAAGACTAGTACTATAATTTAGTATATTTGTTTAACGTTGGTCTCACACTAGTGAGGTACAGAGTTCGATCCCCGGTAACGACTGGGTTTTTTCTATCGGAGGGTAAATTTAAAAAACTCCCCTTGTACATGACGTGGCGACAGCAAGCATCTATCGCAGAGCTAGAAAATCCCTTCCTGCAACTTCTTACCAGGAAACATACAGTATTTGAAGTTCATTCTTACATTGAAATTTGTCACATACAATGTGTCCCATATATATATATATTCTTAAAAGACCAAAACAATGGCCAAAATTATAATCATAGACAAATAATACATTTCATGGCCAATTATACCTTTAAAAATGATCAAAGTTGAGAAATGTTGCCATGAAATGGTCAATGTGGCAATCCTAGTTAATAAAGTCACAGGTTAAATTACACAATTTTGGCTAAGGAAAAAGTCACATTTAATAGTCATCGGTAATAAACATTGATATCAGAACACTACACATCAAACTTATAATGGACTGTCTTTCTCTCCTCCTCCCCCCCCCCCCCCCCACTTATACCCTTCATCTCATGAATATATAATTTAATCATTAATACTGACCATATCAACGGATTATTTCTGACAATCACTTTTTTTCTAAAATGTTTCATCTCAAATGTCATACTTTATCATCTCTGTCATAGTTTGCAGCCTAGATGAGATATCTGCACATTTCATTCCAACACATCCGATTTTAGCACACTTTTTAAATGTGACTGACTCAATGCAATGGAAAAGCGAACCAAACATTGCAAATCTTTTTAGTCGCTTTTACAACATACATAACGTGTTGCAGTTTTGGTATGATTTTTCTCCCCTTTTAGAACATAATGTTTGGTCAATGTTGGCACCATTTTCTCCCCTTTCAGACTCAGTGAACACACGGCATATACCCAAAGATTCATTGTGTTGTCTTTGACAATGTTTAATCAACCTAACTCATGGAATGTAGCATTAGTTCTTCATCTGTTCATGTTTACTCATGGTGTCACATTCAACAGATACAACATACAGTTCAAGCATTGATCTTTCTAATCAAGATAGACGCAGAAACAATACTAGCATTATCATTATTTTTCTTTTTCTATATGACTTATTTCCCTCAATGTTTTTGTGTTATCTTTTTTCACTGTGCCGTTTTTTTTTCTATTACTTTATGTGACTTTTTTATAGTTACCTTCTTTAACCTGAGACTATATTACTTCGATTTCATGTCTACGTAATCGTTTGAAGTTATGTGCTCTGAGCGGTACTCTCTGTAGCCGCGTCGCCACATCTTCAACACAGAAATATTGGCGATTTTTGGCTCACATCACGAACATAAATTGCAGTGATTATAGTTCGTTCTCAACCTCATGCCCTTTATCATAAGGTTGTCCAGTGAACATATTGTGTTGTGTTTTATAACTTGACTATTATCCTTTGTCTTCATCCCGTAATAACGATGTTGGTAGTTGGTGTTATTTTTTTATTTTTTGCGTTTCTATCTATTATCTTTTCCACATATGCTGTCAGACGTCATGGGGAGTTGACGTTTTCTGTCTTTGTCCATCTTTGTTGCGCTTGTCATGGTTAGGCGGTGGTTTTTAACAATCACTTTGATTGAATCCTCCCATCTTGTTATTGGTCTTTCTCTTGTTTGTAGCAATTCTTTCTGATGTTGTATGGCTGGCTGGTTGGTGTTCCAGCCAGTTTCTCTCCTACTGTATTTCTTCTACTCTCTCCTACTGTATTTCTATATATTTTTTTCGCGTTTACAAATACAGTTAACTATGCCAGCCAAACCCTCATTAGTTGCATTTTACTATATGTATGACACATCACATTGTCACTATTGTGTGTGCTCCCCTATCGGTACCCGGGTTGTTGTTCTAGAGAGAACAATATTGGAGAATATTTCAACAGCACATCTTGTCAAATCTATTTCTCTTGTCAATCTCTCATTGAGCGATAACGTTATGTATTTCTGTACCGTTGTCTGAATGATGTCTATGTAATTGTGAATGTTGTCAGGCTCCTGTAGGACGCACCTAGACTTGTAGAAAGAGCTGCAGTCAATATGAACTTTGATGTGCCTGCCCGAATAATCTCTACGTTAGCTCGTATTTGTTCTTGATTGATTGTAGACATCAATTTAGTCAACTACTGCCTTCTCCCTGCCTGTCTGTGTTTCTTTCATTCACCATACACTTTGTTATTGCCACTGATGGTCTCTCTCATGATCGTTTCGTAGTCTCTATCCTACTCTCGAGTTCTTCCTGTATATAATAATAGTAATTCTGTGGTTCGCTAATAATGTCTATATCTACAGTGTGGTTTCTTGTATAAATTGGACAGTGTTTTCCATTTTTTGTTTTGTACCATAAAGTTTAACATTCATATGTGTATCAGAAGGCCAGTATGTGTATCTTAATGTGTCATAGTTTGCACATTCTTGAAGGATATGTTCTGAAGTCTGGTTGGCTTGCCCGCGTGAAAACTTTGCTGTTGTATCAATTTTAAATTGTGTATACAAATGGCTGTTTAGTCTATTGTGTCCAGTTCTCAGTCGAAATATGATGACCTGTTCTTGTCTGTTAAGTAGGTGATAGTGAAGGTAAGATAGGCTTTCGTTGTGCCGTTACCATGGATTTCTTTTGGTGATAGCTGATTGGTACATCCTGTTGCTGCATATTTTCTTCTTCTGCGTTCGTTCTCAAACTCCTGCAGATTAACAGGATGTAGTCTGGAGAACAGAATGAGTTGTGTCATGGTTTACAGCATTGCTGCGATATCTGCGCCTTTCGGCCTGACACATCCGACTTCAGCACGGCTTGGGTCACTGGCCCTATATGGGATGGGACAGCCAATTCATCTCATAACCTCCTTAGTCGCCTTTTACGACATGCGTGGAAGGTAAACAGTGTTTCTATTCTTTGCTCCCCTTTCGGGTCCCGACAACACACGGGCGAGTTGCTGCATATTAGAACCTTCCTTGACCAGTTCATCATATCTCTCATTTCCTGGTATTCCACAGTGTGATGGAATTCATTGTAGTATAATTCTACACCTATTGTGTACTATGGACAATATCTCTTTTAACTCTGGTAGTTTATTGGATTGTAGTGCCTCTAGTGCTGATCTTGCATCTGTAAGTATTACAATAGGGTGTGAGGTCCTGTCCGATGTTAACAGTTTTTCTGCAGCTGTGCATAGAGCTTTGACTTCAGATTCATAGTTGTTGCAGTAATTCCCCGTTGGTATACATGTGGTATTAGTGGTGACATCTGGGTATTCCACATACACAACCACGTCCCCCATTTCTTACTTCATTCTTTGCTGATCTAACCGTATACACTCTGGAAATAATAATAAAATACCAATAATCCGCCATGGTCATAGGGGAGACATCTCACTGGAGACATCAACTCAGAAAGCCCTCCAAACATCTCTATTCTCAATCATTCGGAGTGTAGATAACTCACGCCCAAGCTACTCTGTCTATCTATTTATCTATCTATCTATCTATCTATCTGTTCGCTAAACCTTTTGTTGCTTTTGAGCATCAGGGGTAGAAGAATTTTCTGGAGATGAACTTCGTGTGTACTGAGTATTTTGTGGATTTTGTCGCCTCTTCTATTTCGGTGGTCTATCGTTTTCGTGGTCGGTCTCTAGGTCTGCCTTCACTGTATCTGTGTAGCATAATGTGGTGTGCAAACCATTTGATCTGTTGTCTCTTAATATATTCCAAGATTGGGGTGGGTGGTGCCGGTTCTTTGTCTAATGTCCTCACTCTCTTAGCGATATTCCTAGGATTCCACATAAGCATGACATTTCATCTGTCACAAGTTTACGTTTGTCTTGTGCTATCGTTGTCCATGTTTGGCATTGGTAGCACAGCTTTGGCATAATATTCGTTTTGAATAGTTATTTTGATGTTTAAATCTACATTTCTTTTTCTGAAGATTGGTGTCATTTGTCCTAGGGCTTGTATGCATTACTAGACCTATTGTGTATTTCTTTGCTGCTCTTGCCGTCTGTTGTTATATTGCTTCCTATGTATGTTAAACCTGTTGTTTCCAATATTTATATGTATTTGTGTTTCTTTCTGTTCTTCCTATCTTTGTTACATCGGTATTTTCTATATGTATCTTCATGTTAAAGGTTTGACATATTTGATGTAATCTGTCTATTTGTCCTTGTAGTTGCTTTTCTGATGATGCTACTAGTGTTTGGTCGTCTGCAAATAGCAATTCGTTTAAGTTATCATTCAGGTTTCTTTCTTCCTTTGTCTTTGCTAATTTGCAGATGTGATCTATGTTGTTATGAACAATAGGGGGATAGTATAAATTCCTGTCTCACTCCCGTGTGAATTTGGTAATTATCGGATGTACCGTTGCTTGTTCTTACTGCACATTGACTATTGGCGTATATGCTCTGACATAGACTCATCAGATATTGGGAAATTCCCTATGTATGTAGTGTTATCCATGGTTGTGCTATATCCACTCTGTCAAAAGCTTTCTCTTGGTTCACGAAAACCAAATACAAGTCTTATTTATGTTCTGTTGATCTTTCTGAAAGTTGTTTGATGGCGAAAATTGCATCTGTATAGCTTTTATATTTTCGAAAGCCCATTTGTGTGTTGTTGAGCTGTGGTTCTATATATGTGCGCATCCTTCTCTCTAGTATCTTGCTAAATATTTTTCCTTTGTAACTTAAAAGTGATATGCCTCTATATTCAGTGCAGTCCCTCTGTCTTTTTTCTCCCAAATGGGAACAGTCACCGCTGTATTCTATTCATGTGGTGTCTTTTGTGTCTTCTATATCACATTGAACAGTCTGTGTAGCCACTTTATACCTGTCACTGTTAGCATTTTTATTAGTTCTAAGGTAGGTCGTCTATTCCTGATACTTTGTTATTTGGTGCATGTTTAACTGCGTCTTCAATTTCAGATTTCAAGATGTATTGTTCTAGGTCGTCTTCTATATATTTATTATTGTGATCATTTCTCCTTCCTTTATATGTTTAACAGTTGATTGAAATAATTTGTCCATCTTTCCATGATTTTTTTCCTATTTAGTACGTTGCCGTGCTAATCGTTGATTTATTTCTGTTGGTTCGTGCCTTTTTTACTTCTCATGTTTTATTCTTTCTTGTAGAATATCTTTGGTGCGTTTTGTTATCCTTGTTAATATCCTGGTTAAACATTTCTTCATATTCTTGCCATAACTTAATTTTTGCAGATTTTATGATTTTCATTATGTTATCCTTTGCTGTCTTGCATTCTAAGTAATCTTCATTCGTTTGCTTGTTGCCCATTTTCTTGTATATCGTGTTGACTATTCTGCGATGTTATCAATCTAGGACTTTCTATGCCCCTTTCTTATATCTTCAACTGTTCCTTGCAAAATCATTTTATATAGTGAGTCGTGTCTCGTTACATGTATAAACCAAAATAGTTTACGCCGTTTCACCAACTGCTAAAAGGGGTTCTTGATAACCTGCAAGTTTGTTTATTTGCTGCCAGACAAATATATTTGTCTTGTGTTCTATTAGCTAATTATTAACAAATATTTGTAGCGCTAGTTTTCAAAAGCCTGAATCCTTTCTTTCTGTGTCTGCATGTAGTGTCCAACTTTCAGATCCGTATAAAAGTATACTTCACACTATTCGTCTGAATAGATTGATATTTAATGTAATTCCTATCTAATTTTTTCACATCATGTTCAACCTTGCCATGGCGGTCATCGTCATCTCGAATCTTAGCTTAATCTCATTTCTCGAGGTGCCATCAACACTTACCCGCCATACATCACCCGAAATATTTGAACGTGGTAACTTCCAGTTTGAACCGTTTAACCGGATATTCGTGCGATCTTGCTTGGTTTCACTAGTCACCAATATCTTGCATTATCAATGCTAAATTCCATGCCATATTTTCTACTAGCGTGTACCAACTTTGAGAGTGAGTTCCTGGAGTTCAGATTGACAACAATTGGGAATCTTGTTATATACATAAATCTGTGGTAGTCGCGCAACTCTGTGACAAGTACCAGCTTCTAATATATCATTGGTTGTTTACTGAAGACATTGTTGGCCAGAAGTATTCCTACAATCTATCATTGGTCAGTTAATGAACATGTCCTTGACCATAGCTTTAATGTTCAAATGTTGAATGTTCATTATATTGAAAATGAGAGATCGTTCAGATAGATTGCCATGTAATATTCTTTAGATTTGTTTAGAGAGAGAGAGAGAGAGGTGATTCATTCATTAATTTTCATTTAGCGCTGAAGTTAGCGCATATGACAGAGGTCAGAACTCTCCAATTATGTCTGTTCTTCTTCTTCTTCTTCTGCGTTCATTCTCAAACTCCAACTGGATCTAGCTGGATCATGGTCCTGCTAGATTTCCAGCCGGATGTAGTCCAGAAAATGGAAATGCGTTGTGTCGCCGTTTTATTTGCGCCAATGGCCCGACACATCCGTCTTCGGCGGGTTATGTCTGTTCAAAGCTATACTGTGCAGTTCTTGAATAGTATAAATAGTGTTTGTTTTAATTTCTCTAAATATTGTTCATATGAGTGTTTCCTTTGGTCTACACTTGGCTCTTCTGCCTGTTGGTATCCATGCAAGAGATTGGTGGCGCATTCTGTTATTGTCTGAACGTAGGACTTGTCCGATGTAGGACCAACGGCGTTTTCTAATAACATCTGTGATGTAGTTTTGATGTGTCTCTTCTCTGATTTTTTCGTTCGATTTGAATTCGCTCCAGTGGGTGTTAGCTATCCTACGAAGACATTTGTTTTCGAAACTCAATCGTTTCTTTTCTGTAGATAAAGAACTTTTCAGCTATCACATCCATATGACAGCACTGGAATAACGCAGGAATTAAATAAGCGCATTTTCGTGAGTGTGCAGATTGACTTTGACCTCCAGCTGATTGATTTTGACCTCCAGCTGATTGACTTTGACCTTAGATAGTTTATTAAAGACACTTGATGCTAATGAAATGCGAGTTAAAATTTCTGTCACGATATCGCTGTCGGGTGTTAATTTGCTTCCTAGATAGGAAAATTGTGTATCTTTTCAAGTTGTCAATTTAAAATAATTGCGTTAGGTGAACCGGTAAAGTCCACGATTTTTGTTTTTGATGGATTGATTTGAAGACCTACCTGTCCTGCGATGAATTTTAATCTATCAGTGAGGTTATGATTACTGCGACAATATTGCGAATTGACCGAACCTAGAATACCAATCTACATAGGTGCATAGGGACTTTGATTGCACTAACTTGGGTTGTCTTTGTTGATATTTCAACTCTGCACATTTCATATTTGAATTAGCAGACTGCCATCTGCGTCAATGCTTACTTAAGCTCACCCTAGTCTTATACGGATTCATAATTGGGAGGGGGGCCGCAAATAATAGTACTGCTATTTGCCATGCATGTGCAGGAGGCGACTAACTAGATTTGGCGTGGCCAACCTCATAATATGTACAGTAATGAAGCCAGATGATGACCAATACCTGTACTGCTGAGGGAAAAAAAAGCCAGGTGAAAACCTATGCATGTATTGCTAATCTGCAATCAATATTTTATCTGCAGTATTGCAGTATACCTCGTTATTGCGAGAACATCACGA